>LPNX010475508.1:560821-668957 GCA_001517045.1 Pseudotsuga menziesii
CTCGTCACCGTTTCCCTGTTTCGTGCAACTTAGATTGAAACCTTATTTCAAACCAACTCTATTGGTTTGAAATCATAGCTTGGAATGTCAAATATATATTTTACATTAAAATTGAAAATTTTAATGTATTTTTGAATAGTCCGAGTCATTGAAATCAAACTGCTCCGATTCATTACCGGTTTTTGTTTCGGTCCGAGTTTACCCTCGACTGGTTTGACTCATGGTTCCGAGTTTTAAAACATTGACTGGGATCCACCCATGGAGATACAACCAACCATGTATACATATCAGTGTGCGCTAGTGTGTGCCAACCTCCATCCTTTTTAGGATATTTGGGAGATCTTCTCACACCTTCTCAAAGTGATCAAGAGAATGCATGAATCATGCGCTAGCCTCTCCATCCCTTCTTAGGATGTTCGAGAGATCTCCTCACTTCTTTTGAAGTGATCGGGAGAATGCATGGCTCCTCCATCTTATCTCAGGATGTCTGAGAGATCTCCTCACTCCTTCTTGGAGTGATCAAAAGAATGCATGGTATAATCATGGAACCAATCTCCCCACTCCATCACAGGGTGTTAGGGAGTAAAGTCAACCTTCCCTCTAACCAAGGGAGTCAATTATGGGACCAGTCTCCTCACTCCTCAGAGTGATCAAGAGAAAATATTGAGATATCAACGAGGGAGTCAACGTAAAACTAATCTCCCCTCTCTTTCACAGAGTTATGGTCCCATCTTGAACTTGCACACTTGTCAGCTAACAGAGGCATCAAATATTTCAGGGTAGACATTTTTGGCCTTCCCTCTTCTAGATATGAAAATAATAACAAATCATATCATTGAAATTATGTACCCGAGAGAGTATCAATAGGCTAGTTTCCCACCCCATCTTAGGGTGTTCAGGAATCCTCCCTCTGTGTTGGAGCGCTCTGCTCCCTCTATAGCTGATCATCCTGCTCCCTCTTTGGGTAGTCCATGGATACGATATAAGTATCCATCTTGGTGACGACCAAGTACTCCAAGGATCCTTCAATTGTCTTGTTTGGATCAAGACAATAATGCCATCAGTGTAGCCACAATCATCATGTTTGATCTGCTCAGTATCTCAATTGTGCTCTTCCTTGACTTAGGAAGACTTCATCAGGTTGTACACCATCATATGCAATAGGCCAGGATATCCTCATCTTGAGGGCTAACTCCCTCTATCTCCTCAAAAATATTTTGAGTAACTTTTTGTCCTCCAGAATCCATCTGCCATGACTCTGACTTGAAAGTTTTCCATAATCGTCAAAGAGACGATCATCTATAGTAGGGAGACTGACATCTGTAGAAGCCTTCCGCTTCCAATCGCCAAATCTCTATATGAGATCATTTGGGCCTGTGGGTCATGTGTTCACATATGTACTCGGTCCTCATTTGTTTGCTATCATGACTTCCACTTAACTGTTTCGACCGAAAGTCATCCTTCTTTCTGGGCTGAGAGTCATGCTCCTAGAGGTTTTCTGCTTTCGATCCATCTACGTATCAACGAGACCACTTGTCCTTCGGACCAAGTATCATCTTCTATCCTTGTAGGCCACATCGCATGGTCCTTTCCCTACAAGTCAAATCTCGTCAGATGGTTAGCAACATTGCATAATCAAATGAATGCAATAATAATTCATCTAGGTGCATAGACATCCTTTAGCTAATGCTTTAGCGTTACATACTCATAGCTATATTTGGATGCTTGCAGTCTCCATTATAACATACCATCAAGAGTGTGCACTACTCTAAGCATGTTAGAAGGAGATGTCATGATTCATCCAAGAGGGGTCCATGAAATGTTGTGCAGCATTATGGGCTCAAAATCACAAATACTACGTGTGCCTACTATCAATAAAAGAACATGCTCAACAACTTATTAAATCTAGGAATATAGATTTGCACAAAACCTGTTAAAAAACAATAGATCTAACCTACCAGAGCATGTAAGATCAAATACTTATCTTTTACTGTTTTGTGGGCGGGCTCCTCGAGACTCCTTTGAGACTCCACTGGTCTTCATTTTCTTGTTGGGAGTCCACTGCCACATGGTGTTAAATATAGAGCACTAAGCAACATTGAGAGCCATTCTACAAGAGAATGGAGGCGCTTGGTTAGTTACCAGGAGTTGATCAACATAATTTAGTTTGGACTGAAGCTCAGCTTGGGGCTGAGAGCCATTTGTTAAGAATGGAGGCACTTGGTCAGTTATCAAGATGTTTGCAGTTGCAAGACCCATTCTTAGGGAGGATGGTACCCTAGTCAGTTAACTAGGCCAGAGTAAGACCCTAGAAGGTACCCTAGGGCCCCCAATAGTCTCTTGGGGTTCTTGGTCTGGGACCAAGCAGGGCGATGTCACGACAAAGTCTCTAACATATGGTTAGGGCCCTATATGTCTCTAGGGTATTCTGGTTTGGGACTAAACAGTTTCTTGGACACGATGTCCAAGCAAATTCTACAGGTTGAGACAAAGACTTCTTGGTTTGGGACGAGGTTGGTTCTTGGTCTGGGACCAAGCGGTTCCTGCAGGATCATTCTTGGTCAATTAACCAGGTGGATCTTGGTCAAGTTGACCAAGATGATGATGTGTGATTTCCTCTCTCCTATTCGGTTATTGCTAGGTTGTTTCTTAAGCGACTGACCACCCCTTGATGATGTCACTAGCAACCAACTCTTAGGAGCAATATTGAGGACCAGAGGATTGCGTCATTTAGTTTGGATCTCCTCCTTATACAGTGATGATAACAATACACGTGACAATATACCTTGAGAGAGAAAAGCTTACAGTCCTTGGTATTGTTGGTCCTTTGGGTGAAAAGCGGTTCGTTTGTTCACCTTTATGGTACACTTTGGACTTGTGGGTATGAGGGGTTGTCTTACCTTCTTATAGTGACCCCTTTGGTTGATTTTTTTACTTGGTCCTAGTGTCCTTATGGTGGGTACCTTTGGTATGTTAACTTTTATCTTGTGGTTTTTATTTTTGGACCATTGGTACCTTATGGTTTTTATTTTTGGACCATTGCTACCCTATCCTAAGTCAACTTAATTTTATGTTTTTATTTTTTTGGACCATTGGTCAAATTAATTTTATGTTCTTATTTTGGAAGACCATTGGACCATTTTATTTTATGGTTTTTATTTTACCATTGGACCTTTGGTACCTATTCTAAGTCAACCTATTTTTTATTTTATGTTATATTGATATTCACCCTAAAAGCTAGGGTTGAAGAAGGACCCTTCTAGATTTCCTTCCAAGTTATAAAAGCAAGTTTTTATCCTTCATTGTGATCATCCATAAAAGACATTGATTTACCTGGGTTTGGCGTCAAGGACTGTTTTACTGTTGCTAGGGTTTTGCTGTTTTCTTTTGGGCTTCTAGATCTATGTTGAGAATTGCTATTTGCTATCTAGCCTAAGTCATAACTGTTGGTGACTCTTATTTGATGAGCCGTGGACTGTGGTAATCCTTCCTCTCTGAACCGTGGCCTTTCTATTTTTCGTTGGGTTGTGAATTTGTTTGTGCCCTAGGATTGGGTCGTGAGGCTGTTTGTGATATTCAGCTAGGCCGTGACAACCATTTATATGATTGCTGTAACTTCTTCTAGCTGGGCAATGCCATGATCCGTTGACTGTGTATCCAGCTTGGCTGTGACCGTGTCTTCTACTGTTGTTGCGAACTGTGTCTGTTGTTGCTCCCGTGTCTATTTCTCCCTGCTGTCGCAACTGTGTTTTGTCTCTGCTAAACTTGACTATATGTCTCTGTGCCAGCTTGACTGTATGTCTCTGCTAAACTTGACTGTGTCTCCTTGCTAGCTTGACTGTATGTCTCTGCCAAGCTTGACTGTGTGTCTCTGCCAGCTTGACTGCGTGTCTCTGCTGAGATTGATTGTATGTTTCTCTGTTGAGCTTGACTATGGGTTTCTTTGCTAACGTGACTTTGTCTTCTCTGCTAGGGTGACTGTACTGGGCATCACTGTGTCTCTCTGCTGGTGTGCTGTTACAACTTGAGTATTTGATTGAGGTTTCTCTTCCTTGTGATTAAGAATTTGAGTTCTGTATCCATACTGCTACAACTCTCTTAAGCTCTCTCTCTCAAGGTACGTCATTTGTTCACCTAGGTGACTTGTTCCTTCGGTGACAAGATTAGAACCTAAAAGTGTCCGAGTATAAGGCTGATATGACAATCCTAGATTAGTATTGTTATTGTTCTTTACTGCTATTATTTCCAGTACATTATTATTGTTTTATCAATTATAATATTGTCACTGTACATGGCTTTTGGTAAATCATCTCAAGGACCAACTTTAACACAGTGACCAGTGGAGTGTTAACGTTGAAAGAGATGAAAATTATGTTTGAAGTTATTGTAGCAGCACTGTTCTGGATCTAACCTTGTTGTTTTAGTTCTGTTTATGAATTAAAGTATAAAAGTTTAAATTGCATATATCAAATCCTAACCTAACCCTAATCTTTAACATCTGGATCTTCATTTCATCGCCTTAACATAAGGAAGAACTAGAAGAAGAAATCCTGTTGACGATCCTCTGTAGTTTCTTCTGGATCATCATTCCTTGGCCTCTTAACTGGAGTATCTTCATCTACATCAACAGTGAAGCCTTTAAGCTTCCTCTTCTTTGAGTCACAGTCTCGGGCATAGTGTCCAAGTTTATTGCATCTATAGCAACAGACACATGAAAGATCCTTCTTCATTTGTTCTGCAATCTCTCCTTCAACAATTTTAATGGGAACCTTAGACTTTGAAACCCTGTCAAGACTATGTTCAACCTTCATGTCGATCTTTTGATTAGGTAAAAAATTGATCTTCCACCAAATTGAAATTGCCCACCACAGAAAGATGCGCCCTACTAAGGCGAGCTACTTTATCCTCCTTTTGGGGTGATTTGAGGTGGGAAACACTCCAAAACGTGGAGCCCTAGTCTTCGGCCATGATTTCTTCTAGCATCGCTTTGATACCATGTTAGAATTTGACATCTGCAAAACCAAGAACACTAGAAGAATATCGAAGCACAAAAACAAAGAGTGGAGCTCATTTATCCACGATGATCACAAAGATCATCTCCTAACCATAGACAAATCAATGTCACCTCGAGCTCACCCTTCCAAGAGAGAATAATGTTTTGAGATAGAGTACTTCCAGATTGTAGTAGTACAACCCCAAAAATTGTTAAATTTTGCAGGTTAGATGAGTTTTAGTACCAGTAATAAAATTCAATACATGAACATATAAAGAATTGAGGTAAAATTCAAACTGTAATAAAATGTAACAACATAACTTTCATTTCTTTCAACTTAACGCTCTGCTGGCCACTGCGTTAAAGTTGATCATTGAAATGTTTCATCAACTGTCATGTACAGAAAAATAATAAATAACACGTGTAGTAAACTAAATCTCAAGTAAACTACAGAAGATAAAAAATCTTAACCATTGTTGGATCCGCCTTATACTCAGTTAGTTCTGAGTTTGATCTTGTCACTGAAAGGACAAGTCAAACTAGTTGAACCATATACGTACCTTGAGAGAGAGAGGGAGTAAACAGACCTTAGTTTCTTCAATCAATTTAGCAGTGCAGTCAAGGAGAATCACACAGATGCACTCAGAGTGAAAGATGTGCAGTCAAGCACTCTACCAACAGATTCACGATGAACAAATTCTTGAAACCAGTCAGGGTGGATCAAACAGAAAAACTCGGCCTGTGTAGAGAATAGATCGCAGTAAACCCCATGCAGAATAACACAGAGGTAAAACTTGTAGATTGCTGTGGAGAAGGAAAAACGCAACCCAGACCGAGTAATCCAGGCAGATCGGTGAAGACTAGGCAGAGAGATCGGTGAAGACTAGGCAGAGTGATCTCGAGAAGACAAGCCCGTGAAGGTAAGCCAAGCCGTGAGAAAAATCGGCAATCAAAATCCAAGCCAACAATCAAAATCCAAGCCCGTGAAGGTGAGCCAATTCATGAGAAAAATCACGCAGACAAAATCCAAACCCGTGAAGGTAAGCTGGCAGAGAGAGCCCCTCAAAATAAAAAACGCAGACAATAGATCGCAGACGGCTGGCAGAGAAAGCTGTGAGAAAAATCACACAAATCGCAGAGATTATCATGAAGGGAAAAATCGCACAATCGTAGAGATCACGGTGAAGGAAAATCACCAAATCGCAGAGATTATCATGAAGGGAAAAATCGCACAATCGCAGAGATCACGGCGAAGGAAAATCACCAAATCACAGAGATTATCATGAAGGGAAAAATCGCACGTTATTGAAGGATCGTTATTTGATTTATATAGACTTGTAGAAAAATAAAAAAAGATTAAATAAAATAATGCGGTCCAAAAGTAAAAAGTCAAAGAGTCTAAAATTTTATTATAATGAATATAATAAAATTATATAGTAACTCGTCCAAAAAAAATAACATAAGATTTTATTATAATAAATAAAAAAATCACAAAGTAATTCGTCCACCAAAAAAATAACATAAGTGTATTTTAGGTAAAGTAAAATGTAAACTAAAAGGTTTTAAGCATAAAAGTAAAATGGACCCAAAAAAAAAGTCTATTAATAAAATCATAAGATAGATTTTATTAATAAGACTATAAAATAATTATTTAAAGTATTTATAATAAAGTGAAAGTCCAAAAAATCCAACATGAGGTAAATAAACCAAAACCATGAGTGGGTCAAGGGTCCTTTAACAAAACATAAGGTAACCATAACAAGATATGGTCATTAATAAACCATTAAGTAGGAGACATCATAGTCAAAGGTGCACACAAGTGAGAGTGCTAGGACCAAGAGCCAACAACCATAAGATCAGGTGAATCGTAAAAGTGGACAATCAACATTTAGGACCAACAACACCAAAGATTTTTCTCTCTGTCAAGGTATATAGTTTTATATATTTTGTCATCACTGTATAATGGGGAAGATCCAAACGGATGGTACAATCCTTTTGTCCTTGACACTGCTCCTAAAGGTTAGGTACTAGGGACATTGTCAAGGGTTGGCCAGTCCCTTGAGAATCAACCTATCAATAACCGATTAGGAGAGGGGACATCATTATCTTCCATTCTTAATGAATGGCTTTCAGCCTTAGGCTGAGTTTTAGTCTCACACTGAATCAAGTTGATCAATCCTTGGACCCTAATCGGGTCCTCCATTCTCTCGCATAATGGTTCTCAGTACTAAGCTGAGTTTCAGTCTCACACTGAAAATTGATCAACTACCTATAGTACCTACTTGGATATCGTGTCCCTGGTCCTATACCAGAATATATCTCTGCCTCTACCTGCAGGCTCTACTTGGACATCACATCCTTGGTCCCAGACCAAGATACCCTAGAGGCATATAGGGGCCCTAGCCGCATGCTAGGGGCTTTGCCATGGCATCAACCTGCTTGGTCCTAGACCAAGAACCCCAGGAGACTACTGGGGGTCCTAGGGTACCTTCTAGGGTCTTACTTTGTCCTAGTCAACTGACTAGGAAACCATTTTCTGAGAATGGGTCTCGCAGCTACACTAACTTTAACAAAAATAAGAGAACCTATCCAAAGTGGAGAAACCCCAGAAAACTCCTCTCCAAGTTGCAGTAGTGAACTTATCTAACAAAGGGGGAACTTGTCTTATAGTGCTTAAGTCGTAGTGTGTCCAAAATGAGAATAGGTGCCCACTATTTATACATACTTTGCTGGAAAAATCTAATTTTTAACTGGGCCAACTTACTTTGATTGGTCCCTTTTTGGGTCGACTTGACTTGATTTGACTATTTTCTAGGCCAACTTTTACTGGGGTCGACTTGTCATTAAATAATAAAAGTTTCTTTTTATTATTATCAATTCAGGGTCGACTTGTGTGAGGATGCCTCATATGGCTACTAAAGCAACACTTTACGACTAAATTATGGAAGTAGACATCTCATAAAAATCCAAAAACATGCATTTTTTAAAATTCAGAAAATTTAATAATGTATACAACTGCTAAAAATTTTAAAGTAACACCTTTTTTTCATTGTATGCAATGTGAATTTATCTAAAATTTGAAAGATAACATTTGTTTTTAAAATTTTGATTTAGTAACGGTGTGATTTCAATGTTCATTTAAAAGATTACACGCGCCTCCCTGCTTCTCATGCGACTTGTGCCTCCCTGCTCCCTGTGGCTTCGGCTTGCTCCTCGCGGTTTTGGCCTACGACTCATGCACCCTCGGGGGCCCCCTGCTAGCACACCCTGCGCGCAACCTCCTTCACGTGGCCTCTGCGTGCGTCCCCCTGCTTGTGTGGCTTTGCGTGTGGCCTCCTTTGCCAGCGCGACCCTCCTGCTTGCGCGGCCCGACTTCTTAGCCCGCGAGCCCTCTTGCTCCTGCGCGACCTTCCTCTCGCGTGAGCTTCTGCTCACGGCTCCCAGTCCACGTGACCTGCTTCTGCTTGCCTGCAACCTACTAGCGTGACCCTCTCTTGTGGGCCCGCCTCCTTAGCTCACGAGCTCTGCATCCCTCCTCTTCCCAATAGAAAACCCCTCCCCTTGCAGCCTGCACCACCCCCTGTGTCCCTTCACCTTCCAGCCAGTCCCGCAACCTACACCACCTCTCGTAAACCAAACCAACTTCGCGCCTCTTCCACTTCTAGCTAATCTAACCCCCCCTCTTCTCGACTTTGCAGCATCCTGCCATTCACGTGGGTTTTACCCATGGAAGACTCGAAGGAAAACAAGGAGACGACGAAGCCTTCAAAAAACCCCACCCGGGACTTCAACGACATAGGACAATTCAGATACCTCAAGCAATGTCAGGATAACCCAGACTCTTATAGCCTTATGGACATTGCATTGGAATTAGATTTCATGTTCTGGACGTCCCAAGTTAAACAAGTACTAAGGAAATTGGAATCCCTCGAAGCGAAAAATAACAGACTCCGGTTGGCGGTAAGCTCCCTTGCTGCTAGAGTTTCAGAAGTAGAAGGTGACAACTTATCCCTCAAGAAGACGATTCTGGAGAGCAAAGAGTAGGAATCCTCTCACCCTCCAAATGAGGCACTACACGCAGAAATTAGGGACCTCAAGACCAAGCAAGAGGAAATAAGATCCCAACAGGCCTCTTTCAAACAGGAAACATAGTCGCACATTAACTCATGGGCACAGGTAGTTCAAGGGAAAGTAAAAAACACTCTCCCTCTCACAGTAGTGGAGGAGGTCATGCAAGCCAAACTAGTCGAAGAACGGACTAGACGTGCAAGGGAATTGAATCTGAAAGTAAGAGGTCTTCCTCTACCCCTTCCGTCTTCAGACCCTATGGAGGTAGGAGTCGGGTTGATACGCGACACCATTGACTTACTAGATATAACCTTGGATAGAGCTTGGGTGGGCCACGACTCCCTGCCCTCTATTAGATTTCGAAATGCAACAAAGAGGCTTTGTGCCCTCAGAGCTAAACGCAAATTGTTCTCACTTCCCAATAAGATATTCCTTGACGATGACCTCACCAAAACACAGGTTGCAGAGCTTAAACAGTCTAGGGAACAGGTTGCGGCAACAAGATAGGCAGGAAATTGGGCGATTATTAGGAATCTTCGAGTAGTTATTCGAGACTCCTTCCCCCCAGGATGGACGCCTTGAACGGGAAGATCCAAATGACGGGCCCGACTGTAGAGACGTCAAGGCAGAGGCATCACTGCTCACTGTTGGAATGGAAATGGGTCCTTCTGGTCATCACTATGTCTTCTGTATGACGCACTCGCATCGGTTGATATTCTCCTCGTGATCAAGACTCATGCGAGTGCCGTGTGTCCTCTCCCAAACATGACAGGTTACCACTGGTTCTCAGTTTGCAGATAGGAAACAAGGATTTCTGGTGGAGTGAGGGGATCAGCAGGAGTTGCTTGCCTGGTTAGAGACTCTCTCCGAAACAGGGTCTCATTGTTAGCGTCCTCACCCTTTGTCATCCACAATGGAGTGGACGGGAACCCCTTTATGGACTTGTATATGGGCATCACCCAATACTCTGTTGACGGGGAGGTCATACTTAAGGGGGATTTTAATGCTTGCACTAGAGACCTCCAGATTCCTCTCCACGACCGATCCGAAGATGTGTTTTGTACCGAAGGGATTGACTCGATCTCAGTAAGTCTTCATCGGACTTCAGAAGATGCCTTGGGGCCCACTACAGCATATGGCAAACATCTCTTGCAGTTAGGGGAGTCCCACGAGTTGCTCATCTTGAACGATCTCCTATGCTTCCCGGACTCTCACCTCATCACGTGTCGGCCACACGGAGGTGGGGCCGGTGTGGTGGACTATGCTCTAGCCAGTCAGAACTTGCTCCCTTCATTTGAGACCTCTCCATTTCTCCCATCCCCTTAGCCGACCACACACTTCTTTCTCTCACCCTCCAATTTGACCCTCCTCTTTTGAACCCTCCCTCCCTGTAGAGCCTCCCATCCCTACCTCGGACCACCTTTCGCTTTGACGAAGGTGACCCTGACATCTTCTTATTCACTCTCCGCCAGACTCTTCCCCCCGAAGCCCATTTTTTCTCACTTGACTCGACATCTGCTAAGTACCAATGCCTCTCATTTGTAATGTGGTAGGCTGCACTTAATTCCTTCCCCCACCCCACTCATACCACCTCTACCACCCCTAAACCTGGCTCTTGTCCCATGAACAAGTGGTACGACGAAGATTGCAAAAACCTCCATCGAGAACTCTGTTATGCCTTCTTCCACTCCTGTTCTACTTTTCTCGACATTAGAAGGTCTTACTGTGGTCTCCTCCGTCGCAAGAAACGACTTTTTGTCTCTCAGAGAAGACAGGAACTCTCAGCTCTCCTTGCCCATTCCCCCAAGCATTTCTGGCGTTCCATTCTCTCTCGACGCTCCCCTCTCCCATCCGACCTCGACCCTGCTTCCATGTTTTCCCACACCTCCAATCTTTATGACATTCCCGACCAAGTCAACATTCGTGTTGATTCCCCTCCTTCCTCCTGCCACCTCTTCACTAATAGCAATGTCACGAAGGCTATCCAGGCGATGAGCAGCAGTAAATCAGCAGACGAGGAAGGCCACCAAGCAGAGTTTTTTAAGCATGGTCTTCGGGTTTTGGTTAGCTATTTGGCTGATCTCTTCAATCACGTGGTGCGTGAAGGGTTTCCTCCAATTTGGTCTTATCATATCATTTATTTGATTCACAAGTGAGGTTCCACTTCTGACACCAACAACTACAGAACGATCATGGTAGGCCATTGTAATACCCCAAATTCTGATATTCTACTGATACTGTGTATAATGCTGACTTGTACACTCTTGTGCAAAAATATGAAATAATCGTGCATGCAAAATTGCCATGCAAAAATACCCTAAAATATAGTTGAATTAGGGCTAATGTTTGCAGGAAAGGAATTTAACACTTACCGCTGATAATACTCTAGAGATAGCTGCATGCATAAAGTTCTGGATAAGTGGGCTAATGGTGCTCCTCTTCCCCAATGTGACGCCCAGCAACAAGGAAACCCTCTTCTACACTGAATGTGACATTTTTGATGGAAGGAGTGTTAGATGAAGCTGGAACTTTGCTGAGATGTGAGTTTGCCCCCGACAGAGAGAATGATCGGAGCATGCATGAGTTTGGACCCCTCTTACCTAGCTAGCGAATTGATCTCTTGTTCTGTTGCTCACGCCCCCCAACTGCTCAGATCTGTTGACAGATTGCTCCAGAGGAGCCAATCGGAAGCTGACAGTCACACAAGGCAGTAGAGTGACCTTGCTGATGAAGGTGATGCTAGGATACGGAGGAAAAACTGGGATTCAGAGACCTAGCGAATGCTTTGGGGTTTTCCAGCTAAAACCCCCAGCTGCACTGATGAACCTGCAAACAATCTTTCGATAGATACTGAATCCCTGGATATGGATAAATACGATGGATGCCGTTGATAAACCTGGATGGTCTATCCTGAAAGAGACTAGGGCAGATATTTCATTGCCGAACCCTCGTTAGTTGAAGACACCGTCTTCAACCTCAACTGCCGCAGCTGCACGCTGTGCTACTGCTCAAAACCTCTAAATCAACAACAATAATAATAGATAGTCTCTTTAGTCCAATAACCCTCTTAAATAGTCTCATGTGCTTTTAGGGTTTGCATGTCACTTTTAGGTTTTATGCTTCACTTTTGCATGCATGCAATTCTACTTTGATGTTGACTTTTAAGCCTAAAGAATTAAGGCTTCTTTATCCGAGTGATGAATTTAACACTGAATGGATGTCTCGATCTGCTCTAAATATCAAATGCCCTCAGTAAATTCCCTCTTATGTAGTACCCGCTCGAACCTATGGGAATTAAGTAGGTTAGTGGGTGTTTTGGGTGCTTAATTAAGAGGGGGACATTACAGTCCTCCCCACTTGAAATTGCTTGTAGTCAAGAAACTTCAAACTAGGATGCTGCAATACGTGCTCTCCCTCCCATGTGGCATCCTCCATAGGTAATTCTTTCCATTTTACCAAATACTCTCGAATCACATTGTTTTGGAGCTTCCTTTCTCGCACCTGAAGGATTCTCTATGGAATTAGTACCAAGAGCCATTCATCATCTAAGGGAGGCAACTCGATGGATGGAGCAATGTGCTGTCCTAATGTTTTCTTGAGACTGGACACATGAAACACATTGTGAGTCTTGCTCTCCTCTGGGCGTTCTAGTTCATAAGCCACCTCTCCAACCTTCCGAAGCGAGGTTTTAGTTTTTTCGCTCCTTTCGTCTTGAGAGAAGATTGCCTGTAGGGTTGTAGCCGTAAATATACTAGATCTCCTACCTCAAAACTCCTCTCAATCCTGTGTTTGTCTGCGTATAGCTTCTGCTGATTCTGTGATGCCTGTAAGTTCTCCCTCACGACCTTAAGAATATCTTGACTGTCCTGTACCCAATCTTTTGCCTTGGGTGCTCTGCTGTCTCCAAAAGCTAAATCTGCCAAGTTCAGTGCCTCATAGCCATACAATGCTTGAAAAGGTGTCATCCTGATAGACATATGGTAGGTAGTATTGTAGCAGTATTCCCCTACGTGTAGCCATTTAACACATGTCCTCTATTGGCTTGCTACATAATTGCGCAGACACCCTTCAACCCATTTGTTGACAATCTCTGTTTTCCTGTCGCTTTGTGGATGATAACTTGTACTTGTAGCGAGTTTGGTCCCTACCAACCTGAATAGCTCCTGCTAGAAAGCACTGGTGAATTTACTGTCACGATCACTGACAATGGTTTTGGGTAGCCCATGTAGTCTGTAAACCTCTCTGAAAAATAGCTCGACTACCTGTGCTGCTGAATAATCGGAAGAGATAGCAAAGAAGTGAGCAAATTTGGTTAACCGATCTACCACTACAAATAAGTAGTCTCGTCCCTGTACCTTGGGTAACCCTGTAATGAAGTCCATTGAGATACTTCCCCACTTTTGCTCCGGTATCGGTAATTGCTGAAATGACCTTGCCGGATGAGTGTGTTTGATCTTGTTCTGCTGGCAGATGCTGCATTCCCGAACGTGCTACATTACTTACCCTTTGAGGCCCTTCCATGAGAACCTCTCTCGGATCTGCTTGTAGGTCTTCAAGAAACCCTAATGCCTTGATAATGGCGAGTCATGTGATGCTTGTATGATCTTCCTTTTTAAAGCTGATTCTGGGACGAGGTATATTCTGCCCTTGTAATAGATGATGTCATCAATAATTCTGTACTTGTCATACTGGATCTGTCCATCCAATAGCTCACAAACAAATTTGTTTTTGGAGTACTCTACTAAGCGAAGAGACTTCCAATTGGTGGATATACTCATGAGAGATAATGAAGCTGGTCGTCTGGATAAGGCATCAACTACTACATTGTTCTTACCCTTCACATACTCTATCTCGAAATCATAAGCCTGCACCTTGCAAACCCATTTTTGTTGGCGCTCATTTAACTCCTTCTGCTCCAAGAAGTACTTGAGGCTGTTATGATCTGTCTTGATTTTGAATTTGCTTCCCACCAGGCGTCGCCTGAATTTGTGAGGGCATGTAAGATGGCTAACATCTCTTTGTCATATATGGAGTAGTGGCGCTCATAGTCCTTTAGTTTTCGGCTTTGAAATGCAATCGGGTGATGGTTTTGCATAGTACGACTCCTATCCCTTCTCCTGAAGCATCACATTCCATTATGAATGGTTGTGAGAAATCTGGTAGGGCCAAAACTGGGCAAGAAATCATGATGGTTTTCGTTTCCTCAAAGGTACGATGTGCCAATTTTGTCCATGTGAATGCCCCTTTCTTGGTGAGGTCGGTGAGTGGTGTGGCAAATTGCGAGAATCCCTTAACGTACCTCTTGTAGTAAGGCCTAAGAAGCCCTTCAGTTCAGTAACTGTCTTCGGCATTGGCCGATCCCGGATAGCTCTAATCTTCTTCATATGAACCTGTAGTCCTTCTGCTGATTATGTGTCCTAGATGCAACGTCTCTTTCATGTTGAATTCACACGACATCTTTGCGCAAAGCTAGTGCTCTTCCAGAATTCTCAATACCTCATCTAAGTGTTTCAGATGTTCCTCCCATGTTTTGCTGTAAATTAAAATATCATCAAAGAACACTAGCAAATACTTTTGTAACTGAGCCCTGAAAATGTGGTTCATGCACGACTGGAAGGTGGCTATGGCATTGGTGAGTCCAAAAGGCATGACCAAGAATTCATAGTGTCCATAGTGGCAACGAAAAGCTGTCTTGGGAATGTCATAATCCCTTACTCGGATCTTATGGTACCTTGATCAAAGATCGATTTTTTAAAAGTATTTGGCACCTCGTAGTTCGTCCATTAGTTCATCAATCTTGGGGATGGGATACCTGTTTTTGATGGTCTTCTTGTTGAGGGCTCTGTAATCAATACACATTCGCATGTGCCATCCTTCTTTTTAACTAAGACCATTGATGATGCAAAGGGACTAGAACTCGACTGATTATACCCCAGTTCTAGTAATTCCTTGATCGTCTTCTCGATCTCATCCTCGTATCTTTTGGGATATTTGTATGGAGTGGTGATGGCTGCTTGAGTCCCCCCCTCCAACTCAATGATATGCTCTAATCCCCTGTCCGGTGGCCTCCCTGCTGGAAGATCCCGAAATACCTTCTTGTGCTTCTGCAATAATGCCTGAATATCTGCTGGGTGTTGGGTGTTGTTCTCTGGAGGTTTCCTAAAGGTGACCAAGCACTTTGCTGACCATTCTATGTCACCCTGCCTGAGCATGACCTCCATTCTTTGTGAAGAGACTGATTTTGAGGGATAAGTGTTCATGCCCCTCAAAACTACCCGTTTCCCATTCGGTCCCTGGAATTCCATTTCCATTGCCCTGTAATCTGTAGTATATTTTCCTATTGAGTAAAGCCATTGGACGCCTAATGCTACATTTGTATCGGCCACATTCACTATGTAAAATGAGTTTGTCATATGGTAGTTGCCTAATGTGACATTCAGTTTAGGAATCCAATTGTTGCACTCCATGTTAGTGTTTCTTGCTACTGCTACAGTAAATCCCTCAAACTTCTTTGTCGGAATACCCGTCTTAGCCACCCATGCTGCATCAATGAAATTTTGGGTTGCTCCCCCATCAATCAATACTCCTACTCTATGGCCCTGTACTACTCCTCTAACCCTGAGAGTATGAAACCTAGGTACCCTGGATAATGTTGTGATAACTCCCTCTGGTGTATCCCCTTGGAGTGATTCCTCCTTTGCTACCCGCAATTACTCTGTTGTTTCCTGCTCGTAGTCCTCCCTTTCACTGTCTGAATATACCTCTATGTAGTGGGCTTTGGCCTTTCCTGAGCACCTGTGTCCTGGAACCCACGGTTCCTAACAAGTAAAACACAATTTCTTCCGTCTCAAGTCTTTCCTTGTGTCGTCGTCTAACCAAGTTTTCTTTGGTATTTCTTGCTGGAAAGGTTTCCTATCTTTGTCTCTAACTGGAAAGTTAGTCTTGAGTGGAAACCTGTTCTTCGGAACTGAGTCTTGGAGATCTCTGGCTCTGCTGATTGCATCCTGTAGAGTGGAGGGTTTGTAGGCTTTCACCCACCCCCGTAGTGGTTATGTCAAGGCCTCAATAAACAACATAATCAGCCAGTTCTCCGACACATCTGTCACCATAACAGCTACCCTCTGGAACTCAGAGATGAATGCCTCGACACTACTAAAGTGTATCTCTGGGTCCTTCCTGTCAAATCGTTCCATGAGCTTTTGTGTGAACTCACTGTAGGAAGTAATGGTGTTGTGACTGAATGTCACTGGTCCGTGGTACCACCATTCATGAGCTTCTTCGTCTAGGTGTAGTGTAGCCAATTTAATGGCATCTGTCTCTGTCATGGGGTTGAGTTGGAAATAAGTATCCAACTTTTGAACCCATAATCTCACTGAACCTCCGCGAGCCCCATCAAAGTTTGGGATGGGGTCAATCTACCCAAGGTTTTTTGCAACTTATAGTTCTGATTGAACACTCTGTTGAAATTTTTGGGTCGGTTCCTACTCTTCATGTTGCAGAAATCTGAGAAAGACATGGCTGCATGAAACTCATCCCCCAAATCCCTGTATTCCTGTAAATATGCTCCAAATGGTTCACTAGATTCTACTGGCATGACTGGTCCTGCTACGACATCTGCCAGGAAGTGAGGCATAGTAGGCCTGTTGGAAGGTTTGTTATATATGTGGGGTGTGTTTTGCATATTGGTGTATGCATACTGCTTGTAGACCCTCTATCTACTGGTGAGAGTTGTACACTGCTATGCCCTGGTTCTGGTTTCGTTGCCAACCTGTTTATTGCATGCAAGACTTCCTTTTGCCCTTTGGCTAGATCATGCAATGCGTTCACCAAGCTATGAAATTCCATCCTGTCTTCGTCTTCTCTTGTGCCTTTCCCTCTGTCAGAGTGTATACCTGTTGGGTCCATATCTGAGTCGGTATCTTCTAGTTGGATATCCTCAAATTCCTGCTCCTCAGTGTTCCTACTCTTCTTTCTCCTATAGGTTACAAAATCGTCTTCTTCTATATTCATTTACTTCTCATGTTCAAGCCCACAGCTGGCAAGGAACATGCTCTGATACCATTGTAATATCCCAAATACTGATATTCTACTGATACTGTGTATAATGCTGACTTGTACACTCAATCTTGTGCAAAAATACGAAATAATCGTACATGCAAAATTGCCATGCAAAAATACCCTAAAATATAGCTGAATCAGGGCTAGGGTTTGCAGGAAAGGAATTTAACACTTACCATTGATAACCCGACTGATAATACTCTAGAGATAGCTGGATGCATAAAGTTCTGGATAAGTGGGCTAATGGTGCTCCGCATCCCCAGTGTGACACCCAACAACAAGGAAACCCTCTTCTACACTGAAGGTGACGTTTTTGATGGAAGGAGTGTCAGATGAAGCTGGAACTTTGCATGAGTTTGGACCCCTCTGACCTAGCTAGCGAATTGATCTCTTGTTATGTTGCTCACGCCCCCCAACTGCGCAGATCTGCTGATAGATGCTTCGGAGGAGCAAATCGGAAGCTGACAGTCACTCAAGGCAGTAGAGTGACCTTGTTGATGAAGATGATGCCAGGATATGGAGGAAAAACTGGGATTCAGAGACCCAACGAATGCTTTGGGTTTTTCTAGCTAAATTCCCCCACCTGCACTGATGAACTTGCAAACAATCTTTCGATAGATATTGAATCGTTGGATATGGATAAATACGATGGATGCCGTTGATAAACCTGGATGGTCTATCTTGAAAGAGACTAGGGCAGATATTTCACTGTCGAACCCCCGTTAGCCGAAGACATCGTCTTCAACCCAAACTGCCGTGGCTGCACGCTGTGCTGTTGCTCAAAACTCCAAAATCAACAACAATAATAATAGATAGTCTCTTCAGTCCAATAACCGTCTTAAATATCGTCTCATGTGCTTTTAGGGTTTGCATGTCACTTTTAGGTTTTATGCTTCACTTTTGCATGCATGCAATTCTAATTTGATGTTGAATTTTAAGCCTAAAGAAATAAGGGTTCTTTATTCGAGTGATGACTTTAACATTGAATGGATGTCCCGATCTGCTCTAAGTGTCAAATGCCCTCAGTCAATTCCCTCTTATGTGGTACCTGCTCGAACCTATGGGAATTAAGTAGGTTAGCGGGTGTTTTGGGTGCTTAATTGGAGGGGGACATTATAGCCACATGTTCTCAAAGTTATATGCCACCGTTCTCCATATGAAGCTTTCCAGAGGTCTTGAGCAGAGAAATCTTAGAGCCTGTGGTCAGGCTGGGTTTAGACCAAAACATCAGACGATCGACCACATTTTTACTCTCCGAGCCGTGATTGAGGAGGCATGCCATTGTTCCTCGAAAGTCTACTGCTGTTTCGTAGACTTTTGGAAAGCATTCGACTCAGCTTCGAGAGAAGATTTATTGCAGCGGCTAAGAGACATCGGCATCTCGACGATCCTGCTGACAGCTATTATGTGCCTCTATGAGTCCGTCTGTGGCCGCCTTCGCACAGCTCGAGGTCTATTTGAGTTCATTCGTAGCACCATTAGGGTGAAACAAGGTTGCCCTCTTTCTCCCACCTTGTTTGGAATCTACATTGATGAGTTGGAGGCTTTTCTCCACGAGCATATCCAGGAAGCAGATGGGTGCATACTCCGCCATGTCTTGATCTCTATCCTTCTTTTCGCTGACAATGTAGTACTCTTATCTTCCTCCCCAGAAGGGCTGTAGAGACAGCTTGATGCCTTAGCATTGTTTTGCGACCTCCGAAAGCTGACAATGAACTTGAGCAAAACAAAGGTTATGATCTTCAATGGGGTAAAGAAAACCTCAGACTTTCGCTTCCTATTCAAGGGGGAGGAAATCAAGATCAATAGTACTTACACTTACTTGGGAGTGCAATTTTTTGGTCCCTGCTTCAGCCTACGACCAGGTCTCCAGCCTCGAATCAACAAGGGATACGGGTCCGTAGCCCTTCTTGAGAGACATTGTTTTTGCCACCACTTCCAGGATATCTCATCCAAGATGAACTTGCTGGATACCTTGATTTGTCCCACTGTTTTATATGGATCAAAAATTTGGGGACCAACTCTACTCGAGTTGGATTGGGCCTTAACTGAGAGAGTCCAGATCCTTCTCTTTCAGTGTATCATCAGATGTAAGCAGGCAGTTTCGCAGGACATCATCCTCGCAGAGTTTGGGGCCGAGCCCTTTCGTCTTGAGACGGTCTTTAGATTGGTTTCCTTCTTGCATCGGATCCATGGGTTAGCCAACTCGTCCATAGGTCGGGACAGGTACTCTAATCTAGTCTACTGCTTTGCAGAGACCATTTCCTGCACTACCCTTTCAGGCAGAACCAAATGTTGGCTCACAGGAGTTTCAAATCTTCTTACATCAGTGGGGATCCAGTTAGATCTTCTCCCCCCGTTTTGGTACTCCCTGGATGCCCTCGGTCACCTTCTACCTACCCGACAGGAGTTGAACAAGATCATCAGAGAGGATGTTTACAAGAAGTACGTTTAGGTTACTTGGGTTAATCCTCCAGGAGGATTGCGCCAAAAGCTGGCCTTTTATGCTGAACACTTTTTGGAGATCAGAGACGGGATCATTGTCCAGCCCCAATACACGTTTCGCCATTGGATGCATGCCCTTCGGATCCCTCTCGGACAACTCAGAGTAGGATCCCATAGACTCCGGGTAGAGACCGACCACTAGATTGATAGATAGGATAGGATCTGCCAGCTATGTCATCTACAGGAAGTGGAAATTGAGTCACACTTCATCTTTAGATGTCCTATATACTACGAGATTAGATGACGCTTCCACTGCTTGTTTAGGGGGCCTCAAACTCTAGTCGCCTTCTTCAGATACACCGATCAGAGATGTTTAGCACTTTATATTTAGGAGGCTCTCGGCTCCAAGCGCAGGTTCTCCAGTCCCCCACCAGGCCAAATACCACACAGAGGATCACGACGTTCTTCAGCATACTACCTTCTTCCAAGTGCACCAAAAGATCTACCGACCTAGATATCGATCCAATTCCTAGATCAAGAAAGAATGACGGCTCTTGACCCACGAGATCTCAGCGGCAACTTCGTACTAGACATTGCTTCGAGAGGCGCACAAGGCCCTCTAGACCTCATCGACATCACTCCAGAGGGCGCCCCGCGTCCACCAGCTCCTCTTCGGGCTAGCATACACTTTTGCACTTTCCCAAGTTTTCCTCCTTCAGCCTTGGATGTTAGGAGAACTAGACCTTCCTCGATCGTTTTGGATCCTAGATCCTGTGCAGGGTTATAGTGTTGAGATTGGGGCAAGAACTCTCCCATGCTTCAACCCAGCTCGCTTTGTACACTTTTATTTCTTTTCTATCTATCTTACTTCTTGTATTGTATTTCCTTTTAAGAGAGATCGTTTGGTCCTCCCACATGCTCAAGCATCATTGTAACCGACAGTTTCGTTGACCTACTTTGTGGTCATTAGTGGACATAAATAAAATTATCTTATCTTATTTATCTTATCATTCATGCTTATGCAATTTGAGTTCATATTTATTTATATGAAAATGCATATAGGCTAAACATTCACCAATATGGCCTCTGTCATGAAAATGCATATAGGCTAAACATTCACCAATGTGGCCATTGTCTAGTGATGGTGAAGTTACAACTTACAAACAATGGGGTATGCTGCTATTCTAGTTCCATTCTTATATTAGTAATTAATGAATAGTTTAATTGTTAAAAGTTAAATTACAACATGAGCATTAGCTATTCTAAAATCGTATAAAGTTACAAACAATCAATCATTTAGTCAACTTTACAGTATCCGTACTATTTGAACATGTGTCGAATATAAAGTTCCATGTAAATTTCCGTATAGGAAGTTCCAATATGGCCAAATCTTGCTACTATGGTACGAGTCACCCCAATCATTGGAGTATCATGGGCATCTCACCCACCAACCTTTTACAGGTCTGGATTTCTTCAATCATTGAAGACTTTTGGGCATCACACACCCACTAAAACCCTCTTACAATTCCCTCTCACATACATCACTTTGCTCAATACATGGATCCTGGAAGATTCCATATAACATGCTGCTGCAGAACTTGCCCATCACGTTGTGCCACATCATTGTTATCACTGTTGTGCCTTCTCCACTGTCTGATGACTGTATGGATTTGCTGAAGCAGGACAAGCAGAACGAGAAACACCTTTAGGAAATGTAAAATCTAGCTAGTAACAAATAATTTAAAGTTTATCAAGGACATTTATTATTTAGGATAATCCCTTGAACTTATCCTTGCCAAGAATTAGAACATGACCTTGCCCATATTTGCCAAATGTTGAGTTGATGCCACTAAGGAAGTCTAATTGCCGATTAGGAATTCTAATCATATTATATAGGATGGTTAGTGCTGATTGTATTTTGGAGGTAGTGTCTAATTCTATGTTGCGTGGGAGCTCTCCTCGCCCCCTCGCTCCTGCTCCGGCTCCCAAAGCTCGCTTCCTTTGGAAGCTCGCTCCCAAAACAATCCCAGTTTTGGGAGCACGCTCCCAAGGCGTTCTCGAGGTGCTTCCTTCCTTTCCTATACTAAATGCTTCTATACTAGGTTGATCATTTGATGACAATGTTGTGGTACCTCCCTTCTTTGCCAAGCTCCTACAAAAGTTTTATGGTTGATCATTTTGTAGATTTTTCACTAGTTTTCAGTCACTGGTTTCAAGTAAAATTTATATCACTGTTTATGACATTTTAAGAAAAATAAAGTGCTGGAAATAAACAAAAATTTCCAGACTTAAAACATTGCTGTAAACAATCTTTTCAGTGACAGGAAATAAAAATCAGCACGCCATTTAATTAGACAGAACACTAGGATTTTTGGCCAATGGCCCTGGAAAAACCCACTAGGGGAAAACCAATCAAAGAGAGAGTATTTTTATTTTTCAGGAGAAGTTTATCATTTACAGCAATACACAGAAAATATCAAACCAACTTATCTCAACCCGGAAGATAATTTTTTGTCTCGATTTGCGTGTCGAGTAGGAAAAATCAAACTTTGTTTTTTTTTTCTATTTTCTGCCTCGATTTCCATGCCATTGTACAAACGAATTGTACGAACCTTGAAATCCGCGCCCATTTTTTCTTTTGAAAATCGTGCCCAGAAATCTGCCTCGAAAATCGTGCCTGCTACCTCGAAAACCGTACCGTACGGACCAACAATAAATGTTGCTGTCTTCTTCTCGATTTCTGTGCCCTATTTGCTGTTGTCCTTTCCCTCGATTTGCGTGCTACAAAATTTTTCCTCTTGCTCAGGAAAAATGGAAACTTTCTCTCTTCTCTCGCTTAGCTCTCTTTTCTCACTTCAATCTGCAAAAGTGAGGCAAAATGCCTTTCCCATGCCTTTTTGAGAAAACCCTAGGTGAGTCTAATCTAATGGTGGAGATTAGATTAGATCAAGGGCTGAAATTAAATGCTCATATTTTATTTCTAAAATATTAATTTCACTTGCCCACTTAAATTTATCAAAAAGTGACTTTAATGCTCTATAGTCAAATTAAATACGTTTACTTAAGTCATTTAATGCAAGGGTCACTTTATGTCCCCTCTCTAAGTGACTAAGGCAAAAGTCACTTGGGGAACACTTCCCCAGGGACAAAACTAACACTACCTCTTACCGAGGAAGGTGTTTTGCACCACTCCCAACTTGTCTCTGAAGAAAAAAACTTGCCTCTCCCCAAAGACTTCGTCAGTATGTCTGCTACCTGCTCACCAGTGGAAATATACTGAAGCGTGACTGCTCCTCTCTGAACATAGTTTCGGATGAAATGATATCTGATCTCTATGTGCTTTGAGCTATCATGGAAAATCGGATTCATAGAGAGCTGGATGCAACTCTGATTCTCACAGTAAATAACCGTAGGCCTAAGCTCTTAACCAAATAGATTCACCAACAACTTGCGAAGCCACAAGGCCTCGCAGTTGGCCAAACTGGCTGACATGTACTCAGCCTCTGCAGTACTCAATGCAACATACTTCTACTTTCGACTGAACCACGACATTGCTGTCGAGCCCAAACTGAAACAACATCCGGAAGTGCTCCTCCGGTCTACCACACTGCCTGCCCAATCTGAATCTGTATAGCCAACCAATCTGATCCCCTCTGACCTCCTGTAGTCCAAACCAAAATCCACTGTCCCTGAAAGATAGCGCAACACATGTTTTGTAGCGACCCAATGCACACTCCTAGGCTCAACCATGAACTGGCTAAAAGTGTTCACTGCAAAACACAAATCTGGCCGAGTGTTGACCAGATACATCAATGACCCGATAAGCTGACGATATAAAGTAGGGTCCACCAACTCTCCCTCAGAAGCATCAAGCTTCTTCCAGTTGGTGATCATAGGTGTCAACATAGGCTTGTAATCCTCCATCCTGAGTCTCCTCAAAATATCAACTGCATACTTTCCTTGCCCCAGGAAAATATGTCCAGTCTCCTGCCAAACCTCCAATCCCAAAAAATAATGCATCAACGCAATATCGGTCATCTCGTACTCTGCTGCAAGATCCTTCTTGCAAGCTGCAATGTGTCTCTCTCTCCCTGTGATAAACAAGTCATCAACATATAGCAGAAGAACAAGTGGATCATCTCCAACCATGATGAAGTAGAGATTCGGATCTGCTTCACTCTTCTGAAACCCCATACTCAACAAGTAAGAATCAGTCCTGGAGTACCAAGCTCTTGGAGCTTGCTTCAGCCCGTAAAGGGCCTTCTTCAACCTGCATACATGTGTCTCTCTGTCATGTATCTCAAAGCCTTGAAGCTGCTCAATGTAAATCTCCTCCTAAATGATCCCATTGAGAAATGCGGTCTTCACATCCATCTGATGGATCTTCCAACCCATTTCCGCCGCAATGGAAATCAATGCCTTGATAGACGTATAACGAGCAACCGGTGCAAAAGTCTCATCATAATCAATGCCTCCAACCTGTGAAAACCCCCGCGCTAGAAACCTGGCTTTGTACTTCTCCATACTCCCATCTACCGCATGCTTCAGCTTGTAAAGCCAACGAGAAGTCACCACTGACGTTCACTCCGGTCTCGGAACAATCTCCCATACATCATTCTTCATGATGGAATGATACTCATCCATCATGGCATCTCTCCATACCGAATGTTGGGAGGCCTCCTCAAAAGTAGAAGGCTAAGAATCTCGTGTACAAGCGACCAACACCATGCCCAATCTGTCAGGCATCTTGATGGCTCTCACCTTATCACTGGGTGTCCCAGCCTTTAAGGCATCCTTCAAGGTCTCCCGAAGCCACTTTGGCTTCTTCTTCCTTGAGCGTTCTTCCCACACTGGCCTGTCCTCATCTGAAGAACTACCGGAGCTAGAAGCCCTAGTCACCTGTGAACCTGACGCTGGTGTGCCAACACCTAGTGTACCCTGTAATCCTGATCACGATCCCCTGTAAGGTGTACCTGTAATAGTAGACCCATCACCTGTCCCCGAAGACCTTGCTGGCCTAACCACTGAACCTGGTGAACCTGTGCCAACACTCTGTGGTCCTGTAACCCCATAAACTTGTGATCTTGACTGCTGCGTAGATGGAACCTGTGCCACAACCTAAGGTGCAAGGACCTGTTGCTCTCCCTGCTTTGACTCTCTCGACCTCCTGAAGGCTCGCTCCTCAAACTTCACATTGCTCCTCACCACCACTTTCCTCTGAGAGGGAAGATAAATGCGGAAAGCCTTCGCAGTCTCATCATAACCCACAAAGATGCCCTTCTCTGCAGTGGGCTCCAACTTTGTCCTCTTCTCTGAAGGGACATGAGAATAAGTCAGACTACCAAATATACGAAAGTGGCCAACTTCAGGCTTCTTGCCTAAAAAGCACTCCTTAGGTGTCATATTCCCCACTGCCCGATGGGGACTCTTGTTCTGAAGGTATACAGTGGTGCTGCAAGCCTCAGCCCAGAGAAAGAAAGGAAGTGACTGGTCATATAACATAGCTCGGGTTGCTCCAACAATGGACTTGTTCTTCCTCTCTGCTACTCCATTTTGCTCTGGAGTATACGGAACTGTACACTGTCTCTTGATCCCCTCCTGTCTGCAAAATCCATCAAACTCCTTGGAGGTATACTCACCCCTGTTATCTGATCTCAAGACTCGGATCTTCCTCCCTGTTTGGTTCTCCACAAGAGCTTTGAACTCTTGGAACCTCTGCAAGACTTCCTTAGACTTCTTGCTCTTCAGAAAGTAGATCTAGGTCTTCCTGGAATGGTCATCAATGAATGTCACATAATACTCGTATCCTCTCAAGGACACAAAAGACATAGGTCCTCATAAGTTTGAATGTATCAAGTCAAGAGTACTAGCTGACCTGCTATCATTGCTCAGAAAAACAGTCTTGGTGTACTTTCCCAAAGCACATCCCCTGCACACATCGCTTTGCCCTGTTCTGAACTCTGGTAAACCTGTCACCATGTGCCTCAACAACCCCACGGCTGGATGATGCAAGTGAGCCATCCTCCTATGCCAAAGCTCACACAACTCACTGCTGCTGCTATGTGCTAAAGCATGCTGCGGCTGAAACAAGAGCCTATACAGTTCTTCACATCTCGTTCCAATGGCAACTGAAGCAGATGGTCTTGCAGTCTTGGGAAACATATGCACGTGTCCATCTAGGAAAGATACCCCAAGACCTTGATCCTCGATCATGGAAACTGACACTAGGTTCTTCTTCAGCCCAGGCACATACAATACATCTCGCAAAACCATGGGACTCATGGACTCCCTCTGAAATGTAATGGTCCCACGTCCAACTGCATTGACTACTGAGTCATCTCCCAACACAACCTCCACATCTGTATCTGCTTGTGAAAGCTCGGAGAACATCTCACGAGCACCTGTCATGTGGCTCGAGGCTCCACTATCTATGTACCAAGTGGTGGAAGTAGATGCACTGTAAGAATGGTCTGCCACACAGGAAAACTTCCTCTGTCTGTCAACATCTGCACTGGTGAGAATGGATGCTCTCTCTCTCAACATGCCCAGTGCAAAGTGAAAACTCACTATGAAATTTAGCTGCAAAATCATCGATCTCAGCTGAAGCGGCTATTTGCTGCTTGTTCTTCTTGTTCGAACACGTAGCAGCATAGTGTCCCATCTTGTGACATGCAAAGCACTACACAGTGCTCATATCTTTCTTCTGCCCATCCTGCTGCTGCTTGGCCCCACCCTTCTTGGGACCCTTCTTGCTCTTCTTCTTTCCCTTCGCTGTCAACACCACATCCTCCTCATCCTCTCTACTAGTAGAGCCACTGCACTGTAAGAAACCCCTCCAAGTCTCCTCCTGAACAAAGTCATCACATACTCTGTCCGGAGATGGTAAGTTCTCTCTGGCCACCAACCCCTGAACAAACACAACCCAAGGTGCAGTCACCCTATTTAGGGTTGTCCGCACTAACTCAGGAGCATCAATGGCCACCCCAATAGCTGCAAGCTCATCTCTCACCTGAGAGATCATAGTCAGATAAGTCATACATGCCTCTCCTTTGACCATCTTGACGTTCTTCAGCTTCTCTCTAAGTACCATCTTCCTGTTTTCATTAGTACTAGGAAACAAATCGGTCAAAGCAGTCCACATTTCATGCGCATGATCCTTCGCTAAAATGTGAGGAATAACATGGTCTTTAACAACATCTAACTTTCTAAGATTATCCTCATGGCTTTAATATCCTTCTTATTAAAGGCTGCAAGTAATACTGCATCAGTAGAAGGAGGAATAGTAATGGCATTTGCTGTAGTGTTTTTAACTACTTCCTCCCACAACTCATTCTCCCTCAGCACAAGTAAAATCCGGGCTTTCCATGAGACAAAGTTCGCTGCCCCATCCAACCTATCCTCAGTTCTCAACCCCACGGAAGTAATTTTCTCAAAGAACAAGTTTCAGCAAAATGTACTACTGTCACAAAGGTTTTTCTGAATTCTGGAAATGACTGTTTCACTGCTAAAATTTAATTTTCTACCACAACCCGCTCCGATACCATGTAGATTTTTCACTAGTTTTCAGCCACCGGTTTCAAGTAAAATTTATATCACTGTTTATGACATTCTCAGAAAAATAAAGGGTTGGAAATAAACAAAATTTTTCAGACTTAAAACACTGCTGTAAACAATTTTTTCAGTGACAGGAAATAAAAATCAGCATGCCATTTAATTGCATAGAACACTAGGATTTTTGGCCAATGGCCTTGGAAAAACCCACTAGGGGAAAACCAGTCAGAGAGAGTATTTTTATTTTTCAGGAGAAGTTTATCATTTACAGCAATACACAGAAAAGATCGAACCAACTTATCTCAACCCGAAAGATAAATTTTTGTCTCGATTTGCGTGTCGAGCAGCAAAAATCAAACTTGATTTTTTGTTTGTTTTCTACCTCAATTTTTGTGCAATGTATAGACTGTATGGACGAAGTGTATGGGCCGTACGGACCTCGAAATCCGTGCCCAAAAATTTTCTCCCTCAAAATCCATGCCCAGAAATCTGCCCCGAAAATCGTGCCTGTTGCCTCGAAAACTGTACCGTACGGACCAGCAATAAATGCTGCTGTCTTCTCCTCGATTTCCATGCCCTCTTTGCTGCTGTCATTTTCCTCGATTTGCGTCCTGCAAATTTTTTTCTCTTGCTCAGGAGAAATGGAAACTCTCTCTTCTCTCTCTCAACTCTCTCTTCTCACTTCAATTTGCAAAAGTGAGGCAAAATGCCTTTCCTATGCCTTTTTGAGAAAACCCTAGGGTGAGTCTAATTTAAGGGTGAGATTAGATTAGATCAAGGGCTGAAATTAAATTCTCATATTTTATTTCTAAAATATTAATTTCACTCACCCACTTAAATTTATCAAAAGGTGACTTTAATGCTCTAAAGTCAAATTAAATACTTTTACTTAAGTCATTTAATGCGAAGGTCACTTTATGTCCCTTCTCTAAGTGACTAAGGCAAAAGTAACTAGGGGAACACTTCTCTAGGTACAAAACTAACACATTTGATGATAATGTTATAAGTTATAACTACTAGATGATTGATGTTATATGGTTTAATCTATGTATTTTATAGCTAATTCAACATCCTACATGTTTTTTAGATATAAATCCATTCAAATATATTAAAGTATATACTATACAAAAAACGCTGCCGAAACGGGAGCTTTTGAAAATTTCGCTTTTCGCTCCGCTCCGCTCCAGCTCCTTGCTCCTCGCTCCTCGCTCCCTCTCCCCGCTCCCAACAACATAGGTCTAATAATTATATATTGGATTGTATGAGCTACTATATATATATATCCGTGGGAAAAACCTCGCTGAATGATAAAGTGCCACATTGTCCACTATTTTTCTTCTCAGCAGCCTCGATTTCATTTCGCTGTTTGATATGGTTGTATATTCAAATTTGTAAACTTGATGTATGTTGTAAACTTCTATTAATCTTTAGATTATAAAATTGAAGACTTTAATGACTTATGCTCCAACTTTCATTTTTTGTGTATTCTATTATAATTTTTGTAGTATTCTTGGTGGGGTCCCCTATGTTGAAGACCTCGACATACCCTTTGACAATTCCTAAAATTTGGGGGGGGGGTACTTCTGCATATGTTGTTTCTGTGTTTCTTCGCTCCTGTGTCTCCTCATCTTGGAAACTTGGGGGAACATTGTGTATATAATATATATATGTATGTATGTAATTAGTATGTTTTCAAATTTTATCATGAATTTTATCCTGATGTCATTGTTCCCACATTTTATTTACAAATTTCATTGCCCCCAAATTTGAACACAAACATGAACCATGTGACTTCTAGCACCTAATCATATTATAATATGACCTCTAGACTATATTAACACTATTAACCTGACTGTAAGGAGGGGTGGTCCCAGTGCCCACCTGACATCTCCATTCACTATGTAGAAAAAAATGATCTGTAATTGCTAGTTTTAGGTTCTAACTTCCATAGTCATTCAATCTACTGACTGATATACAGCTTAGGTTTCTGTTTTGCTTAGAGTTCTCTGACATTGTATATGTTCAAACTGATCTTAAATTCTATTTGTATGTCATTTCTGAAGAAATCTAGCTTAAGTGTTTATCATGTTTTGTCTGGGAATTTTTTTTCTGTTTAAGTGTTTAACATTGGAATAGAGCACTTTTGTTTTTCTCATCGCTGAAGAGTCTTTGCTTTCTTTGGGGTTTAATACAGTTTAGTTTTCTGTATTCTTCAGAGTTTTCTGATATTGTGTATGTTCAAATCGATCTTAGATTCTAATTTCATGTCATTTTTGTGAAGACTAGTTTATGTGTTTATTGTATTTTATCTGGCAAGAATTTTCCCTTTGGCTTTAAATGTATTTGTTTATAAGAGAAGTGTGTTTGCTTCTTTTATTCTAAACTTCCTTTATGTGGTTTTGAGATTGAAGCGGAGCACATTTGTTTTTCTGACCACTAAACAGCCTTTGCTTTCTTTGGGTTTTATGCCTTGTGAAGTGAAAAGTGCATTAAGGTTTTGTGTTCCCATTGAACACATATTAGGTAGTGAGAAAGACCAAAAGAAACTCTTTAGAAGTTATAAGTACTTCAGTATACTGAGATTTGACTCATGGATACCCATCATGCTTTGATATTTGCAAGAGAAGAAAAGCATCATTGACCTAATTGTTTGGCTTCTTCACATGATTGGGACAGGTTGTTGGAAATGGGAGTGTTAGGCAGCAGGTGTCAAAACTATTAAAGGAGTCACTAAACACAACAGTACCTGAGGAGTCAAATTTGGAGCCCTTAATTGCTATTTGCACTGCCAAATTTGGTGACTATCAATGGTATGGTTTATTCATTTATATGCTTATATTGCAAATGACTGAAATTTTTCCTTCGAAATTTCTACAAACCTTTGATGTTTTTAAATCCTCCAATTATTATCACCATCCTTGAATAGGGCATGCAGCACAGCACAGCAAATGATAAGAATTCCATTCTCTTCTACACAGTTATATCCGATTTTATTTCTTGTGTTCTCACATTTTTTTCATCCCCTTTCCCTTACTGTTTTCTATTGTTGCTTGATTTAGTTAAGACTTTTTTCTTCATTTGAGAATGTTTGTTAATGCATGTTGTGATTTTTCCATTTATCTTATTTAGCAACAATGCGATGAGCATATGGTCAAGGATCAAAGGCAGATCAACCGACTTCAAGAATCCAAATTCTGTTGGGCAGGTACATTTTACTATTTAGTGACTGTTGGTTGAGTGGCAATGGTGATTTTTTTTAGTACTTTGCATTCTATAATATGAGGTGGTTTTGAAAATAATGATTGCCTTTAGATCCAAAATAATTTTAGATCTTTTTAAGTTGAAAATTTTGATGACTGTGTAATTAGAACTGGTCAGAAAAATTATTTTTATATTACCTAACCCACATAAACTGGTACATTCAATACATAGCCATTGTACAAAACAGATTGCAAAACAAAGCATATTGCAATTGTCACCTTTGCAACGAAAACATACATAACCTATTATCCCTGAAAACAACTGAAACTATATAGTATATAGACAATCGACACAAACAAAAACATAGAACAGAAACCCTTTGAAAAATAGAACAGATAATTACTTCGATGGCTGATCAAGCAAACCCCCAAAAGACAAATCTGAATGTGCATGTGCTTGCTTAGACCTGATCTCTACGAATAGTACCAGAGTATATCCTCTCGAACATATTGGTCCTCAACACAGAAATTTGCTCAAGAAGCAAGTTTCATTGTTAACAACTCAACACAGATCATGACTGTCCTCTGTTACATATGTTGTCATCTAGCAAATCATCGACATCTTCTGTTATGGATGTGAACACTTGCAAACCACAACTGGCTTCAGTTGCAGATGTTGCTGCATTGCAGATGACTGCCACCTTAACAGACCCTGGAGGCATTGCATTATTGCTATTGATAAAAGTAGATCATTGGGAGCTCTATAGAAGAATATTGAGGCTGAGAGAGAAATGATCAAGCACAGAGTTGTGATCGTTTGAATTCTTGCCTTGCATGACATTCAACAAGCCTTTGGGATTAAGGTGGATGCCTCTTGATATGCCCTTGGTGCAATTTTGATGCAACACTTTTCAGTTGCGATTCTGATTTATTCATTGCATGACCGAGAGATGTATGCACTGGTTGAAGCAGTGGAGTGGTAATGACATCATTTGTGTGGAAATGACATTGTTGTTCTCGGTGATCACAAGCCTCTTTAGTTTCTGTAGACAAAGAGCAAGATTGAGAATGTGCTCCACATGAAGTGGATCACATTTTTTCAATTAAATATGGTGATTAGGTCTGAAAAGGAAGCATAAACAAGGTAGCAAATTTCCTACTGGGACCCCTAGCAGTCGGACTGAAAAGTTTTGATCAATTCCAATAGTTTTGTTTAAATGCTTTTATAGAAGATTATGCGCATTGTCAAGACTCCATACTTTGATCACATACATGTAGTCATGTAGAACTATGCACAGACCTCACTAGATGGTGAGTTTTGCAAATATCTATGGAAGGATGAAATTTGGTACATGTTATTTGTCTTATTCTTGGAGATCACATATAACAGTGGTTGTGTGAGGCATGCCATTCCAAAATGTCATGCCACCTTGGAGTGGAGAAGACAACTACTAATTTGTAGAGGTATTTTTACTAGCCAAAGATGGCAAAATGGTAGCAAGGTTTGTGAGAAGTTTCTCTTTGTAGCATATCCAAGCTAGAAAATTGTAAGTTGGGCAAGTACAAGTCACTTTCAGTCCGTGTAGTATAAAAGTTTGACGGTTTGGGTCAGAATAGATGGATTTTTCTGGCATGATTTTGAAAAAATTCTGGTTGGAAATTTTCAAAATCCTGGTTACAGCTGCCAAGTTCTGGAATTTTGGGTGCCCCAGGGGTTTCTGAGGGTGCTGAATCCATTTCTAACTTAGAAATTGCGATTTAAACAAAGTTAAATTCTGATTTTTCAAAATTAAAAACACCGGATTCCGTGCAATATCCCTTAACTAGCTTAGAGTAAATTTTCCACTTCCTTGTATTTGGTTGAAGACTTGGAACCGCTGTGTAGGAGATCCTAGCATCATTGTTTATGATTACAACTCTGTCCCAATCTTTTTGTTATGATATGCTGGGATTGCACCTTCAGTCAATATGTTTCATATGTTACTGCTGTAGCTGAGGGTCTGGTTTTAAGGTAGTGTTCAAGCAATGAAACTGAGGTCTATTTGCTGATTAACAAAGTGTACCTTGGATAAGGTCAAACACTTGCTTGAGCACTTTGATTAACAATATGTATTGCTACTCCATAGAGAGTTTCCTTGTGTTTTGGAGTGCTGATGAATTGGCAGCTTGTGCTTATTCCCTCAGATTTACATTTAACATTCAGTCAAGAGATTGCACCAGATTTGGCCATTTAACTGTGTATTTGGAAGAAGCATTTAAACAAACACTTTATAAGTTTATATACTACTGCTGTAGGTGAAAGTCATTTAACAACCCTTTTTTCCACCATAATAACTCATACTAACATTAAAATATAATGATTACTCAGATCTGCATATTTCATGAATGACAGAGTTTACATGCCTGGAATTGTCTGTAGCAGAGATCTGAGTTAAGAGCCTTGCAAGTAGAGAATGTGGTGGCCTTTTTTTATTGTGGCAGCCTTAGAAAGCCCTGGGACTGATATATCTTTGATTGACACAGAACATGTTGGAAGTGGTGCACGACTTCACCAATTTGGGCTGCAAATATATGCTTTAAATTAACACTTTCTTCACCAAATATGGACAGTGAGCAAAGTAATGCTGCTGTAGTAGCTCGTCCCTTCCAATGAACCAAAGAACATCCTTCAGGCTGTCAAAATTCCACAAATAAGCTGAGTCTTCCAAACAGTGATAAACTCGACTTGTTCCCAGGCAATTGGCAGCATGGTTCTGTGGCACATATGATAATCTCTAGGATCTGAATACCTTTCTCTTCACACTACTGTATCTTATTCTTAACAACACGAGAGTTCTCTAGAGAGATGGTGCAAGATCTATGCATTTCTAACATGCAGAACTGGGACAAGTCACAATACTCTCATAGACGAGTCTTCCTTTTTATCATACAGACTGTCGTCAAACTGAAGTGATTTTTCCCCCAATGAATGCGTCCTTCACCATATGGGTGTGATATCCATCTATTATGAGCAGTGATGGGTAAGAGACTGCGTACACTCTTCAAATAAATGAACCTGCTAGTGCGCCTTCCACTGTGGACAGACTATGGACATGGGAGTGCGCCCCTCCTCAAGGAAAATAACCTCTGGAAAATCCACTGAAACTCAGACTGGGAAATAAATGGCCAAGCGATTTCTACCTTGAAGGACTCGTGCGAAATATGAACTGATTTCTCCTCCACCGAAAGCTAGGGTAGACTGGTTGCACCGCTGAAACTCTTTACCTCCTCCTAGGGTTTCGTACAAGAGAAGCTTAGAAGCTCAAAAGCTCTCAATTTCTAAAATGCAATTGACAAGAATGAGAGGATGAGCTCTCATTTCCATTTTTTATAATTTCACTCTCCTTCTTTCAATGACTTTTCAACTTCCTTAGGCTTTTCTCCATTTAAAATTTAATAAAGTGACTTTATGGAGAAAAATCCTTCATTTCACCTTTTAATTTTTAAATTCAGCACTTATGACTTAACTTTTCCGCTCAATTTATCATAAAGGGACTTTAATAAAGTCACTTTAGATAAATTAATTACCAATGTCACTTTATAAAGTCTTTTTGGCCTGGGTGACATTAATAATTAATTAATTTCCTTTTCGTCGACTATAGCCTACGGGAACTGGATAGGTTAATGAGTCGCTTGTGGTGACTACTCGGAAAGCATTAGAGGAAATTTGAGGTCTAAAATGGGTCTTATAAGAAATCGTGCCATCATATAAGAAAACCAGCCAACCATAATTTCTTGATGAGTTGGAATTCAAGAACCAATATAATTTTAATAAAATGAGTCAACCATAATGGTTGACTTCAAATATTTGTCATACAAAAACTACTTTTTTTGTTTGTATTTTCAACATATCTCCATGTGTTTATACCCAAATTTCGAGTGGGAGCACTCGTTGGATGCCGATTTCAATTCCGCATCCAACATACTTTTGACGGACCTCGCTGCCCCGGGAGCACTCTTTCGCTCGTTTCACATTTGCTTTCGCTTGAGCCGTCGACATAGATTTTTCTATAACGCTTTCATAAACCGTTTCTTCAAAAGTGACTTCTTGACTTTTTTTGCTTAACAAAACATTGAAAATTATTATTAAGAAAAAATCAACATCTAACTTTTCGTTCATGCTATCCTTCAAAGATTTACAAGGATGTGAAATCTATAAAATCAGATGATAAAAGAAAATGTAATTGAGAAAGGGGCTATATGTTAAATAAATTTATTTTAATTAAAGATTATTAGCTTTTGAAACTCTAGTTAATAACTTAATAGGACCATATCAAAGTTAATTATTTATATATTACCAGACTTTGGATATTTTGACTCTAATGCTTTGGAATCAGGGATTAAAATCTTTAAAATATTATTTTTCTTTAAAATTTAAATATTTTATGTATTTTTTAGAAAACCGAGTCTTTAAATTCAAATCAGCCGAGTTCTGAGTCTGAGTCCGATTTTTAAAACATTGATCCCACTATAGTTTGTTCTAATTCTGGGGAAGAATCCAGTTTTCCAATAGCACAGAAAGCATGTTGGATTTCATTGTCACTATATTCAGCATCTGGTGGAGAAAGAAAATGAAATTGAAATTTGTATTACTTTCTGCTAGAGACCAAAATAGGTGAAAGGCATTGGTATCTATAACCAATTATAATAGCCAAACAAAAGATTGATGTGCAGTATTTTGCGCCCTAGGAGCAAACTTCAGATATTTTCACCAAGCCTGTCGGTCCATATACGTTTATCAAACTCAGAGACAGGCTCGATGTCTATTCCACAATGACCATCAAGACTGAAGTGCAGTATTGTTGGCCCTAGGAGCAAACTGCAGATATTTTCACCAAGCCTCTAGGTCCTTATATGTTTATCAATTTCAGAGATGAGCTTGATGTCTATTCCAGTATGACCATCAAGGGAAGGTGATAGAATAAATTATTATGTCATGGTCATACTTTTGTATTTTTATTTAGGCTAGTACACTTTTGTTTGAAATAAACTTGTAATGTGATGTTATAAAGTTGAGTTGTGTGGTAATAATTCCTAATGCCTAATATACCAACATAGATCCATCTTAAATCCAGTTCTATCAAGCACCAAGAGGGAACCAATTTCTTGAGGTGTAATTTTTTTTACAATTTACATCTCAAGGAATTATGGCTTGTGAATTACATGGCGTATTTGTAACATATATTTTTTACCTTATCATTGATTCTACAGTCAAATGAGGTATTTTTCTTTCTCCTGCATCTGTGTGTCTTTGTGTGTGCATTTTTTAATCTGTTGCAAAACTTTGCAGATTTTCTGATCAAAGGGCTAACAATGACTTGGGTTCCCTGATTAGTGTTGAAGTATAGTAGGGTTTTGTACTAGTAGGCTCCAGAGCACCACCTTGCCGATCTTTTGTGAATAAATGCATCAGACAGCAGAAAACCTCCCACTTCCACAGTTTGTGAGTCACTTGATGAGGAGGCCAAATTAACAAAACAGAACTCCATTATAAACATCTTGACAGTTCTGTACTTATAACAAATAAACAGATTTTGCATTAATAGATTGATACTTAGCAGAATGACAGTTCAAAAAATACAGAAGAGCATTGTATTAATAAAATATTAAAATATTGTGGAATAGGCAACTCTCCTAACTAAAATATTTCATTTAGTGAGGTAAGTTAAGGTTTAACTAGAATATTGGTCTGGTCAGTAGGTGTTAAGCTCAGTTGGCCTTTACCATCCTTCAATTCAGTTCAGCTAGCCTTGAGCTAGATTCTCATTTGAACCCTGTGCTTCCATGGTTTGAAAATCCTCATTACTAGTTTAAGACCTTGCAATTAATTAAATCGAACACAATTACAACATATCTGTTTTGATGCACCATTTTTTTAAAATTAATTGGTGTTGCATTTTCTTGTCAAAATGGTGTAAAGTTCCTATGCCCCAGTAGATAGGGATACTATATTTTTATCAAGAAAAAGATGCAATGTTCTGGCATAAATCAACATGTTTACATCATTGTTTTCTCTTTTATATTCAATGTCAAGAGGTTAAGTTATATGCTATTTTATGGTTATTTTGTATCAACTACAATATGATAATTGCATGTTTACATGTGAAAATTGGTAAATGGTCGAAACAAATCCCTCTATGTTAATATATAAATGTTTTGAAATTTGTTTATATGCAGGCAATAATGAAGAACTTGCCCCAATCTGACATGATAGAAAGGAGCTCTGTTGCGGGTCCTGGTTTTGTGAATCTTGTTTTGTCAAACTCGTGGATTGCTGAGGTTGTGCAATGTCTTATGACATGCTTTTGTCTTTCACAATTGATATTTGAGCATTGTTAAATGTGTTTTGGCTTTTGACTTTCACTTAACTTTGATAACTCCTTTCATAACATTAATTTTTTTTGTTTCTGATGCAGAGAATTCGGCATATGTTACTGGATGGCATTGGTACTTGGGCTCCTGTTCTGCCTATAGAAAGAGCAGTTGTGGATTTCTCTTCTCCTAATATTGCTAAAGAAATGCATGTGGGCCATCTGAGGTCAACAATCATTGGTGATTGTCTCGCTCGAATGTTAGAGTTTTCTAAGGTTGACGTTCTTCGTCGAAATCATGTTGGGGACTGGGGAACTCAGGTATATTTGGCCAGAAAACATGAGCACTTGTGAATGAAACCATTTTTTTTGAAAAATAATTCTTCTGCCAAGAAGTCATTCCATCTTTCCTCTCCATAATTTTTAACAACTTTGATTCTTAGTTTTTATTACATACCTTTTAATATTTACTTGGCTGTTTCTGTGCATTTTGTTCATGTTCTATGCTTTGTGATGGAACTCTTCAAGCCACTAAAGCCATTGTGCAGAGCTTAGTTGTCAGGGTACTTGTGTTTGGGGACAAGGACAGGGATGGGGACTAGGACACTACTTTTTGAAAAAGGGGACTTCAGTATGTTGGGCGTTACAGTAGACTTATATTATAATCTGTCTAACATACTTAAAAATGTTTAAACAGACAAATATCAAATCATTTTCAGCAAGTAACACACTAAAGTCTAACATACTAACCAAAACTTGCACCTTGCTTCATTGAAATAAAGTTTAAACATATTGATATTGAGATATTCAGATGATATATGTCCATTGTCATGATACAACCAAAATTTGCCTAGTGGCATTTCCAGGTCTGAAATATAAAATTCAAATAACATTGAACAATGAACAACATAGTTGATTTGGCTTCCTCAAGCCATGTCTGCTAGGCCAGCTACATCTGCATCATCACTGCCATTATCATCACCAAGGTTCTTAGTCAACAAGTTCTTTAGGTAAGAATGTCTCTCAAGTGGAGGCCTAGCAGACATGTCTCTCAAGTGGAGGCCTAGCAGACATGAAGTCCCCTTTTTGAAAAAGGGGACTTCAGTATGTTGGGCGTTACAGTAGACTTATATTATAATCTAACATACTTAAAAATGTTTAAAGAGACAAATATCAAATCATTTTCAGCAAGTAACACACTAAAGTCTAACATACTAACCAAAACTTGCACCTTGCTTCATTGAAATAAAGTTTAAACATATTGATATTGAGATATTCAGATGATATATGTCCATTGTCATGATACAACCAAAATTTGCCTAGTGGCATTTCCAGGTCTGAAATATAAAATTCAAATAACTTTGAACAATGAACAACATAGTTGATTTGGCTTCCTCAAGCCATGTCTGCGAGGCCAGCTACATCTGCATCATCACTGCCATTATCATCACCAAGGTTCTTAGTCAACAAGTTCTTTAGGTAAGAATGTCTCTCAAGTGGAGGCTCCTCTTCATCCATAGCAATTGGAGGTATATTGGCAAGGCTGTTTGGTTCTATCTCCCCATCCACACATATGGTTTTGGAAGGGGGATCCACCTTCCCCCCACCCTTTCTTCTTGGTTTCTGCCTAGCTGAGAGGGAAACAAATTGCAGACTGCACAGATGTCCCCTTAGGCATACCCTTTTTTGTGGTTCAGTATCCCCAATGGGCTTCATGTCCCTGAATTTAGTGGTAGGGCACCCCCATTGGGGAATGCCACAGGTTCTTTAGGGGATGCCCCAAAAGAACTGGACCCCGTTCAGGGGACATGGAGATAGAGGTTGCCCCCCCTTGACCCCATGAGAGTGTCATCTGGCTGGCTAGGGTGGTGATGTATATTTTTGGTAATTTTATTATTAATAAATAATGTTAAGGCTTCTGCCATCACAAAGGTAATATAAGTCAATTAAATTTTTACATGTTTAATTCTTATTAATGCTATTATAGCTTTGTCACCATTTCATTACAGTCTAGGATGTTTCCTGGATATTTCTCTGTATTTCTCAACTTAATTTTTTTATTGCATTGTAGTTTGGGATGTTGATCCAGTATCTTTTTGAAGAATTCCCGAACTGGGAGGAAATTGGTGAGCAAGCGATTGGAGATTTACAGGTAAGGACTATTATTTGATACCTTATTTTTTATGCATTTTCCTTTTATTCTACTTGATCTATATGAATTATCAACTAGGATAATATGTTACCTTGTGAGCCCTCATAGAGCTCTTCCCCTTCTTCCCCGTAATTCTGATGAGAATTGGTCTAGAGACCTCTGTGGACTTACAACAAGAGCACCTGCCAATTGAGCTAACCCTTGGTGCTTTGTTTCTTATTTGTACCTATTGACTGTCACTAGGACCATGTTTCCAGATCCAGCGGCCTACAGGGATTCTATTTTATCTATATTAGATTTAGATACAACTCTTATGCATCATGAATCTGTCAAGGATTGATATCAATTTGGATATGTGAGGGATCTGTGATTCTGTACACGGCTTGTTCTGGACGTCCTAGGAGGCTAGATCTCTTTGGATGCCACTCTGTTGCAGATCCCAAAATAGTGGGAAAGAAAAAATATTAAAAACATTAAAAGCAAACCCTAACTGTAACAGACAAGTATCTCTTAGGAGAATGTTGATTTTCACTCCTAGAGAGAAACAAATAGGTTTTTCCTCCTATTGCAGAATGATATTGAGCACTTTTCCGAGACATGATTTCTGCCCAAGATGTTTTCAATATTTTCTGAGCAAGTATTTGAGTGTGCTTTTCTATTGTATTTGTTTTGCATATAAATATGTATTCTCTTTAGCTCTGAGGGTTAGCTCTATCAGTTGGTGCCACCAAAGTTACATATCGTGTCAGCGAATATATTGCCGAGGATCCGGAATGTAACTTATTGGCAACATCGGTGAAAATATTGGCAAATGTCGTAAAACCTAAAAAAATACAAAGAATAACCATTTGTTTCATTTTTTTTAACATATAAAGCAACAACAACATCAAATAAACAAGTTACTACATAAGTATGAAAATACAACTAATATATAAGATGCATAAGATGTCAAATGAGGGATCATGATCACATATCAACAATAAATTGAAAATACTGAAATCTGTTCTTGATAGAATGATACCAATTCACCTCAAATGATCAAAATAAATGTATCTTGTGAGATGATTCATCATGACTCATGAGGCATCTACATAGTACAATCATAAGTAATACAAATCATCAATCCCCTCTACCCATTTTTTGGGCAAGGGGCACCAAATTCCTCTAGAAGCAGTAAGCGGTCCTGTAGGTGCTCTAGATGAATCTCGGGTAGAAATGGAAGCTCCAACTGCTTGGGCTATGGTGTAAACGAATGTGAGTTGTCCCCTCCCATAACTACCTACATATCATCAAAATTATTGGGATCCTATTCATCAGTAGCACCCTATGCCCCCCTCCTCTAGACTCTCACCCTTGTGTCTACCTCAAATATCGAAGTTGATCCTCCAAAGACATCAGTCAACAGACAACACCCTACAATTTTGACGAAACTTCCTAAACCATTTGTTTAAATAAGGTAGAAAAGGCTTCCCAAGCTTCCCAAGCTTAATAAGTGATTTTGTTTGAGTGAAGGGTACGTTTTTATTAAGGTCATGATAGAGGAGTTCAACAATCAACACCACCAACATCAAGGTACATAGAGGGGTTGACGTGCTTGATTAAATGCCACTTATATAGTATCTACCCACATACATGATAGAATCCAGTGGAAACATTTCAATCCTGAAATCCGGAAACTATTAAGTCTGTTGAATTCTGAATGGGATCTAAAATTCTACCTTTTGCATATGAAGTCTGATGAGGTTGGAACCATTCTCAAACCTCCTGTAACAATTAATGGGAATGTTAAAAATTTAAGTAAAATGATAGAAACTGAAAAATAAAGAGAATGCCACTTTTACTTTAAGAATTTGATATTACCATTTATTACTTTAAGAATTTAATCTCTCTGGTTTTAATACTGTAAACTTTTGGTGTCCACCCAAACCCGGTTTTAAGTCAAGTTTAAAAAGGTTTAATGCCCAACCCACATATGAATGACTGCTGCAACTTCATATAAAATATCAGACTTAAAACACTGAAATGAACATCACATTTTACAGGCAGAAATTTTTTTTCTCTCCATGAAATTTTTAGATGCAAGGATTTTTCGGCAAATAGTCCAGGCAAAACCCAGAATGGGAAAACCTGTTAGAGAGTGAGAGAGGAATTTTATTTCCGTCAAAATTTAAGTTACAGCATTAATGACAAAATTCCAGACCAACTTATCTCTGCTCAACACCTTGAAAATCGTTCCAAAGTGTAATTAACAGATTGTATGGACCTGCAGAATCTTTCTTGAAATTCGTGCCTGCTGTACGGTCCTTTCTGTACCTTGCTGTACAGTCACACCTCGAAATTCATGCCTGAGCAAATCCGGAAATTTACACAAACCCAGCAAACTGCCTCGATTTTTGTGCCCACTTGCAGAAGGAAATCATACCGTATGGACTGTACTGTACGGCCTGAACTGTTCGGTGCTGTACGATGCAATTAATGCAGAAATACCTTGCTCGATTTCTGTGCCAGATGCATTGGGAATCGTGCCAATAACCTGCTGTATATTCACCTCAAAATTCGTGCCTGAGAAAATACTCCTTCAGCTGCGTTTTCTCCTCTTTTCAGAAAAATTGTCTCTCTCTCAAAAAATGAATTAGTGCCACTTCACATGGAAATTTGCCTTTTAGGTAAAATTGGATGGGTGAGTGAAAGGTCATCTAATCCAAGGGCCCAGATTGGATTAGATGAGTGGTTGTGATAAAATTACTTTTATCCAAAAATTAAATTTTAATTCATTCTTTTTTTAAATTTTTACTCAAGTACACTTTAATCACTAAAGTGCATTTAATGCTCATCTCAAGTCATTAATATGAAGTCCATGTGACATGACCCCTTTTTCCTAGTGACTTAGGCAAAAGTCACAAAGGGGAACAAATTCAAAGGTATAAAACTTCAACAAATACACTGCCAAAAACTTAACCCATGGATTTATTTCCCAAATTCCATTCAAGTGTTTTTAGCAGGGTGATATTTTTCCAAAATATTGCTATATATTCCCAATGTATCGCGACACATACAATACATTGCGTGTAGAAAATTCTGGGTTTTACTGCTAGCTGGTTTAAATGAACATTTCGTGGTTTTCATTTACCGCCGGTTTTGCATTGGCTGTAAGTTACTTAAAAAAATTATACTGAACAATTTTAAACACAGTAAAATACTAACAGGCTGGAAAATACATTTGGACAGTCACACCATAAATTTAACTCAGAGATTTTTGGCCAAATAAGCCCTGGAAAAACCCCCTCGGGGAAAACCAGTCAGAGAGAGGAGAGAGATTATTATTTCTTTCAGCAAAAATCAGGACAAAAAATACAGTGAAAATACAACTTATCTCCACCACAGATTTTATCTCAAAATCTGGAAACTCGTGCCCAGCAAAAACAGCAGCCGTACACCCTCGATTTCTGTGCCTAATAAATGCAGACCGTACACTGTCTCGATTTCTGTACCAGCAATTTAATGCAGCCGTACCCTGTCTCGATTTTTGTGCCAGCAATAAATGCAGGCCATACTACCTCGAAATCTGTGCCAAATAAATGCTGTCCGTACCCTCGAAAACTGTGCTGTAATTAATGCAACCGTACAGCAAAAAAAAACAGGCCGTACTCTACCTCGATTTCTATGCAAATAAATGCAGCCGTACAGTATTAAATGCTGTCCGTACTCCTCCTCGATTCCTGTGCATAAACACCTCGATTTCAGTGCCAATATTTAATGCTCCTGTACTCCTCGATTTCTGTGCAGTAATTTTCTTGGGAATCGTGCCAATCCCTAGCTCGACCTCTTGCTCTCTCTGCTCTTCTTCCTTCTCATGAAAAATGAAAAGTAAAGTCTCTTTGCCTCCCTCAGCCTTTTTGTCTAACCCTAGGTGGGTATCTAATCCAACGGTGGAAAAAGATTCAATCCAATGGATGAGATTCAGTGAGAGTAAAAATCCCTTTTATTTAATTCACATAAATAAAATTACTCACCCACTTAAATTTATTAAAAAGTGACTTTATGTTTATAAAGTCTCATTAAATGACATTTAATGTGAGGGTCACAATTTTTCCCTCTTCTAAGTGACTTAGGCAATAAAGTCATCTAGGGAACATCTGCCTAGGTACAAAAACTAGCATTGCGATATATTCAAATTAAATGTCGCAATTTTTTTAGTAGCAACATATTGCCAAGGGGAATGACTTGTGATATGGGCGATATATCGCCAATATATGTAACTATGGGTGCTGCTGTTGCCAGGACATTGCCTGTAATCTGTCTCGCTCTGCTGGTCCCTAGTTCAATTCCCATGGGATTAGGCGCAGTAAGTCTCCACTGCCTGCTTTACATCAGTTACCATCCTCAGAGCAGGGGAAACTGCCCAGAAGTTTCTCAGGGATTTACTTCCAATGAAAAAACATATTTTCGAGATTTATATTGAAATGTATTGTATTTGAGGTTTATAAGAAAGTGCTATATTCATCTCCTTATTAAGGTAACTTAGCATTAAGATAGTTTTGCTTTGTATTACTATCGCCTTGCCCTTCTGTGAGTGCAATGTTGCATGATGACTTCTTTATAGAATTTTTAGTATGCACATTGCATGGCTATTTCTACATAACATGATGAAGATTGCCCAGCTTGTGGACTTCCATTTGTAAATATGTTCTATTCATCTACTTAAGTTAGGATTAGCTGGTGATCAGACTTTTTATATTTTTTTTTGCTGGCTGGATGTTACTGCAGGCATGATCATTGTTTGTCTATGTGCTGGTTAGCTACTCATTGTTCCTTTCTGTCAAGAAAGAGGGTGAATGTATAATATGTCTTTTGATTCCTATGAATAACAAAGACTGGTATTTTTTCCTCTGAAAAAAAAAAGTTAGGATTAGCTGGTGATAGCTTCTACTCTTTACTTTTGATACGTCTTTAGAGTGTTTGTAATTTGGTTGCTTGATTATTTTTATAGGTTTTGCTGGTTTAAATTGATTATATCTTAACGATATACTCATGTCAACAAATGTCAACAGTGTAATCATGGATTTTGATCCATTCTCTGTTATTCATTTTCCTTTAAAGGATCAGTTTATTGTAATGACAAAATCAATGCCTGATTTTTAATTGATGCGGAATTTTTTTGTATCTGCAGGCATTCTACAAGGCTTCAAAGCAGAAATTTGATGAAGATGCGGCCTTTAAGGAGAGAGCACAACAAGCTGTAGTTCGACTTCAGGTGAAGGTCTTACTTTATGGTGTGAGGAGGCCCCATTTTTGCTCAGACCAGAATCTCCTCTATGCTTGTGGATGCTTAATCATTTTCTGGAATTTGTAAAAATACAATTTTTATTATCTTGTGTCTTGATTGATTTGGTTGCCATTTGGGATGTTGTTTTGCAAGGGTGGAGAAGACAAATACCATAAAGCCTGGCAGCAAATTTGTGATATTAGTCGCAAAGAATTTGACCAAGTTTACAAACGGCTCAAAGTTCACTTAGAGGAAAAGGTATTTAATTGAATCTATGCTTGCAAAGTTGTTGAACTTATGTATGCCATCTATTTTCCTAAAAAGATCAATTAATTTTTATCATTGATGAAAAGCACATGTATACATGTTTCGGTTCAATCAGTAACCTGATCAGCCTAGCATACATATAGGATTTATGAACTGGTGCCCTAAGTCCAATGGGGGCATGGACTGAAAGACGTAAAGAGAAAGTTGACTAGAGAGACGATATACTAGGGCAAATCGATTCGAAATAGTATCAAACCTCTTACAAAATTCAGTGAACAAGTGTAAATTGGCTGCCAAGAAAGTGATCATCCTTGTTAGCAAAGCCATAGACACTTGAAAGGTCTAGTACATCAGATAAAACCACTAGTGTTGAGGAGGTATAAAGTCACAGCACAAGACCTCTCTCTCCCACCAGTCAGGGATATATACCATTGACAATAGAAGGCACAAACATTAATTTTCTAATAAAATCTACAATCTGGCATGAAATGGAGAAGAATGTGAAATATTGAAGTAGAAGAGCAAGGAGAACTGAAGAACAACTAATCTCTTTCTCTTAGAAATTTACTTCTCTTTTATGTGCCATGCAAGGTCACTTCAACACCCTAAAAGCATGCTAAATCTGTCTGCAAGATAGTGCCCAGCTTTGAGTGGTCTGATCTTCACCCAGGCACAAGAAAGTTAACATAAGTGAAGTTCCCAACATATGATAACTTTTACCTGTTATTGCTTATTCTCTGTTCTTCCTCTAGCAGAGATAGCAGGCTGGTGTAGATCCTAGCCTTGGTTTCTCTGCACAACATGAGTGTGGGCCGCAGAAGATTATAAGGACACTGGACAGTGAGGTAGAGGGAAAATGCATGCATTTGCCAGAGTTACACTCGTTCTAATCAATGTTGCATTTATCTTGTCGGTGGAATATAACTTATCTACAATATAGGGGAAAATATTATTAAAGGTAAAAAATACAAAATAATTTTTTAAACATCTAAAGCAACAACATCAAACAAACACATTGGTACATAAATATGAAGATAACACTGATATATAAGATGTCATGTGGTACATCAAACATTGATACTAAAATATGTTGACTCGTAAGTATTAAGTCCTGACAGGATATGCTAGATCAAAGTAAATCCCCACTCCATAATTGCTTAGCTGATGGCAATGAAAACAATGGATTTCCCTTTGTTTGCTTGACAGAACTCACAGTATCCATTGATTTCAATCCTGTAACTCACTTCTGCAAATGAGGGTTAAAAGATCAAGAATCTGGTTATAAGGAAAAATTGACATGAGTAGGGTGATAATTTCCCAATTATCACGATAATTTCCAAATTATCACTATAATTTTGAAAGATGAAGTTATCCTGATAATTTGTGCCAATATCATCTGCTCGGCAAATCACTTGTAGTATAGGTGATATATTGCCCATAGGTGTAACACCGGTTCTAATTGTAGTTGCTGCAGTGTTCCACCAAGTTTCTAGGACATGGGAGCATGGGAGTAGGGAAATGCACACGGGGGACGTGTGGAGACAACCCTCAAATTTTAGGAAAATTCATGGGGGATGGGGGGACATTGGGGTCCCTAACATAGGTTGCCTTGTCTCTAAAATGATCAAAAGAATATATATCGATTTCCAACATATTGACATAACAATTCCTCATCCCATCACCATTTAAATAATAGATACTAAATTAATCACTATACAATGTAAACACGATCTTCAATTCGTCATTCATTCATTTATAATTTATCATATTTTAATTCGAGTATTTGAATTTCTCATTGATAAATTATAAATTTATAATACATGCACATATTTTCAAAGTGAAATTTGTAATTGAATAGTAGATAAATCTGAATTATAAATACCTACAAATTTGAATTCTACATCCACTATTAAAAAATACACAAAAATATATTATAGAACTTAACAGATACCAAAGTCTAAAATAAAAAAATACTAAATAGTAAATTAAAATTACTTAAAAATGGTAAGAGGTAAATTAAATCAGGGGGGGTCTGGGAATCCCATGTTTTGGAAGGGGGCGCCCAGATGCCCACCTTTCTGTGAAACGTTTCTGCAGGCACCCTCCCATCCTGTGGTATGGTAAACACAAGGGGCGTGCCCCTGACCCCGGCATGCATCTCTGTGGAACACTGAGTTGCTGTTGTAAAATTAGAAGTGCTGCGTTTTCAGTGTTAGATTAGGTTCTATTTGAGCAGTGAGTTAACTGCTTTTCCAGATTTAGAAGTCTAAGTTTACTCTTTGTTTTTATTTTTTATTTTTGGAAGTTTGAGTTTCTAGACTTAGCAGTTTGTTTTTTCAGAAATTGATTAGGGTTTTGCTTTTCTAGTTAGGGTGCCCACAGAGGTGTGCTATTTTGTATTTTTCTCTGAGCCTTTTCCATATATATGAGAAAAGCAGAGGTGTTAGTGATTGGTCATCTTCAGTTTTGTTTTTTGACAATAATGGTTATAATGTTGCATTAAAAAGGCTGCAGCCGAACTGTACAGCTAGGTAATACAAAAGTAGTAAATATTCTGGGAGTGGGCACCACATCTTCCAATACCCATAATGCTTTCAAAAGAGGATTTGCATTTTCAAAGGAAACTAGACAACAACTACTAGTATATATCTGGTAGGAGTTTAATATAAAAAAACTTTAACATATCATGATTCAGTGAAAATTATGCTGCCTGTGGATTTCTCCAGGTTCTGTGTGGAGTTGTTGCATATCTGGATACTCAAGCTCCATATCTTCCAACTGTTGTGAAACAGTTTCATCTTCTTTGGTGACTATCTATGATTTGATGCTGTATATTGAGTGCCACCTTTGATGAGCTTTTCTGTGCTGGGTTTAAGGTTCAAGCACTCTTGACTCCACGATTTATATTTGTCTCCTTTGCTGCATGACTATATCCAAGGTTTCAGAATTCTGCAAGATGATGACATGTTCCTTGCTTTGAATAGTATTGGTCAGAGAAAGGATGGTAGTCCCGTTATCATTGATGTAGTCCTCCTGTCCCTGAAGGATTTCCTTAATGTCAAGGATGTACCACTGACAATTGCCATGACAACCTGGGCAATCCATGGTTTGGATTGCCCAGGAAGACTCAAGTTGAAGCCCAAGAGACTTTCTTATAGGTCTGGTGAAGTATGCAGTGGCAGAGTTACCAAATTTCCACCACAGAATGTCCTTTAGTCCACTGCTGTCAGGGATTCTGAGCACAGGACCTCCAATCGTATATACTCCCCTACGAATAAGGTCTGAAACCTTAAGAGGAAGCTTAAGGCGGTCCAACTTAAGGGCAGAATTACCATTGAGATAATACCACCACCCAACTGCAATAAAAACTGGAGTATGACAGTGACTAACATGTAACAAATTACAATGATACACACCCTGGGTGTGCTACCTTGACATCAGAGAATCATCTCTTGGTGATGCCAAGCTCAATCGAAAGACAGTTCATAGACTAAATGTGGGGCATAGCCGCAGGGGAAGGATACCAAGGACAGAATTTATGCAAGCCAATGGATGTCTAATACCAAACCTCGAACCATGGAGATAATACGTGTAAATTTTCCTTTAATATTCAAACTAGGGCTAAACAATGCATTCAATATCTCTACTGATAACCACACATGAATATCTTTTATAGTATGTAGCGGAATATAAAGCTGAGAATTAATTTACAACATCACATCACAATATAGACACTATTATTTTGGGTTGGAAACACCCGGAAAAACCCAAGATGGGAAAACCGGTGCAACAGTCAGATATAGATTTTATTATGAGAAAATATGGAACTTTTACAATCACTGCTAATCATCCAAACCCGGTGAAGCAGTTCCCCAACAGAATCACTGGACAAACCCCAGCAAAAACTCCAGCCCCCTCCGCATTGCTGTATGACCATATGTACAGCCTCCCACATGTGTGTATCCGTACGATTGCTGTACGGAATCCGTTACGGTCTGTACAACAGCTGTACATAATCCGTACGGTCTTGTATGACCTCCCTCTGCAGCTGCTGCCCCCACCATTCATATTCTCTCCAGGAGGGTCCAGCTTCTTCCTAGTGTCAGCATGAACATGACAATAGTAGACATTGCCGAATCTGAGAATGTGACTCACATCTGGCCTAGTGCCTATGAAGACCTTCTCGGGTGTCTTCTTCCCCAAAGCTCTGTGGGGAACAACAGTCCCGTTAAACTAGTAGCAACAAGGAAGGTCTTCTTGCATGCAGAAGACTTAAGTTAGGAAACCAATTGTATTTAATTTATTTTTCCTAAGTTTACTTTGGAAAATAAATTAAACTGATCTAAATTAACTTTAGTGAACCACTAGTTAAAGTGAAAGTGAAATTATGGTTTTTGCTTTACCACTAGTTAAAGTGAAAGTGAAATTAGGGTTTTCTCTTTACCTAAAGTTATAAAAGAGGGATCAATTGGTGGAGAGAACACATACACTTGTATTCTGATAGAGACAGGATACAGACAAGGAGAGAAAATCAGACAGAGGATTTAGTTGAGAAGATGGAGGAGCGAGCAACAGGATCACCGTGCTTCGTACAGCTGGGCTGTACACTCACAGAGGAGGGTGTTGAGGTTTAGCTGGGATTTGTCCAGTGATTTTGTCGGGTGTTGCATTCGCCAGGTTTGGGTGAATTTGCAGTGATTGTAAAAGTTCCATATTTTCTCATAATAAAATCTATATCTGACTGCTGCACCTGTTTTCCCATCTTGGGTTTTTCCAGGGGTTTCCATACCTAAAATGATAGTGTCGATATTGTGATGTGATGTTGTGATTTATTTCTCAGTTTTATATTCCGCTGCATACTATAAAAGATATTCATGTGTGGTTATCAATTGAAATTTTGCATGCACTGTTTAGCCCTAGTTGAATATTAAAGGAAAATTTACATGGTATCAGAGCTCTGGTGAGCTAAAGCTGAGATATTTGCAACAACAGTGATAGATCAGGGGCAGATCTATAGGAGGACACAAACCTAGACTTCCAGATCTAGGGTTTGACAGGTGCACTTCACTATGGCCGTGCAGTTGAGAGCTGAGGATAGACTCTAGGGTGCTCAGAACTTTCCTACATGGAAAGAAAGGATCACAAGGATCCTGGACATCAGTGATGCAGAGGAGCACATTGAGTCCACGAAGGTTGCACCAACAGATCCAACAGCTTGGAAGAAGATTGATTCTAGAGCCATGCTGATTATCATGGATGGAGTCAAGGACCATATAGTCCCTCACCTTTCTGGTAAGAAGACTGCATTAGAAATGTGGAAGGCTTTGTAGAGTTTGTACCAGAGCAAGAATGAGAACCGGAGGATGGTGTTGCAAGAGAGGATGCGTAGCACCAAGATGACTAAGGGAGAAAGAGTGGTGCCTTATCTCATGAAGCTCACACAGATCAGGGATGAGCTTGGAGCTGTTGGCTCTAAGACAGATGATGAGGAGCTAGTTTAGATAGCCCTCAGTGGCTTCTTTAAGCCATGGGACACCTTTGTCAAAGGTGTTGTGGCTAGGGAGAAGCTCCCTGATTGGCAGAGACTATGGGATGACTTTGTGCAGGAGGAGACTCGCATGGGTCAAGGATCAGGCTCATCCACCAGTGCCCCACAAATTGTGGATGAGGAGGCTCTAGCCCTTACAAGGAAGAGCAAGGGGAAGGTAAAGAGGAATAAGGATGGTAAGAAGAACCTTGATGTGTCAAAGGTCAAGTGTTTTATCTACCACAAGCAGGGACACTTTGCCTCCCAGTGCCCAGACATGAAGAAGAAGAGTAACACTCAGATGGCTGGATCTGCAGAGGTGGATGAGTTCAGCAAGAACTTCAATGAGGAGTTTTGCTTGAGAACTTGCATGGCAAGCACCACAGGGAGCAACATATGGTACATTGACAGTGGAGCATCTAGTCACATGACTGGACAGAAGAGATTCTTCAGAGACTTGCAGGAGGGTGGAACATGGATCCATGTTGAGCTGGGTGATGATGTGCGATATCAAGCGCAGGGAGTTGGCATTGTTTCATTTGAGAGGGAGTTTGGCAAACCCCTCAGTTTTGCTGATGTGTTATATGTTCCAGGACTGACCCAGAACCTTATATTAGTCTCCACTCTGGAGGACAAGGGATATCAGGTGAAGTTCCATGACCATAGAGTGTATATCAGGCCCAAGGGGTCAGATAGGAGCTTGGATCGAGTGATTGGCAGAAGGAGCGGGAAAGTGTACTGATTACACTTTATGCCTGCAAAGGCTCTAGTCAGCAGCAGCAGCAGCAGTCAGGGTGAGTTGTGGCATAGGAGGATGGCACACTTACACCATGGTGCACGGAAGCATTTGAGACATGCAGTCATTGGAGTTCCTTAGGTATAGGGGGAAAAACATAACCACTACAAGGGTTGTGCTTTGGGGAAGAACATCAGGAAGCCTTTCCCACAGAGTGAGCACAAGTCTAAGGAGTCCTTGGACTTGGTGCATTCGGATGTATGCGGACCTATGAGTGTAACCTTCATTGATGACTATTCTAGGAAAACCTGGATCTATTTCCTGAAGTCCAAGTCAGAGGTCTTTGAGAGGTTTCGAGAGTTCAAGACTCTTGTGGAGAACCAAACAGGAAAGAAGATTCGGGTGTTGAGGACAGACAACCGGGGTGAGTACACTTCCGATGAGTTCATGGAGTATTGTTCGGCCGAGGGGATCAAGAAAGAGCACACTGTACCCCATACCCCATAACAGAATGGAGTTGCAGAGCGGAAGAACAAGACTAGGGTTGGAGCAGCCAAGGCCGTGCTATTTAATCAGGGATTACCACTATTCCTCTCGGACGAGGCATACAGGACTGTAGTATACATCCAGAATAGGTGTCCCCACACAGCCTTGGGGAGGAAGACACCGGAGGAGGTCTTCATAGGCACTAGGCCAGATGTGAGTCACATTCGCATATTTGGCAATGTTTGCTATTGTCATGTTCATGCTGCCAATAGGAAGAAGATGGACCCTTTTGGAGAGAAGGGGTTACTTGTTGGTTACAACGAGATTTTGAAGGCATATAGAGCTTACATTCCTGCTCGCAGGAGGATCATTGTGAGCTGGGATGTCTAGTTCGATGAGGACAAGGCCTTGCGGAGATATCTGGACTTACCAACAGAGCAGCAGCCAACATAGGAGTCAGGAGTCAAGTTGGAGGAGCCAGATGTACAAGTATAGGTATAGACACAGAGCACTTGTTCTAGTGGTCAGAGGGAGTCAGGTGGACAGGATTCTTTAGTCATTGACTTGAAGGATGAGTTGCAGCAGGAGACAGATATCCAGGAGCTGCAGTAGGCTGACACTAGGCCAAGGCCTAAGTGGTTGAGATCCACAGTGCAGGATTCTAGGCAGGTAGATCCTCCACAAACATCTGTTAGATGGAGTGTACCACCAGAGAGGCTTAGTTATATGGCACTGATGACAGTTGATTAACTCTGAACCTTTCAGCTTTGGGGAGGTTGCACAACATGATGTGTGGCAGGAAGCTATGGTTGAGGAGTATGACTCCATTATGAAAAACCAGGTATAGGAGGTTGTGCCCAAGCCACAAGGCAAAAAGGTGGTGGGATCCAGATGGATCTACAAGGTGAAGCATGCAACAGACGAAAGCGTGGAGAAGTACAAGGCACTCTTTGTGGTTAAGGGGTTTTTGCAGAAGGAGGTTATTGATTATGAGGAGACCTTCGTCCCTGTTGCCAGGTATTCTTCCATTCGGACCATTATCTCACTAGCAGCTAGAGGGGTTTGATGTGGAGAACATGGAGACACATGTATGTAGACTGCATTGAGCTCTTTACGCGCTCATGCATGCACCTCGAGCATGGTACTCGAGGATTGACAACTATGTACGGGAGATGGGATTTCAGCGGAGTGAGGTCGATCACAACCTGTACTTCTTGACAGGTGTGGTGCCTCTCATACTTGTCTTATATGTGGATGATCTCTTTTTGATAGGAGTTTGAGATGAAAGACCTTGGGTTGATGCATTACTTTTTGGGCTTGGAGGTTTGGCAGAGAGATGGATGCTTCTTCATCGGATAGGGGAAGTATGCAGTAGAGATCCTGAAGAGATTCAGGATGGAGGACTGCAAGCCTATGGCCATACCTCTAGTTTCCAACTGGAGGAAGATTGATGCATCAGGGTCAGATGGATTTGATCCTACCTTGTATTGTTAGCTTATCGGATCGCTTATGTATCTGGTCAACACTCGACCAGACATCAACATTGTAGTCAACTTTTTGAGTCAGTTCATGGTGGACCCTCGGAGAGTGGATTGGACGAGTGCGAAGCACATACTTCGCTACATCAGAGGTACAGTGGAGTATGGATTGGTTTATGAGCATAGGGGGAGTGTACAATTAGCAGGTTTCATAGATGCTGACTGGGTAGGATGTGTTGAGGACCGGAAGAGTACTTCAGGTTGCTGTTTCAGCATTGGATCAGGGGTTGTCTCTTGGTTCAGCAGGAAACAGAAGTCAGTTGGCAGAGGCTGAGTACATGGTAGCCAGCATGGCTGCTTGTGAGGGTATGTCGCTGAGAAAGTTACTTGCAGGGTTGTTCGAGTGTGAGCTAGACGCGATCGTAGTTCACTGTGACAATCAGAGTGGTATCAGGCTATCTGAGAATCCAATGTTACATTATTGGAGCAAACACATAGACATCAGATACCACTTCTTGAGAGATTGTATTCAGAGGGGAACCATTCGGTTGGAGTACACCACGGCACTTTGCAGACAGAGTTTTGTGAAGTTCAGGGATAAGTTGGGGTTGCTACCGAATCCCTTTCTCGTTGAGAGGAAGTGTTAAACTAGTAGCAACAAGGAAGGTCTTCCTGCATGCATGTGTTCTTGCATGCAGAAGACTTAAATTAGGAAACCAGTTGTATTTAATTTACTTTTCCTAAGTTCACTTTGGAAAATAAATTAAAGTGATCTAAATTAACTTTAATGAACCACTAGTTAAAGTGAAAGTGAAATTAGGGTTTTCGCTTTACCTAAAGTTATAAAAGAGAGATCAATTGGTGGAGAGAACACACACACTTGTATTTCGACAGAGACAGGATACAGACAAGGAGAGAAAGTCAGACAGAGGATTTAGCTGAGAAGACGGAGGAGCGAGGAACAGGATCATCGAGCTTTGTACAGCTGGGCCGTACACTCACACAAGAGGGTGTTGAGGTTTAGCTGGGGTTTGCCCAGTTATTCTGTCGGGTGCTGCATTTGCCAGGTTTGGGTGAATTTGCAGTGATCGTAAAAGTTCCATATTTTCTCAGAATAAAATCAATATCTGACTGCTGCACCATATTCCCATCTTGGGTTTTTTCGGGGGTTTCCATACCCAAAATAATAGTGTTAATATTGTGATGTGATGTTGTGATTTATTTCTCAGTTTTATATTCCGCTGTATACTGTAAAAGATATTGATGTGTGGTTATCAGTTGAAATTTTACATGCGTTGTTTAGCCCTAGTTGAATATTAATGGAAAATTTATAAGTCCTGTATGCCGCGACCCAAAGGAAGAGTGGCAATCCTTGATCAAATAGCATGGCCTTGGCTGCTCCTACTATAGTCCGGTTTTTCCGCTCTGCAACTCAATTTTGCTGTGGGGTACAGGGCACGATGTGCTCCTTCATGATGCCTTTTGCCAAACAATACTCCATGAACTCATTGGAGGTGTACTTCACCCCCGTTGTCTGTCCTCAACACTCGGATCTTCTTTCTTGTTTGGTTCTTCACAAGAGTTTTGAACTCTCAGAACCTCTCAAAGACCTCTTTCTTGGCCTTTAGGAAATAGATCTAGGTCTTCCTGGAGTAGTCATCAATGAAGGTTACGCAGTAACTGTAACCACTAAAAGAATGGGCAGTCATAGGTCCTCATACATCCGAATAAAAGAATGGGCACTCATAGTTCCTCAAAGGTCCCCAAAGCACAACCCTTGCAGTGGTTATGCTTCTCCTCCTGTACCTTAGGAACTCCAATGACAGTTTGTCTCAAGTGCCTCAATGATCCATGGTGTAAGTGTGCCATCCTCCTATGCCACAACTCACCCTGACTGTTGTTGCCGCTGCTGACTAGAGCCTTTGCAGGCTCAAATTTTAGTTTGTACACTTTCCCGTTCCTTCTGCCAATCACCCGATCCAAGCTCCTATCTCCTTGGGCCTGGTATATACTCTATGGTCTTGGAACTTCACCTAATATCCCTTGTCCTCCAGAGTGGAGACTGATATAAGTTTTTGGCCAATCTTGGAACATATAACACATCAGCAAAACTAAGGGGTTTGCTAGACTCCCTCTCAAATGAAACGGTGCCAACTTCCTATGCCTGATACTGTGCATCATCACCCAACTCAACGTGGATCCCTGTTCGACCCTCCTGCAAGTCTCTGAAGAAATTCTTCTGTCCAGTCATGTGACTAGATGCTCCACTGTCGATGTACCATATACTGCTCCCTATCGTGCTTTCTGTGCAAGCTATCAACCAGAACTCCTCATCTAAGTTCTTGTTGAACTCATCCACCTCTGCAGATCCAACCATCTGAGTGTCACTCTTCTTCTTCCTGTCTGGGAACTGTGAGGCAAAGTGTCCCTGCTTGTGGTAGATAAAATACTTGACCTTTGACATGTCAAGGTTCTTCTTACCATCCTTCTTCATCTTTTCCTTACCTTGCTCTTCCCTGTAAGGGCTAGAGCCTCCTCATCCACAATATGTGGGACACTGCTAGATGAGCCTGATCCTTGACCCATGCGGGTGTCCTCTTGCTCAAAGTCATCCCATAGTCTTTGCCAATCATGGAGCTTCTCCCTAGCCACAACACCTTTGACAAAGGTGTCCCATGGATTAGAGAAGCCATTAAGGGATATCTGAACAAGTTCCTCATCCACTGTCTTAGAGCCAACAACTCCAAGCTCATCTCTGATCTGTGTGAGCCTCGTGAGATAAGGCACCGCTCCTCCCTTGGCCATCTTGGTGCTGTGCATTGTCTCTTGCAGCACCATTTTTTGGTTCTCGTTCTTGCTTTGGTACAAACTCTCCAAAGTCGTCCACATCTCTGCTGCAGTCTTCTTACCAGAAAGGTGAGGGACTATATGGTCCTTCACTCCATCCATGATGATCAACATGGATCTGGAATCAATCTTCTTCCAATTTATCAGATCTACCAAATCTGTTGTTGCAACTTTTGTGGAGTCAATGTGCTCCTCTGCATCATAGACGCCCAGGATCCTTGTAATCCTTTCTTTCCATGTAGGAAAGTTCTGTGCCCCTCGGAGTCTATCCTCAACTCTCAACTGCACGACCATAGTGAAGTGTTACCTGTCAAACCCTAGATCTCCAACCTAGGTTTGTGTCTTCCTATAGATTTGCCCTTGTTCAATCATTGCTGCTTCAAATATCTCAGCTTTAGCTCACCAGAGCTCTGATACCATGTAAATTTTCCTTTAATATTCAAACTAGGGCTAAACAATGCAATTCAATATCTCTATTGATAACCACACATGAATACCTTTTACAGTATGCAGCGAAATATAAAACTGAGAAATAATTCACAACATCACATCACAATATAGACACTATTATTTTGGGTATGGAAACGCCGAAAAAACCCAAGATGGGAAAACCGGTGCAATAGTCAAATATAGATTTTATTATGAGAAAATATGGAACTTTTACAATCACTGCTAATCACCCAAACCTGGTGAAGCAGTTCCCCAGCATAATCACTGGACAAACCCCAGTTAAAACTCCAACCCCCTCTGCGTGACTGTACGACCAGATGTACACCCTCCCACATGTGTGGATCCGTACGACTCTATGACTGCTGTACATAATTCGTACGGTATGTACGGAAGGTATACGGAACCCGTATGGTTTTGTACAACCTCCCTCTGCAGCTGCTGCCTGTCGATCCATGCAAGCTCTTTCTTGCCTGGCTACTCGGTGACTTCCCAGCTAAATCCTCTGTCTGACTTACTCTCCTTGTCTGTATCTTGTCTCTGTCGAAATACAAGTGTGTGTGTCCTCTCCACCAATTGACCTTTCTTTTATAACTTTGGATAAAGCAAAAACCCTAATTTCACTTTCACTTAAAGTCAATAAATAATTAGATTACTTTAATTATTTTCAAGGTAAACATAGGAAAAATAAATAAATAGAATTGGCTTCCTATTTTAAGTCTTCTGCATGCAAGGACACATGCATGCAGGAAGACCTTCCTTGTTGCTTCTAGTTTAACAATACGACCATCCCATAGTTATAAAATCAACATAGAACAGTGAAACACACAGAATGTGCCATCTTGTACACAGAGAAGTGCCTCTTGGTGATGTTGGGCTCAAACCAATTTCTAAAATGACTGTCCTAGGACTCAGATGGAGACAACAACAGGGGAGGGAGAATACACCCAGAATTTTGAGGACTGTTTCCAAAAAGGTTTCCAGTGTTAGTTTTTGTACCTAGGCAGATGTTCCCTAGGTGACTTTAATTTTTGCCTAAAGTCACTTTAAGAGGGAAAAAGGTGACCCTCACATTAAATGTCAGTTAATGAGACTTTATATCAATAAAGTCACTTTTTGATAAATTTAAGTGGGTGAGTGATTTTATTTATGAGAAATAAATAAAAGGGATTTTCACTCTCAATCAATCTCATCCATTGGATTGATTCTTTCTCCACCATTGGATTAAGAAACTCACTTAGGGTAAACAAAAAGGCTGAGGGAGGCAAAAGGACATTCAGTTGTTCATTTTCAGGAGAAGAGAGAGAGCTGAGAAGGCTGGGTCGAGTTTGCTCAAGGAGGGCACGATTTTCCAGGTTGTTGACTGAAGTGATTTTGGTGAGCAAGGAGGTCGAGACTGCATTTATTATTTGCTGGCACGAATCCCAAGGAGAAGTACGGCCTGACTGTACAACTGCTTCATTTATTGCACAGATTTCGAGGGTGTACGGACTGTTTTATTGCTGCTGTACGGTGCATTAAATTTGGCACAGATATCGAGGGATTGTACGGCTCATTAAATGCTGTACGAACAACATTAATTTTCAGCACAGTTTTCGAGGTACGGCTTGTGTGTACGGTCTGCAAGATTGGCACGGAATTCGAGGAAGAAGTACGGCCTGTTTTGCTGCTGTACGGACTGTTTTGTTGGCACTGTTTTCGAGGGAGATGTACGGCCTGTTGGTGCTGCATTTGATTTTGCACAGAAAAAAGAAGAAGGGTGTACAGCTGGGTTTGCTGAGCACATTTCCAGACTTTGAGAAAAAGTTTGCCGGTGGAGATAAGTTGTATTTTTTCACCATTTTCTGTCCTGTATTTTGCTGAAGAATAATAAAAATCTCTCCTCTCTCTGACTGGTTTTCCCCGTGGGGGTTTTTCTAGGGCTGATTAAGCAAAAATCTCTGAGTTAAATTTATGGTGTGCATGCATTTGTTTTCAGCCTGTTAGTAATTTTTACTGTGTGTTTAAAATTGTTCAGCAAAATTTTAAGTAGCTTCAAGCCTATGCAAAACCGGCTGAAGTGAAAAACACAAATTGTTCATTTAAACCAGCAAGCAGTAAATCTCAGTTTTTTCAACATCCAGTTTATAACATCTATGGAAATCTAAAAAATCCACCATTCTCATTTAAAATTTCGCTGAAGACTTGGCTGATGAGTACCTAACTCAGCAAAACCAGTGTTGCTAGTGCTGAGGGCGTCTGCATGCACCAGTTGAGGTTGGGGTATGATTCTCATTATTTCTCCTTTGACGATAAATGTCGACAAAGAGTATTCAAAATTGAATAATGGCTTATGTGGTGCCATTCCATACTCATCTTGTAGTACAAATGTACGATTAAACCTCTGGTCCTCTGAGCTGCTACATGTTCTGCTGTATGACATATGGATTATAAAGGTTTGTTTTACGGTGTAAACCTTAGGGGATAGGAGAGCGATAATCCTCGTCATTTTTTCTCATTTGTCCCTCTTTTAAATGTGATGATACGTTGGGTTGGTGATCTGCTTCATCATTTAGGCCCCGAAGAGTGTGGAAAAAATCAATACTGCTAAATCGAGAGGCTTCACCCTTGATTCTGGTTACTATCCAAGCTAGAGAGCTTGTCGATAGGTTGTGCCTTTTGTTCATGAGCTTGATTAAAATTGCCAAGTTTTTGAATACCATTAGTGATTGGACCTTAGTTGGGTCAATAATTTGTAGCCCTTGAAACAATACATAAGTTTCGGCTTAATTGTTGGTTGTAATCTCAAGTCCTTGTTAGTTTTGTACCTAGGGAGGTGTTCCCCTAAGTGACTTTAGCCTTAGTCACTTAGAGAGGGGAAATCAAGTTACTCTTGCATTAAATGACTTAAGTGTGCATTTAATTTGACTTTAGAGTATAAAGTCATTTTTTTATAAATTTAAGTGGGTGAGTGAAATTAATATTTTGAGAAATAAAATATGAGCAATTAATTTCAACCGTAGATCTAATCCACTCTCAGCCTTTGGATTAGATGTCTCTTCACCTACCTAGGGTTAAGACCAAAAAGCAACGAAAATGCAAATTCATTAATTCTTGTGAGAAGAACGAAGAGAAGAGCGCTGAAGGGAGAGGACATGAATTTCTAGACACCAAGCTGAGAGCTTCAGTTGGCACGAAAACCGAGGAGCTTTGTTGTTGGCACAGATTTCGAGGAGTACTACCTTCATCAATTGTAGGCACAGAAATCAAGGAGTACAGCCAACATTTATTGATGTGCACAGTTTTCGAGGAGAACTATGGATGCATTTATTGCTGTCCTTACAGTACAGATTCTGGCACTGTTTTTGGGGTGATTCCAGGCACAGATTTCGAGGAGATTCTAGGCACATTTACCGAGGCAGCAGACTGTATTTTTGTGGCACAGATTTCGAGGCCATATGGCTGCATTTATTGCAGTCCGTACAGTGGATTTTTGTGACTGTTTTGCACATAAATCGAGTGCAGCGTTAATTACTGTTCGACCCAGAAATCGAGGGCAGACTTTGTTGGGTTGTTTAGGCACGTTTTTTGAGAAGGAATTGCACAAAAAACGACACAGCACTTACACAGAAATCGAGGCAACTTGCTGAGTCATTTTACTGGGTTGAGATAAGTTGGTTTTTTTACTGTAAATGACTGTCTGATTTTTTCCTGAAGAAATAATAAAACTCTCTCTCTCTGACTGGTTTTCCCCTTGTGGGTTTTCCCAGGGCCATTGGCGAAAAATTCCTGAGTACTGCGTGTTGAATGGCGTGCTTATTATTTAATTTCTGTTAGTAAAAGATTGAAGTTACAACAGTGTTTTAAGTCTTAAAAATACATGTTTATTTCCAGTTATTAAATTTCTGAGTTTGCAAATAAACTGAGACAAATTTTTACTTATAACGGGAGGCTGAAACTTGTGAAAAATCTACAGTCCTTAGTCATATTTAATTACTATATATCGAAAGGGATCAATGGCTATCCCCCTTGCACTAGCCAACTTTGTAATCGTCTATAAGAAAACAGAGTTGTGCTTTTGAGTGCTGCAGAGTCTACTATTTGCTTTTTGTATTTAGTTAGCCGTGTTCATAGAGTCTAAAGCATTGAGAACTGATGCATGAATGTACATAAGTAGGAGGCATAAGTCAACAGAAAGATAGAAGAAGGCACCAAGAATAACCACCATAACTTGCCCAGTATACTAAAAATATGATAAACACTGCCCAACTGTGGTGTGCCGTATATGTGCCAATAATAAAAAGCTTCAAACACTATGCAAATTGGAGGGCCTTCCTTCGCTCAGAATAGCAAGATAAATTCCATAAAAAAAACTGATTTTATTGTCACATGCAATGCCATCATTGTCAGGGCTAAAACTGAACTGGATGACATAAGATAGAACTGAAGACAATTATATAACTCCCAAATTCAGTGCCCATCGTTGCCTAGACTAACATAGATGAAATTTAAAAATACCAGTCTTACTTTAATCAATTTGTCAACTGAAAGAATCTTCCTTTAATTCGATGCAAACGTACTGTTCCGCATCCCATTATTCAGGCAGAATTCGACATCCACCAGTTGCGCCTTGAGCTCATCTTCCATTTGGTGTCTTTCCTTCATAGAGTCAGATCTTTCAGCAACTTTGTCACTTGGAAAGAGAGGTACCCCTACCTTGCACTTTGCTCCTTTGAAGCTCTTGCTTTAGATTACCTCATAGGATGTGCACATGGTTGGTTCTCAAAGGCATCTCAGTTTCTCCAGTCGGTGATCATCACCCCAAAATGCCTTCCCTCGTTCAGATTCTCCCTAGATGCGTCCAACCATCTCTTGTTGCCTAGATAACTACTGAATCAGTCCATCATAGGGGATATGTACTGATTGTACATGCAGGTTGCTTGGACTTCACCTGCTACGAGCTTGAGCCCAAAGGTGTCCATCTATGTTGAGCAATTCTTAAAGCTACAGGATGGCATTATCGTTCCCCCCCATACATGCACAAACATTGGATGCACTCACTCAGGATTCCCTTGGGACAGCTTCAGGTAGATTCTCATCGACTCTGAGTGGAGATTGACGACCATCTACCTCGATCTGATAGGATCTGCCAAGTGTGCCATCTACATGAGCCAAAGATAGAGATGCACCTTATTTTTAGGTGCCCTTTGTATTATGAGATCAGAGGACGATATCGCTGCCTCTATAGGGAGTCGGGGTGATCCCTTGCTACCTTTTTTTCAACATTAGGACCAGAGATGCCTCACCCTCTTCATCAAGGAAATATTCAGACACAAGTCCCAGCTTCTCCACATCCCGCCCCTACTTGGGAGGACAAGGATGATTACCTACTACTTTACTGTCAATCCATCGGATCAGAGCAACAAGCAATGAGCAGAGTTCCAGAGTACCGTTGATAGTAGATGGAGACCTCGAGTCTCCCCTCACCCTCCCCTTTGGGAGATCGATTGATTCATAGTTGCTCAACTATACACCAACCCACTCATTCTCAGGGTGGCAGAGGGATCAGGCCCAAACAGACCCAAAGGCAGGTGCTCCTTGCTCGCCATATTTCCTCTCAGCCCCAGCAAGGTTGCTAGTGGTCTATTAGGAGTTTCTTTCCTTCGATCTCGGATGTTAGGAGTGTAGAAACATTGAAAAAAATTTCAGACTTTTGTCAAACAACATATTTCAAACTTAAAACTTGTCATTAATAAAAACACCTCTCATGCATTTAAATCAATAACCCAACAAGCTGAAACACTTAAACAAAGTCTGTAGCAGTGGAAAAATCATATAAAAATAGTAGACTGATAAACCCATAAAACAATAGAAATTTGGTCAATGTGACCTTGGAAAAACCCCACCCTGGGGAAAACTAGTCCAAGAGAAAGTTTATTGCAGCATTTATTAGGCAGAAAATTAATTTACAACAACATTTATTTCAACATTAAAAGACTGTAGCAAATTGCTTGATTTTTGTGCCCACCTCGATTCTTGTGCCTAGCTGATAGTACGACTTGTACGGATTTTTGTGCCCAATATTTTTTGTAAAAAATCGTGCCGAGAAATTTTCTCCAAATTCATGCATTGCTGTACCGTATAGAACAATACAACTTAGTAGAATTAAATGCCTGGGTAAACGTGCCCAACTCCTTGGTATTTGTGCCCTCTTGAGAAAAAAAAATCTCCTTGGAATTTGTTCCCACTTGAGAAAAATAGCAGTGCTCTCTCTCTCTGCAAATTACCCAGCCAAAATGCACTCTCTTGGAAATGCTTTCTTTCAACTTGTCTTGTACACTACCGTAGGCTCTCTCTTATAACTTGAGAGTGACTTTTCACCTTCCCCATTCCCTAAATCCAAAGGCCAAGATTAAATCTTGCCTTTTCAGGATCAAGGGTTGAGAAACTTTCCTCTAAAAGCGGTCATATTTAATTTTAATAAAGTCACTTTTTACTTTATGAAACAAGTGCACTTTATCTCATAAAATCACTTTATAAAATTAAAACAAGGGAATACATTATAAAAAGTCCCATTAGCAAGGGAGGTACTCACTGCCATCATCAACAGGTCCTGTCCTCAAATCCATCACACTGTTTGCTATAGGAGCTCTCTCTGAACCTGGAACCAACTCTACTACTTGCACTAAACTCGAATATGAAGATAACCTTCTGGCAACCACCTTGAACCTCGAGCTCCTAGGAGAATCAATTCTCCACTCTTGAGCATTGGTTCGCCCATGCTGGTCGAGCCTCTTGCCAATACTCAGAAGAGACTTCATCTCTTCCATTGGAACTTGAGACTGTACCCTTGGTGCCATTGCAGCCTCGGGAGCCTCTTGCTCTTTGTTCGATTCATCAACTGTGGGCTGTGCACTGAACTTGTACAACTCACTAAATCGATCACCAATCAACTGTGGATCAATCAGTCTCGCTCTCTCCGAGTATATATAAACATGACTCAAATCATCTCTATCTGGAAAAATGTACACATGTCCCCTCCAGAACAATGTCGAATACCCTGCATCTTCCAAGGCTGCGACCGAGAGCAAGTTTACCCTCATCCCTGGAACAAAGAGGACCCCATCTTGATCAATGTATCCTCCATGACTAAGTTGGAATCTGACATTTCCAACTCCATGCACTGCATGTGCTTGTCCCTCTTCTGACTAAAGGAATCGGTCAGGATTAGTCTCAGAAATGAGAAGGATTATATGCCATATTCCGGTCATATGACGTGAGGCTCCACTGCCAACATACCAAGTACCATTTTGAACCACTCAATTGCTACCAACACTAGAAATAAGGGAGAACAACGGAACTTCTTCTCGAATATTCTCGCAAAGTCCTCTTCTTCTGCTGTAGCTGCAACAACCGTATCTTCCTCCTTCTCGGGACATTGAGAAACAAAGTGTCCATATTGGCTGCAAGCAAAACATCGAACTTTGGTCAAGTCCTTTTTGGACTTTTTCTCTCTCTTAGCAGAAAGAGCAACATTCTCTTCATTACCACTCTCCTTCTGTCCATTGCCTTGAGATCCTTCCCGAATCTCCTCTTGAGTGAAATAATCCCATAATCTGCTCCAATCTGGAAGGTTTTCTCGAGCAACCACACACTTCACAAAGACTTCCCATTCCTTAGTGAAGCCTTTCAAGGCTATCCTCACTGACTCAAAATCAGAAATGACTTCTCCAACTGCAGCTAGCTCATCTTTTATTTGGGCCAACTGGGTAAGAAAAGATGCTACACCCTCACCCTTGGCTATCTTGGTTCCATGCAATTTTTCTTTGAGAGCCATTATCCGGTTCTCATTCTTAGCCTCATACAAGCCTTTCAATGTAGTCCACATATCATAAGCAATCTTCTTCTCAACCACATGTGGAATAAGGTGGTCCCTTATACCATCTAGAATCAGCCTTGGGGCTTTGGACTCTTTTACCTCATGCATATCCAAAGCCACAGGATCAGTATAAGGAGGAGTTACCACAGTGCTAACTATGATCCATAGTCTGTTTTCCTTGAGCACAATAGTGATCCTGACTTTCCACTGCAAGTAGTTGGACATACCATCCAACCGATCCTCATATCTGATACAAGCAGCCATCTCTGCTATCAAGAAAAAAAAAAGACCACAAAAAAAGAATAGCTTCACTCTTCCCCATTACCTGCAACTTGCAAGTCACATCCAGATAAGGTCTTCCAATATACAAGTTGTTAAAAAAACAGCAAGAACCCTTTCCCAACAACTTAACACCACTGCTGTACCCACAATCAACTGTAATCACAGAGCCTTAGCTCTGATACCATGTAGAAATATTGACAAAAATTTCAGACTTTTGTCAAACACTTAGTTTACCTCGATTTTTAGATTTAAAACTTGTCATTAATAAAAACACCTCTCATGCATTTAAATCAATTAACCAACAAGCTGAAACACTGAAACTAAGTCTGTAGCAGTGAAAAAATCATATAAAAAACAACAGATTGATAAACCCATAAAACCACAGAAATTTGGTCAATGTGACCTTGGAAAAACCCCACCCTGGGGAAAACCAGTCCAAAAGAAATTTTATTGCAGCATTTATTAGGCAGAAAATGAGTTAACAATAGCATTTATTTTAGCATTAAATGGTTGTACCAGATTCCTTTATTTTTGTGCCCACCTCGATTTCCGTTCCCCGTTGACAGTACGACCTGCACGGAATTGTACGGACTGTATGGATTTCTGTGCACAATTTTTTCTTCTTGAAACTCGTGCCCAAATTCTTCCTCGAAACTCGTGCCACTGTTGTATCGTATGGACTGTACGGAATAATACAACTCAGCAGAAATAAATGCCTTGGGAAGCGTGCCCAGCTCCTTAGGATTCATGCCCTCTTGAGAACAAACTTTTTCTCCTTGGGATTCGTGCCCACTTGAGAAAAATAGCAGCTCCCTCTCTCTGCAAATTACCCAGCCAAAATGCACACTCTTGGAAATGCTTTCCTTCAACTTGTCTTGCAAACTACCCTAGGCCCTCTCTTATAAATTGAGAGTGACTTTTCACCTTCCCCATTCCCTAAATCCAAAGGCCAAGATTAAATCTTGCATTTTCGAGATCAAGGGTTGAGAAACTTTTCCCCAAAAGCAGTTACATTTAATTTTAATAAAGTCACTTTATAAAATTAAAACAAGGGAATACTTTATAAAGTCACTTTGCATAAGAGTCACTTTAAAGTTTAAAGTTTAAACTTTATAAAACAACGTTACAAAGTAAAGTAGCGTAGCTAGTGCATGGTCACTTCTGCATCCAAGACAAAACATGTAGAGTGCCTCTAGAGCGAAATCACTAACAAGGAGTATCCCTCACTGCTACACCCACTCCAGGGTAATACAACTGGACATTTCGACCATCAGGCCTAGGAGATTCTGATATCAGTGGATCCATCTTCAACTCTCCGCTCACGTTCTTCCTCTCCCTTGACGGGGGTTTTCGAGTTGTCCAACCTTTGACAAACTCACTTGGTATCTTGCATCCCGTACCTTTGATACGGTTTTATACAGATTTATGAGGCCATACTACTGCTTGTATCTTTCTTTATTTTAGCTTTAACACTTACTAGGATCTCCGTTTGCACTCCCACATTGTACTCATATTGGATGTATCATCTAGTCCCATTGACCTACTTTTGTGGTTATTTGTTGGACATTAATAAAATTATCTTATCTTATCCTATCCTACTAAAATCAAACAAGATAATTTTTGGATAAGATGGACCACGTTAATTCCAAAGTGGCATGCCCTTTTCTGATTCAAAATAGACATAACAGGTTCCAGAAAAAGCACCAAGGGTAATATTCCCAAGAATCATAATGGATAAGATTCCTCTAGCCAAAAGTATGTTCTCTTGGATTGATCCAACTGCTCTAACAGGTCAAGTTAACATGCACTCATAGCTGAACATGGCCCACCCCCATTTGATGCACCTTCTCTCCTGGTTGAAATTGCAGCTGAACTGAAAACTGATTTAAATATGAATTCATATGCGAGAAAAGCACAACCACTGAATCATACATGTTCCCTCATGTATTCAAATATAGCAGTATCTAAAACATGAAGAAGCTTGCTCGAGTCCCTGACCATAAATCAACTCCCAAAGAGAGATCCTGCGTTCGAACCTCACATTTATGCAGCTGTTAAGGATAGGCATGCCTATAAAATAGGCTGCTCATGACCCGGTTGTACATATTTCTCAATAATATAAATTTGGTGTTCATTTTCTGCCCCAATTGTTGTGCCATTTTGTATGTGATGTTCTTTTCTAAATTTCTAGGTTGATTTGGTGTGCTATAAATTGAGGTTTCTGTATCGGTAATTATGTGCTGTGATTTATGTTGTGCTCGGCCAATTTTGCTAGAGTACCTTTGGAAATCCACAAAGTTACCACACTTTGCACATTCACATCTTTATTGACTTGGATGGGTTAGGATTGATGGTCAGTTTCATTTGAGGGTCATAATTGCAATGCTACATTCGCTATTGAAATTTGAGCCTTTCATGGACAGTTGTACCTATTGATTATTGTGATTTCCTCCATGGAACAACATCAGTATGATTGCAAGGCTTTATAGGATGACTACCATAAAACTTACAAAGCTGCAGAACGACCAAACGGTGTACAAATTTACATTCATCAATCAATTTACGAGCCTCTGACAGTCTACTTTGTGGATTGTAATTGGTATGCTACATTCACTATTGAGCCATTCATTGATACTGTTAAATATGATGTTATTCCTATGTATTATTTTGATTTCCTTCATGGAACATCAAGTCAATATGACTGTAAGTTTTTATGCAACAACTACCATTAGATTTATAAGATGCAGAAGGACAAAAAGGTGTACAAGTTTACATTTTTGTGAATAAATTCACAATTCTTTGACATAATGGCAATTAAGCAAAACAATCTTGCTCCCTATATTCTGAGAAAGGCTAAAACACAGACTAATGGATCTAACACTACACACACCTTGCAATTGCCAAGTAATACACTTTCTTTCTACTAGGGCTTGTGGCTCCTATCATTCAACAACATTTTGCTTTAAGCATTGTTCTTGCCTCTATCCTTGAAAGATGCACTGCTCCATTCCAAGACTGAAACTACATGAAGCAAGCAAAATATTACGTACTTAGTAGGGAAGTGTGTTTTCCATTTGAACAGTCTTTACTTGTTTAATAGAATTTTGGCACAGTTTCTTCTATGCAGGAAGGAAATAACGGACACTACAAAACTGTCTATTTTTAAGAATTTCTCCATGCCAAAATTGGAACTACACAAATCAAGCTAACTATTGCATACATAGTTGCGAAGGGAGCTTACCATTTTGGCAGGTTTGCCATCTTTTGTAAAAATTGTTCACAATTTCTTCTATGTGGAGTTGGTGATGGGCACTAAATATAATTCCTGCCTATTTTAGAAGATATTTTGAACTATGTTTTTATTTTTCTCCAAGCAATATATCTTGGGGGAAATCTCCAAGGCACTTCCCGTCATTCCAAGGATAGTGCCCAAGGTAAACCCTAGATTCTTCAAGGGAGAAGACTATATCAAGAAGTCATGAATAGATCTATTATAGCTCATCAACAATAGGCTTAGTAAGAGGCAGAGCTAATGTGTCATAAAGTGGGATTTGAACTTGGATGGAGAGAGTAACAACTTTTCCTCACCACCACTTGGCTTATACCCGACACTAACAGTTTTAATTGCAGCTCATGTGAGAAACTTAATTCTTTAGTTTGTTCAGGTTTAGATCTATTAAAAAGATGATCAGTTATTTGTGTTGTCTCCGAATGCCAATCTAGTTTCTGTAGATTTTTGATAGTTTTCAGCCACCGGTTTTAAGTAAAAATTATATCTATGTTTATGACATTCTCAGAAAAATAAAGTGCTTGAAATAAACAAAATTTTTCAGAATTAAAACACTGCTGTAACTAATCTTTTTCAGTGACAGTAAATAAAATATCAGCACGCTATTCAAACACACTGCTCAGAATTTTCGGCCAATGGCCTTGGAAAAACCCACTAGAGTTTACTAGTCAGAGAGAGAGATTTTATTATTAGGAAATTTACAGCAAAACCCAGAAATTTTCAGACCAACTTATCTCTACCTGGAAGAAAAAATTTCTGCCTCGTTTTTCGCGCCAAACAGAAAAAATCAAACTCAATTTTTTTTCTTCTTTGTTTTCTGCCTCGATTTCTGTGACGAACTGTACGGACTGTACAGTACAGACTGACTGTATGGACCTCGAAATCTGCGCCCAGAATTTTTTTCTCGAAAATCATGCCTAGAAATCTGCCTCGAAAAACGTGCCCAGAAATTTGGCTCGAAAAACGTGCCCGCTGCTTCGAAAATCGTAATGCTGCTGTCCTCTCCTCGATTTCCGTGCCCTCTTTGCCAGTGTTACAAATATCGCCGATATATCGGCAACATCGCGATGTTAATGTTGAAAACCCTTGTTTCACAGTAAGCTGGTTTAATGAACAATTCTGTGAATTTCTTGAACAATTTAAACACACTGTAAACAATTAACAGGCTGTAAANTGTCCTCCTTCAAACCCTAACCTGGAATTTGACCTCCTTGGGAAAATCGACCTCCTTGAGCTCTCCTCCTCTCCTTCATCTGTAAAATGAAAAGTCAACTCACTTTTGCCTCCCTCACCCCTTTTTATAATTTCACAGTGAGAGTGAAATTCACATTTATTTATTTCTCATAAATAAATTCACTCACTTACTCACTTTTTAAAAAGTGACTTTAGTCATAAAGTCACATTTAAGTGACTTTAATGTGAGGGTCACATTTTCCCTCTTAAGTGACTCAGGCAAAATAAAGTCACTTAGGGAACTCCTGACTAGGTACAAAAATCAACAGTTAACTCACTGGCGATATATCGGCAATATATCGCCCCGATATTTTTTCATTTTTTTTTGGCGATTTTTCCCGATTTTATCGCGATATTTGCCGATTTTATCACGATATTTGCCGATTTTTGGCGATATTTGCCGATTTTTTCAAATATATTGTGATTTTTTTTCTTTTTTTGTATTTTTTAATATTTTTGTATTTTTTATTTTGCCGATATATTGCCGATGTTTGCCGACATTTTTGCCGATAAATCCGATAATTTCTTTTTGGACCCTTTGCGATATATTCGCCGACATGATATTTGTAACATTGCTCTTTGCTGCTGTCCTCTCCTCGATTTGCGTGCTGCAAATTTTTCTTTTCTATCTCAGAAAAAGAAACTTCTCTTCTTAGCTCTCTCTTCTCACTTCAATCTGCAAAAGTGAGGCAAAATGCCTTTCCCATGCCTTTTTGAGAAAACCCTAGGGTGAGTCTAATCTAATGGTGGAGATTGTATTAGATCAAGGGCTGAAATTAAATGCTCATATTTTATTTCTAAAATATTAATTTCACTCACCCACTTAAATTTATCAAAAAGTGACTTTAATGCTCTAAAGTCAAATTAAATGCTTTTACTTAAGTCATTTAATGCAAGGGTCACTTTATGTCCCCTCTCTAAGTGACTAAGGCAAAAGTCGCTAGGGGAACACTTCCCTAGGTACAAAACTAACACTCCCTTTTACCGAGTAAGGTGTTCTGCACCACTCCCAACTTGTCTCTGAAAAAGACAACCTTGCCCCTCCCTAAAGACTTCGTCAGTATGTCTGCTACCTGCTCATCAGTGGAAATGTATTGAAGCGTGATTGCTCCTCTCTGAACATAGTCTCAGATGAATTGATATTTGATCCCTTTGTGCTTTGACCGGTCATGAAAGACTGGATTCTCAAAGCGCTGGATGCAACTCTGATTGTCACAGTAAATCACCGTAGGTCTAAGCTCCTGACCAAATAAATTCATCAGCAACTTGCGATGCCACAAGGCCTCACTGCTGGCCAAATTGGCTGCCATGTACTTAGCCTCTACAGTACTCAATGCAATAGACTTCTGCTTCCGACTGAACCACATCACTGCTGTCGAGCCCAAACTGAAACAACATCTGGAATTGCTCTTCCGGTCTGCCACACTGCCTGCCCAATCTGAATCTGTATAGGCACCCAAAATCCACTGTCCCTGAAAGATAGCGCAACACATGTTTTGCAGCGACCCAGTGCACACTCCTAGGCTCAACCATGAACTGGCTAAGAGTATTCACTGCAAAACACAAATCTGGTCGAGTGTTGACCAGATACATCAATGACTCGATAAGCTGACGATATAAAGTAGGGTCCACCAACTCTCCCTTAGAAGCATGAAGCTTCTTCAGTTGGTGATCGTAGGTGTCGACATAGGCCTGCAATCCTCTATCCTGAATCTCCTCAAAATATTAATCGCATACTTTCCCTGCCCCAGGAAAATATGTCCAGGCTCCTGCCAAACCTCCAATCCCAAGAAATAATGCATTAGCCTAATATCAATCATCTCGTACTCTGCCGCAAGAACTTTCTTGCAAGTCGCAATGGGTCTCTCTCTCCCTGTGAAAAGCAAGTCCTCAACATATAGCGGACGCATAAGTGGTTCATCTCCAATCATGGTGAAGTAGAGATTCGTATCTGCTTCACTCTTCTGAAACCCCATACTCATCAAGTAAGAATCAATCCTGGAGTACCAAGCTCTTGGAGCTTGTTTCAGCCTGTAAAGGGCCTTCTTCAACCTGCATACATGTGTCTCTCTGTCATGTATCTCAAAGCCCTAAGGCTGCTCAATGTAAATCTCGTCCTGTATGATTCCATTGAGAAATGCGGTCTTCACATCCATCTGATAGATCTTGCAACCCATTTCCGCTGCAATGGAGATCAAGCTCTTGATAGAAGTATATCGAGCAATCGGCACAAAAGTCTCATCATAATTAATGCCCTCAACTTGTGAAAACCCCCGCGCTACAAACCTGGCTTTGTACTTCTCCACATTCCCATCTGTCGCATGCTTCAACTTGTAAAGCCAACGAGAAGTCACCACTGACTTCCCTTCCGATCTCGAAACAATCTCCCATACATCATTCTTCATGATGGAATGGTACTCATCCATCATGGCATCTCTCCATACTGAATGCTGGGAGGCCTCCTCAAAAGTAGAAGGCTCAGAATCTCGTGTACTAGCCATCAACAACATGCCCAATCTGTTAGGCATCTTGATGGCTCTCACCTCATCCCTGGGTATCGCAGCCTTTAAGGCATCCTTCAAGGTCTCTCGAAGCCACTTAGGCTTCTTCTTCCCTAAAGGTTCTTCCCACACTGGTTGGTCATCATCTGAAGAACTACCAGAGGTGGAAACCCCAGTAACTCGTGAAGCTGAAGCTGGTGTGCCAACACTAGGTGTACCCTATAATCCTGATCATGATCCCGATCCCCTGTAAAGTGTACCTGTAATAGTAGACCCACCACCTGTCCTCAAAGACCCTGCTGGCCTAACCACTGAACTTGGTGAACTTGTGCCAACACTCTGCGGTCCTGTAACCCCCGAAACCTGTGATCTTGACTGCTGCATAGATGGAACCTGTGCCACAACCTGAGGTGCAGGGACCTGCTGCTCTCCCTGCTTTGACTCTCTCGACTTCTTGAAGGCCCGCTCCTCCTCAAACTTCACATCCCTCCTCACAACCACTTTCCTCTGAGAGGGAAGCTAGATGCGGAAGGCCTTCGAAGTCTCATCATAGCCCACAAAGATGCCCTTCTCTACAGTGGGCTCGAACTTTGTCCTCTTCTCTGAAGGGACATGAGAGTTCCTCTAAGAGGGAAGCTAAATGTAGAAGGCCTTCAAAGTCTCATCATAGCCCATAAAGATGCCCTTCTCTATAGTGGGCTCCAACTTTGTCCTCTTCTCTGAAAGGACATGAGAGTAAGTCATACTACCAAATATACGAAAATGGCCAACTTCAGGCCTCTTGCCTGAAAAGCACTCCTTGTGTCATGTTCCCCACTGCCCGATGGGGACTCCTATTCTGAAGATATACGGTGGTGCTGCAAGCCTCATCCCAGAGAAAGAAAGGAAGTGACTGGTCATGTAGCATAGCTTGGGCTGCTCCAACAATGGACTGCTTCTTCCTCTTTGCTACTCCATTTTGCTCTGGAGTATACGAAACTGTCAACTGTCTCCTGATACCCTCCTATCTGCAAAATCCATTAAACTCCTTGAAGGTATACTCACACCCGTTATTCGATTTCAAGACTCAGATCTTCCTCCTTGTTTGGTTCTCCACAAGAGCTTTGAACTCTTGGAACCTTTGCAAAACTTCTTCGGACTTCTTGCTCTTTAGAAAGTAGATCCAGGTCTTCCTGGAATGGTCATCAATGAAAGTCACATAATACTCGTATCCCCTTAGGGACATAGAAGACAAAGGTCCGCATAAGTTTGAATGTATCAAGTCAAGAGTACCAGCTGACCTGCTATCACTGCTCAGGAAAGAAGTCTTGGTGTATTTTCCCAAAGCACACCCCCTGCACACATCACTATGCCTTGTGCTGAACTCCGGTAATCCTGTAACCATGTGTCTCAACAACCCCAAGGCTGGATGATGCAAGTGAGCCATCCTCCTATGCCAAAGCTCACACAACTCACTGCTGCTGCTATGTGCTAAAGCATGCTACGGCTGAAACAAGAGCCTATATAGTTTCCCACATCTCACTCCAATGGTAACTAAAGCAGATGGTCCTGCAGTTTTGGGAAACATATGCACGTGTCCATTTAGGAAAGACACCCCAAGATTCTGATCCTCGATCATGGAAACTGACACTAGGTTCTTCTTCAGCCCAGGTACATACAATACATCCCGCAATACCATGTGACTCATGGACTCCCTCTGAAATGTAATGGTCCCACGTCCAACTGCACTGACTATTGAGTCATCTCCCAACACAACCTCCACATCTGTCTTTGACTGTGAAAGCTCAGAGAACATCTCATGAGCACCTATCATGTGGCTCGAGGCTCCACTATCTATGTACCAAGTGGTGGAAGTAGATGCACTGTAAGAATGGTCTGTCACACAGGAAAACTCCCTCTGTTTGTCAACATCTGCACTGGTGAGAATGGATGTTCTCTCTCTCTCAATATGCTCAGTGCACAAAGAAAACTCTCTCTGAAATCGTGCTGCAAAATCATCGATCTCAGTTGAAGCGGCTATCTTCTGCTGCTTTTTCTTCTTGTTCGGACACATAGCAGTATAGTGCCCCATCTTGTGACATGCAAAGCACTTCACAGTGCTCATATCCTTCTTTTGCCCATCCTGCTGCTGCTTGGCCCCACCTTTCTTGGGACCCTTCTTGCTCTTCTTTTTTCCCTTTGCTGCCAATGCCATATCCTCCTCATCTCCCCTAGTAGAACCACTACACTGTAAGAAACCCCTCCCAGTCTCCTCCTGAACAAAGTCATCACATACTCTGTCCGAATCTGGTAAGTTCTCTTTGGCCACCAACCCCTGAACAAACACAGCCCAAGGTGCAGTCACCCCATTCAGGGCTGTCCGCACTAACTCAGGACCAGTAATCGCCTCATCAACAACTGCAAGCTCATCTCTCACTTGAGAGATCCTTGTAAGATAAGTCATACACATCTCACCTTTGACCATCTTGATGTTTTTTAGCTTCTCCCTAAGCACCATCTTCCTGTTTTCATTAGTACTCTAAAATAAGCCCATCAAAGCAGACCACATCTCTGGTGCATGATCGTTTGCTGAAATATGTGGAATAACATGGTCTTTAACAACATCTAAGATTATCCTCATGGCTTTAATATCCTTCTTATTAAATGCTGCAAATAATGCTGCATCAGTAGAAGTGGGAATAGTAACGGGATTTGCTAAAGTGTTTCTAACTACCTCCTCCCACAACTCATTCTCCTTCAGCACAAGAAAAATCCAGGCTTTCCATGAGACAAAGTTCACTGCCGCATCCAACCTATCCTCAGTTCTCAACCCCATGGAAGTCATTTTTTCTCAAAGAACAAGTTTTAGCAAAATGTACTACTGTCACAAATGTTTTCTCTGAATTCTGGAAATGACTGTTTCACTGCTAAAATTTAATTTTCTGCCACAACCCGCTCTGATACCATGTAGATTTTTCACAAGCTTTCAGCCACCGGTTTTAAGTAAAAAATATATCTCTGTTTATGACATTCTCAGAAAAATAAAGTGCTGGAAATAAACAAAATTTTTCAGACTTAAAACACTGCTGTAACTAATCTTTTTCAGTGACAGTAAATAAAATATCAGCACACCTTTCAAACACATAGTACTCAGAATTTTTGGCCAATGGCCCTGGAAAAACCCACTAGGGGAAAAACCAGTTAGAGAGAGAGAGAGATTTTATTATTAGGAAATTTACAGCAAAACTCAGAAATTTTCAGACCAACTTATCTCAACCCGGAAGAGAAAATTTCTGCCTTGTTTTCCCCGCCAAACAGAAAAAATCAAATTCAGTTTTTTTCTTCTGTTTTCTGCCTCGATTTTCGTGCTGCTGTATGGACTGACTGTACGGACCTTGAAATATGTGCCCAGATTTTTTTTCTCGAAAATCGTGCCCAGAAATGTGCCTCGGAAAATGTGCCCACTGCTTCGAAAATCGTACCATACGGACTGTACAGACCAGCAATAAATGCTGCTGCCCTCCTTGATTTCCATGCCCTCTTTGCTGTTGTCCTCTCCTCGATTTGCGTGCTGCAAATTTTTTCTTTCTGTCTCAGAAAAGGAAGCTTATCTTCTCAGCTCTCTCTTCTCACTTCAATCTGCAAAAGTGAGGCAAAATGCTTTTCCCATGCCTTTTTGAGAAAACCCTAGGGTGAGTATAATCTAACGTTGGAGATTAGATTAGATTAAGGGCTGAAATTAAATGCTCATATTTTATTTCTAAAATATTAATTTCACTCACCCACTTAAATTTATCAAAAAGTGATTTTTTTGCTCTAAAGTCAAATTAAATGCTTTTACTTAAGTCATTTAATGCAAGGGTTACTTTATGTCCCCTCTCTAAGTGACTAAGGCAAAAGTTACTAGGGGAACAGTTCCCTAGGTACAAAACTAACAGTTTCATAATGCACTTATTGTGTTGCCTTGATAGTCTTGATGACTATTAATAAACAGTCTTGATGACCATAGTTAGGTTATGAATATTCATTTGGTCATTCCCTCTTGGTTTGAATGCCCATCAGTTGGTCCATAATGAGCTTCTTCTAATATATGAGAGACTTTATTCAACATTGTGCATTTTTGAAGGAAATTCTGTTTGGGAGTTCTCTCGACACAATCTTTTATAAGTGCTCCAGTTCCTCTACAGCCACACTAGATGATTTGAGTAATTGCTACATCTAGGGAGATTGTACTGCCTCTAATTAATTGGCATATCAGTGAGTACCATGGCATTAATTGCTCCACAGTCCTTGAGCAACATTTGAAGTAGAAAGGGAATTTAGATCCATCTTAATCCTGGTTCTATCAAGTGCCAAGAGGGATTGAAGCTCTGGAAGTGCAAACCTTTTTTAGAGTAGAAAAAGTTGAGAAAAGTTTGCACTTCTAGAGATTTGTTCCCTCTCGGTGTTGGATAGATCTGGAGGTAAGATGGGTCTAGATTGGTTTTATTGTTATATTCTTTTTTATTATGGTTGCTTCACTCTTTTGTTTAGTTATAACTTATTTATAAAGTGGTTTGACGCTTACCCTTTTTCCATGTGAATTTGCAATGAATACCATTACCGTGCCTGTAAAATACTTGTAAGAGAGGGAATATTTAGGTGGTCGATTTACTTGTTGATGTTTAATAGGTTTTCATCTTATTGTTGTTACTGCTGCATGGTAGTAATGAATGCCCTACATCATGATCTCACTTTCACCTGTCTGTTTTTAATTTTTATTGTTTGATTTTAGGGGGAAAGCTTTTACAATCCATATATCCCAAGTGTGCTCCAAAAGCTGGATGAGAAGGGATTGATTGTGGAAAGTGAAGGTGCCAAAGTCATCGTAATTGAAGGGCAAAACATTCCATTAATTGTTGTGAAGAGGGATGGTGGCTTCAACTATGCTTCAACTGATATGACAGCACTGTGGTACGTTATGCCCTGTATGATATCTTAGCAATAAAACGTTTTTGTTACTAATTGCTTGTTATATTTGGAAACATAAGTTTGTTATGCACTGCAATGATATGCTGAAATTGAAAAGACTGGCTTAATATATCTAATTGTGCTTTTCGTACGTGATAGTAGAGACATGTATCAAAAGTTCTTGTCCTATAAAGCAATATGCATTGGACATGAAACATGCAAATTTAAATGCCAACCTTCAATTCATCTATGTACTCAAATTTACTCCTGAACAGTAGTACCATCATTTGAGCAATAAATGGGTATTGATGTCTTCAAGTTTTGCAGTAATTTGAAAGCGGTGTAAATAAGTGAATTGAAGCTGGAAATTAAGTAACGTACATAAAATGAGTTGGAATCCTCAAGACAAAAGATTTATGCACTATCCAATGTTTCTTTTTGAGTAAATAATAACTATTATCAATATAGTAGTGCTTTATTACCAAGATGAATACATTTGACAATGGCATGTTCAAATTCTATAGGCTATGGGCATCTTATAGACTACAACCTGTTAGAATTTATGTTTTCTAGGGTTTTATTACAAATTCAGAAATTCCACCTCACACCAGAGGTTTCCCATATCTAGTCCCTGTGAACTTCATCCTTAGCGCTGATCTGAAATATTATTTCACAACAGCAAATGAGGGACAATATTTTGTCTCACTTTAACCCAACATCCTAGGCGTGCCCGAAATAAAATATAGCAAAGTTGCAAACATATTCCATCAAGCTTCAGCCCCTAGGGTACAATTTTCCAAGCATAAACAAGATTTGAAATTCCATTAATTACTGCATATTTAGAGCACTAAATCTCATCTATTATATTCAGTATATATGTTCAATCACTTAAACACTTGAATATCTCAAATCAGCATGAACAACTAGTGCTGGAAACCTAAGTCACATGGTTCGGGTTTAAATTTGACTTCGGGTTTAAATTTGACTTTGACAACAATAAAATTAAATTCGAATTCGAATTTATTGAGGAGATTCGGATAAGATTCACCACCATGTAGCTTTCAAGATTTTAATATATAAAAAATATTAAAAAAAGTTTTTTTTCCTATTAAAAAACACACAGTTAATGAATAAATATGTTGATTTTAAAAAAAAATTCACCTTGAAATTTGAATTCGCCTTGAGATTTGTTTTGAGATTTGAATTTGCCTTGATATTTGACTTAAGATTCGCCTTGAAATTCACGTTAAAAAATTACCTTTCAAATTTGGTGAGCTCCAAATGAATTTCGTATGGTTTTGAGATTCGATGAACTTTGAACCTCGTAAAAAAAATTCGCCAAGTCTTGTGCCTTAGCTGGAAACTACCAAATCAAGAAGACAATACAAGCTGAAAATCAAATCTGAAATTAAACAAGTTTTGGACAGCTGAAACTTCATATATATAATACCGCTACTTTAGCACATGGCTGGTATAGTCTGTTGATTTTCTGAGCAGCATCGAGAGCCCTTGTTTTCGGAGAATGGAACCACCTAGTCCGGGACCACGGTGAAGACCCAACCCAGTGTTGAGTGACCATTCTGTTGAATGGTAGATATCTGGTCGGGGACCATTATATAAACCCAGATCTGCCCTGGGTAGACTATCTTATGTTCAAACCCTCAGCTAGGGTTTTATCAGCAAAGTCCATTTCCACCATTTTTGCACAGCCACCTTCAGCATTCCATTTTTTGGGCAGCCTTCTTCATTTTTCGGGTAGCTGAATTTTTTTGTGGGCAGCCTCTTCTATTTTCGGGCAGCCTGTTTTTTTGTAATTTGGGTAGGCACTAATTTTGTTTGTGGGCAGATCTAAGATTGTTTTTTTTTGGAACAGACTGTTTTTGACAGTCTCTAGCAATTCTGGGCAGGCCCTAATTTTATTTTGGGCAGACTGTTTTTGAATTTTGATAGCCTCTAGCAATTCTGGGCAGGCCCTAATTTTATCTTGGGAAGACTGATAAATTTGTGCAGACTGTTTTTGACAGTCTCTAGCATTTCTGGGCAGTCCCTAACTTCATCTTGGGCAGACAGACTGTTTTGGGCAGCCTCAATCATTTCTGGGCAGGCCCTAACTTCATCTTGGGAGACTGTTTTGGGCAGCCTCAATCATTTCTGGGCAGATCTGGAAATATGGTTTACTAGGGTTTGAAAACCTTAGTTTGTTTTGCTATCTTTTGCATCTGTAAACTGTGGTCAAAATCCAGATCTGGATTTGAGGAACTCTTTGAAGAATTTTTTAAGCCATCTCATTTACGATATGAGCTATTAATGCTTTTGGGGATTTTGTCCTTTGAAGGTTTCCCCAGTGAAAAAATATTGTGTCCATGTGTGCTGATGTGATGAATGTGTTTTTACTGCACTGCTGATCTATTTATGTTTATCTGCAAATTTTTAAAGTTTATGCTAATGCTGAAAATTCAACATAGTACTCCATGCTCTACAAAAGCCTAGCTAGGTAAAAGATGAAAACCCTAGGCATCACCAAAGATAAAAAAAGCATGAAGCTAGATTCATCCCCCTTCCACATACTAAATTTGGAGGCAGGTATTTATTTTACAGTTCACTCCCACAGCTAACTAGAATATGAAGGCTAAACATAGAGAGTTTTGAAGTTTTCAGTATATCACAAGCTAACCGAAAGTGTCCAGATCAGAGACCAGCAGATCAGCAAAGAGTTTCAAGGAAACAGCAGAGAGTAAACACATATTATTATGCCTAATAGCTAACATCAATTTTCTCATCAGAAATATTACCCACCCTACCATGCTGCATCTCATCCATCTTTGTCTCTGTTATGTCCTGTTTGAACTCTGAGGATTTCACTCATGTTCTTCCCCATGCTGCTCTGACTAGAACCCTCATTCTTAGCATCTTCAATGACTATGGCAGTGAATTACTTAATGGTTTGGAAGAGGGAAAAAGTCTGACCAAACAGTTTGCTTGCCTCTAGTATCACCTGAAACCTTCACTGGGGCATTGAGGATATACGCCTCATCTTCCTTATCCTGGGACCTTACCTGAGCTCTAGCTCTCCCTTCCATGGCCATCATATTCTCCACTTCAGTGTTTGAAATCTAAGAAATAAACTTCTCCAGACTACTAGGACTAGATTCCTAACCCTTACTGAGAGGGAGGTATAACAAGCTTGCCGTTCCATCTGTCAGATCTCTTGTGTTCATCTTTGAGCCTTTGCCTAAATAGGAGAGTGAGGCCTTTTTATTGATTGCTCACAATCGTCCCTGGTGTTGGGATCTGACAAATCCTCACTCTTCAAGGCAGGTTTCTTTTTTTCCCATTGTCAGCCTCCTTGCTAGCAGAAGTATTGTAATAGTCCGGCACTAACATTGTTGGGATTCATATCCACTGGCCAGGAGTGCAGTAGCTTTCCAAAGCAGAGAATTGGATCTGCATTACCAGTGGCAATGCAACACTAGCTGCTCATTAAGCTGTTGATTCTTGAGCAGCATCGAGAGCGATTCTCTGGGTGAATGGAGGCACCTGGTTAGTTACCAGGAACCAAGCTTGAAAAAATCGCTGCAAAATCGGCAAAAATCGGAAAAATCGCGATTTTTTCCTCAGGCCGATTTTTCCTCGATTTTTTAAAAAAACTTGGAGGCGCGATTTTTTCTTAAAAAACGCGATTTTTTCTAAAAAAGCGCCAAGTGTTGAAGGTATGTGCATTTTATCCATTGTTTTTCTATCTTTTGCCATGGACTGTTTGAAAGATTTTTTGCATATTTGTTTTACTATTTCATTGCCTATTTCTTGTCTATTTCTTTGCTATTTGTTTTTACTATTTTGCCATTGATTTCCATGCCCCAAAAAATGAAAAAGTCATAATGTAAATGGGGGTTTTAAAAAATTAGAATGGAAAATAGCATGCTTGTTTTTTTACTTCTTAGCAGGCCTAACAAGAGACCCATGATATTTTCCCGTAAAAGGGGAAGAGGGCATTGATATTAGATATCTAGATGCTAGTTTTCCTCAGATACATTTATATATGTTATGTCATTTTGTATTGTTTAAACTTTATACACTTTTGAGTCCTTGATTGGACAACTATGATGTTTCAGACTTTCAGTATCAACTTTGATGTATCGTTTTATATTTGGCATGACTACATGATGATGATATATATCAGTGTTTTCTTCATATTTATGTTCCAATATGTTTTTCTGATGTTATTATTGCTTTATATGTTTAAAATTCTAAAAAAAATGCATGTATTTTCTATTTTTTAATGTTTGCCGACTTTTGCCGATTTCTCCCGATTTTTTTGCCGATGTTATCGAGAAGTTGTAATCAAGACCCTCGCCGATATTTTGCCGAGGCCGAGTTTTTCAACATTGCCAGGAACTTAACTCAGCGTGGGGCTGAGAGCCATTCTCTAGGAGAATGGAGGCACCTGGTCAGGTACAAGGAACTTGATTCAGTCTGGGATTGAGAACTCAGCCTGGAGCTGAGAGTCACTCTCGAAGAGAGTGGAGGCACTTGGTCAGTTACCAAGTCGCTAACCCCGGGTCAACTTGATGCAGCCTGGGGCTGAGGCACCTGGTCAGTTAATAGGACACTACTATAAGCCCTAGACTGGGTCTAGGAAAGTGATGCACTCCTCTCCTTGATCTATGGGCTATGGGACTTTCTCAAGGGACTAGCTACCCCTTGTCGAAATGCCTAGCACAAGACCTTGGTGACATTGAGGAGAACGAGATAAACAAATAATAATCTTCCTTGTTTTGATGATGTGCTTAGAGTTGTCATGAAGACCTAGAAGGCCTCTTGGGTTGAAAAGGCCTTAAAGGCATAGTTTTAAAAATCGGTGAAATCGGTTTCGGAATTGGCCGATTCATCGAGTTGAAGGCAAACCGAACCGAATTGGTCTGGAAATCGGTTCGGTCAACCGATTTGGTACCAAACCGGCCGATTTATGTAAAAAGCCGGTTTGATCGGCCGATTTATGTAAAAAACTGGTCCGATCGACCGATTTATGTAAAAAATCGGCCGATTTTTTACTCAGATTTTTTTACTCTCAGACATGGGGGGGTTTGCAGACTTGAAAAAACACTGAAATTTCATTGCTTGCCTTGTTATTTCCTAACCTAACCTAACCCTAGGGCCTAAATATACTTAATGAACCCCCTCTCACACTCTATTTCCCTATGCCTATTCTCATTGTGGAGCAACACTGCAGCAGTAGCAATTTGCAAATAGTGTGACTGTTTCAGTTAGGGGCAGCCATGGGGACAGTGGACTATATAGTATGTAGTTGATGCTGTATGACAATTGACTATGTAGTATGTAGTTAACTATCTAGCATGTTTTTTGGACTCTACAGGCCATATAGCCTATAGGTAATCTATAGGCCTCATAGATTATTTATTTTGTTCCAGTCCCAGTCTCCTAGTCCTAGTCTCCTACATATGTATTGCACAATACACTTTGTGTAATTTTAAAATATTCACTCTTATATGGTATATAGTATATACATGAGCAGACTTTAGATATTTTGTCTCTAATGCTTTGGAATCATGGATTAAAATCTTGAAAATGTTGTTTATCTTTAAAATTTTAATATTTGATGTATTTTTTAGTAAACCGAGTCATTAAATTCAAATCGGCCAATTTATTACTGATTCATTACCGATTCTGATTCCGATTCCGAGTTGACCCTCGACTGATTCCGATTTTTAAAACTATGCTTAAAGGTCCTTACACCCTTCACATTGGTCCAACCAGAAGACCATGTGGTAAGAGATCAAAAGATTAAAAGTCAAAATGAAAAATATATAAAAGTCAACAAAAGAAAAAGGAAAAAAAGGAAAAAATAAAAGTCTGTTGACTCCCTACTTTATGGTAAAGTCAAAAGATTAAAAGAGTTATTGACTCCCTACTTTTATGGTTCTACCATTCAATGATAAAATATAAATATAGTTGATTTCCTTTAGTTTTGTATCCATCCCTCATCTGATCTGGTCAACTGAGGAAGCTTTTTCAGTGGCTATCTGCTGGTGTCTTCTTACCTTCTCCTGGTGTTTTCTTATCTCTCTCGTGGCAGCAAAATCAAGTGGCTCCTGGTCTCGGCAGTCACTAGGGCCTTCTTCAACGTTGCCCATTCCCCTTCTTCTTTACGGAAGCAGCAGCAGTGCTGCTACAGGCCACAGTAAGAGCAGTCAAGGGTAGAGACTGTTGATGGTAAGCCCGCTAGGTCTACCCACAGGTCACGGCAGCAGCAGTAAGTCTATGGTGGAGTAGTCTGGGGTAGCAGCAGCCCACTAGGGCTACCAGCAGTCCACGGTGGCAGTAGGAGCAGTTAATGGTAAGCCCACTAGGGCTACTAACAGTCCACGGCAGCAGCAGCAAAACTGCAACAGTCCATGGTGGCAGCAGTGGATGGTAAGCCTGCTAGGGCTACCCACAGTTCACCCGAGCCCAGCAGATAGGGTTTCCACAGAACACAAGTACTTATGAAGTTCTACATTTGACAAAATTGGAAGAATATAGGCTGCTCCAGACAAGTGGCAGCTTGATTGACCCTCATCAACATTCATCTCAGAATTCTGCTAACAAACTCAGAGTTGATGTAATTTTTTTATCTCTTCTCTTTATGTACAAACTCAGCCATCTCATTTAAGGGTGGATTATTATTTGTTTTGGGGTTTTATTCCTTGAAAGGTTTCCCCGGAAAAATCCTTGTGTTCTTGTGCATATGTGTGGATGTTTACAGATCTTTATTACTGCTGATATACTGTACAAGTCCGATTAAAAGTAAAAAGAGAACTCTTACTGCTATTAAATTTTATGCATGTTGAATTTTAACACAAGCACAGGTCCTCCAGATTGCCTCTACTTCATCCCATCTGAATGTATGCTCCTGTCATAATAAAACTAACAGGGTGCTACATGATCTGAAAATGGGAACAATAAGCATGTCTACTCCATTCCATCCCTTTTGCAAACTGTCAATGCCACCTTCTTCTACTTGTTGACATGATGGCACCCCCTCTGGGATATGAGCTATCCAGTGTCGTACATGTATGCTTTTCTCACAAAATAACAGTACTGCTCTTTGTTAATATGGTTATTATTGCCATTTTTCTTTCGGATTGATAAAGTGGCTTTGGTCCTTTGGATGAAAGTAACATGAGTTGTTTCCAAACTTATATTGTAATTTGTACGTCATTTTCTTGGGAGAAAATAGTGGAATTTTTAAAATAAAGATCTCATTTTGTCCTTGTTTTGCCATGATTAATTTAAGGTGGATTAAAATTGACATATATATTGTATTTATTGTGTTTGTTTATTTCTATCATTTGTTGAAATTAATATGAACCACATTTCTTCTTACTTTGTTAGGTATCGGCTTAATGAGGAGAAAGCACAGTGGATCATCTATGTGACAGATGTCGGCCAATCTTTGCATTTTGAGATGGTGTTTAGTGTATGTAACAGTTACTTTGACATCTAATAAATTTGACTAAATTGTCATTTGGATTATTATTATTGTTTGTCACCAAAATCTCCAGAATTGAAGTAATTAGCACACTTACGGATGCACACTAAATGACATTGCCACTTTTTAGGCTTCCTGGTTCTTTTGATGGTTAGATAAAGTTCATCAGTTGCTAGCAAAATATTGAGTAATCGCAGAACTAAAATGCTGGTTTTAATATTCTTATGAAAATTCTATTTCTTCCTTTTTTTATTTTGAAATTTGAATATAATCATAATGGATTATAAGTTTATCTAGAAAAATGAAAGCATGGAAAGAACACTAGGAAGGGTAAATGATAAAGGAATTAATATAAAATAATAAATGCGAATGGATAACCAAATAGTAGATATTGGGATGTCTTGAAGTGATCTTCACCATTTAAAGAACATTTAACCAATAGACCTTTGAGAAACATTAATAGGGTTAAATACTATGGTTGTAGTATGTTAGCTATATTGGTGACTTTTGCAAGTTGATTTATATCATTAACGATAAATCATTGATATGGTGAATTAATTTTCCTTTTTTAAGGCTGCAAAGCGTGCTGGTTGGCTGCCTATCAACAATGATTTACCATATCCAAAAACAAGGCATGTTGGATTTGGTCTAGTTCTTGGTTCAGATGGTAAACGCTTTCGGACTCGTAGTTCAGAAGTTGTTCGCCTTGTAGATTTGCTTGATGAGGCCAAGAACCGGAGCAAGCAGGAACTGATCGCACGTGGTTGGTATTGATGACCTGTTGATATGGCAGTATTTAAATCTAAATATTGGTTTTCAATTTGATGATTCAGTATTGAGGCTTCTTGCTAAATTATGCGTTGAAGAAGAATGCTATCTTGATTTCACCTATATGTAATTCTGTCCTGGATGAGAATGCTTATAAAATGTAGACATTGGATTGTGGTTGATATTTATCTTTACCAGGGTTGGGGTATTATGCTGTACAAAGTTATTGATGGATTTGTACTTTATCCATTCTATTGAACAGGCAGGGAAGATGAATGGACACCAGATGAACTGGATAATGCTGCTGAAGCAATTGGATATGGAGCAGTGAAGTAAGTGACATTTATATACCTATGCTGCATTTCAGAAACCGGTTATGTTTTGCTTAATGCATATGATTGTAGATGAACAAGTCTTTATTATTCTTGAAAAGTCAAATATAATTGTTTCTTTAAAAATGTCATAAAATTGATTAATGGAGCTTTATAGTTTTTGATAATTTATGATTCTCTCATTGACTTTTGTGTGTTCCCTTTTCCATTCAGTTCTTGCAGCCACCTTTCAATACCTCTAGGTTTGGTAAGTATTCACATTAAGATTCAAAAAGATTGAAAATTGTGTTTCTTACGTCAGCTGTGGATATAGCTAGATCAGTCGTGGCAGTTTGCATATGTACCTTTATCCTTGAGGTGCTTGATACCTTTTCAATCGTAGCTTTCCATTTTTTGAGCAACAAGGAAGCTCATTCTCATCTGATTTAGCCTAGATATTACAATATAATATATTTGTTCTTGAAATTTGGCAGTGATCTTCAGATGAGTTCTTTTGTCACAAAAGCTAGCACCCTAAAAGCATGGACTCAAAAAAGGTTCTAACCAAGTGCAAATATGAAATTAATGAAATGGTCACTTACTATTACTTCCCTTCACGTTAGTGACTCGAAGAAATCACTAAGAGGGATTCCCTAAAAGCAACCAAGTGTCAAGAGATAAGGCAAATCACTTGGATTATGGGTGGATGATGGCTTAAGAGTTGAAGAAAGTTAATGAGTAAGAAAATCCAAATAGATATCAAAGATTCCAAGAATTAAACCAATTCAAATGTTGATTAAAGCATCCATAGACCATAAAGCATTTTTTGCACATGAAATATAACATTGAATAGTAACCAAAACCTTATGTGAGTTGCCAAGTGAGAAACAACAACTTGTTGCAAAAAAACCAGTTAAATAACAAGAATTGATCATCTTAACATTGCTGTTATAGAGTATTTTAAATAAGTGACAAGTTAAGCGTACATGATCAAAATGAAAGTGAAGCTTTAAATCACGAAGAAGATTAGCAAGTGAATTGGCTTAAAATGTAAGGAAAATTGTGGATTAACTAGGAACATCGTCACAGTGGATGAAAAGTATTTTGATGATGATTTATTGCATTAGTAAATGAAAGGTTATAAAATGTGTACACGATTTTGCTTTATATTTCTATTGAAAAGTCATCTAGCCATGAAGTTATTCTAGACACTTTGCAGCATAGATGGGACCAAAGACCGTGAAGAAGGATTCAAGTTGTGAGATGGCCAAGGGCCACAGGGAAGAGATAAAAGGTGCTAAATTCATTCCTCGCCACTTAGAAGTTGTTGAAGTGATTGTTTAGACATTAGAGAAAGTAGGTTATGCATTCCATCTAAAGAAAACGTCTGTTGGTGACTCTTCCAACTGTGCAGATAAATCTAGGTATTGAGAAGGAACCCCATATTGATGCCAGCAACCATTAAAATATTTGTGGCATACAATGAAGTTCTCACTTAGTTATATGATATATCATGATCTTAAAGTTGCACTCGAAATTTGTGAGCACATTAGTTGATTTTGAGAGAACTTATAGAGAAGTGTCAAACATATTGAACCAGTCTAATGTTTGTAGAAAAGGTGTACTATCTTTTGCATTTCCTCTGAATTATCAAAACAACCATCAAGTTGCTGTCACCCACAGGGATCCTTATACTGAAGGTAGAATTCACCTAGAAAATGATTCCATCACTCCATGTAGTTTCCATCACTCTTGTATTAAAGGTAGAATAATAATCTAGTATCATAGTGACAAACTTGCCTAGACAAGTAACCATTCTAAGCATCTCCTCCGAAAGTTTGTCCTTGTCTATAAGTGCTTTCTTATAGGCTACTTTATGCAGTACTGAGTAAAGCTAAGAAACCGGACACGCTAGTTTTGGGCTACGTGTCCCGTGTCCCTGTGTCGGACACGGACACGCTGACAGAGTGTGTCCGACACCTCTCTGCACCGTGTCCCGTGTTCGGACACGCCTGTCCCATGACTGTCACTACGTGTCCCAAAAACAGGACACTCAAACCGAAAAAAATATGGTTTGGCCCTCTTTAAAAACAATTTTTCACTTGTATTTTGTCATTTGCATATGTTGGGAGAGCTCAAAGAGTGGTTTTTTTTGCAGGTGAAGAAGATTTGAAGGCTTGATTCTGATTTATATTGAATATTTGTAAAAATTTGGAGCTATATGTCTATAATTTTAAATTTTAATATATATAATTTTTAAAATATATATATATATATATATATAACGTGTCCTAATTCCCGGGGTCACCGTGTCCGTGTTGGACACTCGAATCCCCGTGTCCCCGTGTCAGGTTACTTAGGAGTAAAGGAATCAAAATACCACTTCATCATTACTGTTATGATCCTTTCTGTGATACATCACAATATTACCTTCTCCTCTCTTCTTCATCCCCTTAATCAATGCATTGCACATACTCTGCAATTCCAAGCAACATGGCCTGCCTTTTCACTACGTGCCACTCTCGAGATGTGGGGAGCCATTCTCGAATCACCATTTTTGAGCTCTCAGGAGTCAGGATCTTTGGAGCAGGTATGAAAGACTCCAAAATTGTAAGGAGTGGTACTGGGAGCTTTGGGAGCATTCCCATTGGGGGATGGTCACTCAAAACCCCATTTCCACGACATACCTTTACCTTTCGGTTGGTAGTTTTTACACATTTCTTGTTTAAAAACACAAAAACATGCCATAAAATTGAGCCCGCTACCTAGATGTAAATCACGGTGGGTCTATAGCATGGTATGTAACTCATGGTGGGTCTATAGCATGGTTTTTAGGTAGTCCGAGTGAGAGTTGAGATATAGACAGTTCTAAATAATGGTTGGGACGAGTTAACATTGAACAAGTTGTCTCTAAGAATGCCAAGCGGTGAACCAATAGAGAGACACTGGGAGGAGTTATGTTGGTTTTATGGGATTCTTCATGGGAGCTTTGTGGGCTTCGGAGTTGTGTGTATTAGTCAAGCTTGAGCAGTGGTGGTGATTAGAGAATGGATGAGATATGGAACGGAGTTGTGTGACTTAGTTTAGTGCTTAGCCCAGTGTTGGTGAAGCTGTATAATTTACAGACACTGCCATACATTCCATTACCCAATCCATAGAGTATATCTAGTCAGGCAGATATACTCTATTGCTGAAGCTACTATGCACTGTGCAGTTGACATGAATTCTTTACATGAGAGACATATTGTAATTATCCAAGCACTAACACAATGTTGCCAATAATTGAATTTAGCAGTATAGTATCATACTCTTATTTTCCATTGATTCGATAATATATGGCAATTGAATTAGTATGGAGGTGCATACGATATTGTTTTGTCTATGAGAACTAGGATTATCATTATGTGTAACATTTCATACCTTATTAATGCTTTGTATTTTGGTAAACCAAATATTTTAAATACGCATCGTACAATTTATATTGTTTGTTGGATTTCAGGTATGCTGACTTGAAGAATAATAGGCTAACAAACTACACATTTAATTTTGATCAAATGCTGGACGTTCGGGTATGTTTCTACAAGAATTTCATTTGAAAGTTGTCAACCATATTTTTGGTTAGTATTTAATTGAAGATATTCTTTGTGTTGAAAAGGACACATGTATAGGGTTTTGGTTACCTATCAGTGTAGGGACACTCGACATAAAGGATTGTCATCTATGCTTTTGGTCATAATCATATAATTTGGTCACTTTTCCCGTTATCTTGTTTGTCTTACCTTTTCCTTGGGGTTAGAATGATGTGACAACCTTTGGGATTCAGTCCTAGGTGCCATGTCTCTGCCAAAAAATATGAAAGTCTACAAGTTCCATTTTATCCCTTTGTTTTGAATCGCACCTTATGTTTCATTAAAGACACAAACATGGGCAACATTCTCTATTAGATTGCAGAGAAGAACTTGCGAAGGAGCACCCCTGTTCATACCCTTGCAATGCATTTAGTTGAAAATATTGCCTCTTGAGTTTGTATATCAGTCAAGCCAGGCTACACAACTTCCCTAAGCAATTTGTAAACATCCCCTCCCTATTTCCCCCAAAGAACAACTAAGGGGCATTCCCAATAAACTCTATCTTGTTAAATGTTATACTGTCAAAATGAAATGTTATGCTGTCAAAATTTTCGGTACTGTCGATTCTCCCTGCAAGCTGAGCATTATCAGTGAACTATTTCGAAAGCTCTCAAACTTGTTAATTTTTTTAGCAGAAGACACACATATGAGAGACAAAGAGCTGCGAGTACTTCAATTTTATTAACAAGGAGTCATTGATAAGATATACCAGTGGCACTTTTATTCATGTGCTTGGTAATTAGATATGAACTGCGCCATCTCTTAATCTTTGTTACTTAACATTTAATGTTCCTCAAACACTAACACATTTATTTTCTTTGTGTTACTCTAACACCCCTCCTTAACACTATAATCAACTCAGAATCCAGATGTTTATCCCTGCTCAATACAAAATTTCAAAACTTTGGCATAGAAGATGTGGACTATTTGTTGCTTTTCTCGTCCAACAGATTTGGAAACACTCAACACATAAATTTTGCAGACTAACAGATAACAATAGACAAGTGCAGTAGAACACTCAACACATAAATTTTGCAGACTAACAGATAACAATAGACAAGTGGAGTAGCAACATCAACACATCAAAAACACTGAACACAAGAGTATTTCACTGGGGAAACCTTTAAATGACAAAAACCCCAAAATCATTAGTAATTCATCTCTGAAAATGAGATGACTGAGTTTCTCAATAATTCCCAAACCCTAATGGGTTTGTATCACAGAGAAAAATTCACAAAATGAATTTTACATAAAAATCCAGATTAGGGCTTTCTGCCCTAAATCTTCTCTGCTACCCGGAATATTTTCCTTACTGCCCAAGGCTGCCCATATCTACTTCTTCCTGCCCAGATTGCTGCCCAAACATCTACCTGTCTGCCCAAGTTGTATGGCTCTGCCCAGAATACCCTCCTGCTGCCCGGGGTACCTGCTGCTGCTGCCCGAGCCACTGCTTGAGTCATCTACCTCTGCCCAAGCTGTATAGTAGGCTGCCCGAGCCCGGATCTGCCTGCCTGGACCCTGTTCTTTCTGCCCGAGCCCTGCTCGAGCTTCCCGGAACCTGTCTGAGGGTCTGCTTCCTGCTCGGAAGTCTTCTTGGGCTGTTTGTTGCCTGCCCGAGGGTTTGTAGAGGCTGCACAAGCCTTGATGGGGCTTGCTATAGGTGATCACGGGCATAGGAGAGCTGCTGAAGGTGGAAGAGAGGCAGCCTGTGAAGAGTTACAGGCTGCCCGTGAAGAAAGGAGCCTGCCTGTAGAGAAAAAGAAGCTTTTCGTGAAGTATTTGAGGCAGCCGTGAAGTGGAAGAGACTTAGGGTTAAACTCTAGCCGGTGTTGCTCGTGAGGATGCTGCTGCAAATAGTGAAACCCTAGTTTAGGGTTGACTAAAAACAAGTGTGGATGCCCTAGCTAGAATCCTCCATGCTAGGGCATTACCACAAAACCTTTCTTCTCCTTCAAAAAACAAGTACCTTTCTTGGAGTACCTGAGAGTTTGTAATTAAGTGTGTGTGTACAAGTGAAATGGAATGATCTTCTTTTATATCCTTTGAAGCACCTGTAAGTGCACCAATACTTAAAAGAACAAAATAATATTATTTTATTCTTTTAATACTGATTTTTACCTTTAGTGGTACTAAAGGTCTTTTTGCACTTTCACTTTGACTCCTTAGTGGTACTAAGGGTCCTTATGTATTTTTGACTTTTACTTTAACCTTCTTCAAGTGCCCTGTGGTCAAAACAAGTTGTCAAGGTGGTTCTTCATCCCCACTCAAAGTACATCATCATAAACAGAGAGAATTACTAATGCTTTTATCTCACACTTTGTGTGACACCAAGATTGTTGATTTTTCTGAGCAGCATCGAGAGTAGTGTTCCACGGGGACACGTCCCGCACGGTCGGGGACACGTTTGCACGTTTCCTGCGTCCCGGGGACTTGGGGACTTTTGGGCGAAACTTTCCCTCCCCAACCATGCCCCTGGGAATTTTTTTTTAATGTTTTCCCATTATTTTCACATTTTACAATTCCTACTTGGTACTACTTAGAAAATAAACTGATATATTTAGTATTTACATTCCACAATCATTAATATACATCAAATGAATTATTATTTTTGATATTTTATTTTATTTTTATAATTTTAGAGACGTCCCCACGTCCCCCCCAAATATCCCTAAATTTGGCGGTGGTCTCCACGCGTCCCGAATGTGCGTTTCCCCGCTCCCGTGTCCCCCCGTCCCGGAAACTTGGGGGAACATTGAGATTCGAGAGCCCTTCTCCTAGGAGAATGGGACCACCTGGTCTGGGACCATGGTGAAGACTCAACCCAGTGTTGAGTGACCATTCTGTTGCATGGTAAATATCTGGTCTGGGACCATGATATAGACCCAGCTCTGCCTTGGGTAGACTCAACCTTGTGTTGAGTAGACATTTGGTCCGGGACCATGATGTAGACCAGTTTGGGACTGGTAGACTCAGCTTAGTTTTGAGTAGCCATTCTCTTGGAGAATGAAGACACTGTAAGCCCTAGACTAGGTCTGGGCATGTGTGTGGCACTTTGACCTTTGATCTATGGGCTTGGTGTGCTTCTCCAAGGATTAGTTACCCTTGGTTAAGTTACCCTAGTACCAGATCTAGGTGTCACACAGCGTGTGAGATAAAAGCATTAATAACTCTCTTGGTTTATGATGATGTACTTTTGAAATAAAAAAGGACCATAGGTAATGACCACAGGGGCACTTGAAAAAAGGCCAAAGTCAAAAGTCAAAATAAATAAAGACTTTTTGACCACAGGAAAATGACCACAAGTGAAAGTCAAAATAAATAAGGACTTATAAAAGTCAAAGGAAAAATAAAAGGACCCTTTTGGTAAAAGTGAGTGAAATTAGGAAAAGTTTAAAAATATTATTATTTTTATCTTTCCTAATCTTGTCCACTTACTGGTGAACAAAGGCTATAAAAGAAGATCAAGTCTTCTCATTATACATATAAGTTTTTCTCTCACAGGTGGAGCTAGGGTTTTTATCAGCATTCTTCAGCTCATAATTTTTGTGACAGCTCTTAAGTTTTCCAGGCACCCCACTCTCTCTCTCTCTCCGTACGGGCTGCTTGTATTTCCTCTCACAGACCGAGTATTTGTTGTTGGGCTAACGGGTAGCCTTTCACATCCCTAGCATGAGGGCTGAGTAACCCGTAGGCAGCCTCTCATAGGGTTACCCGTGAGGGTTTGAGCCATGGCCAACCCTCGGGCAACCTAGGGCAGGCCCTAATAGGGTTGCCGTGGCCACTGGGAGTGGAAGGAGAGGATGGGCAACAACCGAGCAGGGAGCAGACCGCCGGGCATCAGAGGAAGGACATCCGAGCAGGTAAAATGGGCAGCCGTACAAGGGTACGTATAGATCCGTACGACCGTATAGCTGTACGACTGGAAAAAGTGCAGACTGTCAAAGTGACAGTCAGATTTGAACAACAGAGTGTTTTTATGCAGGAAAGAAAAATATCAGTTTTCTGGAAAAGCCCTAATTTGGGAAAAATTGTAATTTCTGGAAATTGTGGTGAAATTATCAGTTTGAATTTTTGCTGATATTTTTTATTGTGACTGTGGTAAAACCCAATATTGGGTTTGAGGAACTTTTTGAAGAATTTCTTAAGCCATTTGATTTACGAGTTGAGCTATTAATGCTTTTGGGGTTTTTGTCTTTTGAAGGTTTCCCCTGAGAAAAATATTGTATCCATGTGTGCTGATGTGATGAATGTGTCTATATTGCACTGCTGATTTGTTTAAGTAGATCTGCAATTTTTTAAAGTTTATGCTAATACTAAAAATTCAACATGGTATCAGAGCTTAGCATGTGAAAACATAGTAAAGGGACATTACTATTGTTTCTTACTAGATCTTGGAATAAGATTTGCAGATCTAACATTTGGTTAAGTGACAGAGATGGCCACCAATGGTCTTAAACCGAAAGAGAAGCTCTCCGGTGCAACAAACTTCAACTCTTGGAAAGCCAAGTTGACAGCCATTCTAGATGAGAATGACTTGGATGACATTGTTTTCAATGCCATAGAAGAGCCTACAACAAATGCTGGTAGACTTGCCTACAAGAAAAAGCAAGGTAAGGCTAGAAGAATCATTTATGATTCCATCAGAGAAGAATTGATGCCCAACATCTCATCTCTGAAGACTGCTAAAGAATGCTATGATACGTTGGTAAACCTTTATGAAAAGAAGGCTCCCAATCAAAAGAGAGTCTTGAAGAAGAGGCTACGAACTTTGAAGCTGAACAAAGATGAAAGTGTCGGTTCCCTCTTCACCAAGATCAAACAGATAAGAGATCAACTCCTTGCTATTGGTGTTACTGTTGATGATGATGATCTTGTACAAACAATGGTTGATGGTCTCCCAAGCTTTTGGGAAACCTTCATGGCATCTGTATGTGGACAAGAAAATCAACCAACCTTTGAAAGGCTTTGGCATGATTGCATACAAGAAGAAGCAAGGAACACTGACAAGGTAATCAAGCAGGATAACCTTACACTTGCAGCAAAGACCAAGAAGTTCAAGAAGCATTTCCCTCAACAAAAGAAGGGTAAGAAACCTTAGGGTAAGTTTTTTGACATGTCTAAGATTGAATGTTATACTTGTCACACTTTGGGCATTATGGTAGAGACTATAGGCATAACAAGAAGAAACCCAAGAGAAGGTTTCAGGCATCTGCTGCAGAAGCAGAGGAAGAAGAATATGAAGAACCAAAGAAGAAGAGGAAAGCCAAGGCTAATAAAAATGATGAGGCTAGAATAGAGTACTATTTGATTTCTGCTCTAACTGGTTCTTTCTCAGCTTGCTCTATTTCTTGGTTGGTTGACAGTGGTGCATCTAGGCACATGACATGTAACTATGGTACCCTCACCAGTTACAGAAAGAAGAAGTTCACGACTCAAGTAGAACTTGGAGATGATTCCACTTACAAGATTGAAGGAGTTGGTTCAACTTCATTTCAACTTGACTCAGGTACGGTTCTTCATGTTGATGATATTCTTTATGTTCCTGGTTTAAAGAAGAATCTTTTATTTGTTGTTGGTTTAGAAGACAAGGGCCACAAAGTCCTCTTTATGGACAAGAAGGTCTTTTTATGGGAAAAAGACATAGATCTAGACTCAACAATATAGATTGAGGTTCGAGAGGGAGACCTCTACAAGGCTTCAAAAGTTTCCACTCATGCTTTGGTACATCACTTAGTTGATCCCTGTGAACTTTGGCATAGAAGGTTTGGACACGTTCACTATAAAGCTCTCCCAGGATTGCAGAAAATGGTTACAGGTATGGCAGAAGTTTCTCCAAAGCATGAAGGAATTTGCAAAGGATGTGCTCGAGGTAACAACACTAATAAATCTTTTCCCAAAAGTAAGAGTAGATCTAAAGGCATTTTGGATTTGACTCATTCTAACATTTGTGGGCCCATGTCTTCACCCTCCTTGAGTGGGTGTTTATATTGTCTTGTTTATTGATGACTACTCTCGGAAGTCTTGGATTTACTTCCACAAGGCCAAGAGCGAAACCTTTGACAAGTTTAAAGAATTCAAGACATTGATTGAAAATTAGACTGGTAGAAACATCTGTATCTTGAGTTCATATAACAGAGGTGAGTATGAATCTAACGAGTTTGATGATTTTTGTCGAGAAGCAGGAATCAAGAAAGAGGTGACAGTGCGTTACAACCCCCAGCGAAATGAGGTTGCAGAAAGGAAGAATAGAATGATCTCTGAGGCTGCTAAAGCCATGATCACTGATCTAGATCTTCCTTTGTCTTTATGGGCTGAAGCTATTGGAACTGCAGTATACATTAAGAAAAGAAGCCCACATGCTATCTTGGGTGAGAAGATTCCTGAAGAAGTCTTCACCAAGATGAAACTTGAAGTTGATCACATGAGGATATTCAGTACTCTTGTGTATGTTCATGTGCCAAAAGAAAAGAGGGCTAAGCTAGAGCCCTCTGGTAAGAAATGTATCTTTGTTGGGTATAGAGGCACATTGAGGTCAACAGAGATGTGATTTTCCATGAGGAAGCGGCGTTTCGTAAAACACTAGAGCTTTCATCGGAAGATACAATTGCCCCACTTGAGTTTCTAGATTCAGAAATCCAGAGGGAGGAAGAGGAATTCGATGATCAAATTCTAGATGTTCTTGAGAACATTGAAAGTCCACTAGAAGAACTACTTGAAGTTCATCCTTCCAAAAGGAGACCTGCTTGGTACCGAGAAACGGTACAAGAAGCCGAGAAGCATAAAGCTCCTACAGGGACTTTCATAGAAAGCATAAGACCACAAAAGTACTCCGGTCTTATGAGTCAGCTTATTAGTTCAGAACCTTCGTCGTACAAAGAAGCAACAAGTAAACTGGTATGGGTTGATGCCATGATTGAAGAGTATAAGCCAATCATGAAGAATGGTGTTTGGGAAGTTGTTCCCAGACCTACAGGATAGTCAGTAGTGACTTCCAGATGGCTTTATAAGATCAAGCATGCTGCAGATGGCAGTGTGGAGAAGTATAAAGCCAGATTCGTAGCTCGTGGCTTCACTCAGAAAGAAGGCATTGACTATGACGAGACATTTGCTTCTGTTGCAAGAACCATCATTTTACTTACTGCAGTTTTCAGATGGAAGTTACATTAGATGGATGTAAAGACAACCTTTCTCAATGGTAAGATTGAGGAAGAAGTTTATATTGAACAACCTGAAGGCTTTGTTACTCATGGGAAGAAGACCCATGTATGTAAACTGAAGAAAGTCTTGTATGGACTGAAATAGGCTCCGAGAGTTTGGTATGCCAGGATGGATGGATTTCTCCATAGTTTGGGGTTTTCCAAAAGTACAGCTAATTCTAACTTGTACTTTAAAGTTGTTCATAATCATGCTTGATACTTGTTCTATATGTAGATGAGTTGTTTCTTGCAGGTGATGAACAATTGATAGATCGATGTAAGAGGGAGTTTACCTCTGAATTCGAGATGAAAGATCTTGGATTGATGCATTACTTCCTTGGCTTAGAAGTCTGGCAAAAGCTAGGTGAGATCTTCCTGACGCAAGAAAAGTATGCCGTAGATATATTGCAGAGATTTGGGATGTAGGAATGCAAGTCCATGAGCGTACCAATTATTACCAACTTGATAAAGTTGCGGGATTCAACCTCTAGTTCACAAAGTATGGACTCTACTCTATACAGATAGCTCATTGGTTCCCTGATGTATCTCGTGCATACGAGACTAGACATCTGCTACACAGTGAATGCATTGAGTCAGTTTATGTCAGATCTGAAGCACATACACTTGGTGGCTGCTAAACATGTACTCAGGTTTGTGCGAGGTACTATCAAATTTGGGCTCAGGTATACTTCTAGCAATGGAGTATTGTTATCTAGATATTCAGATTCAGATTGGGCTGGCAGTGCAGTTGACCGAAAAAGTACCTATGGTTATTGCTTCAGTATGGGATCAACAAGATCCCTTGATTCAGCAGGAAGCAGGGTTTCATAGCTCAAAGTACAACTGAGGCAGAGTAGATTGTTGCAAGCGACGATGAAGCAGTTTGGCTCAGAAAGTTGTTATTTGATCTGTTCGAGGGAAAGCTTGATTCAACGATCATCCATTGCGATAATCAGAGTTGCATAAAGCTTTCAGAGAATCCAGTATTTCACGACAGATTGAAACACATTGAAATGAGATATCATTTCATCAGAGACCTGGTGCAGAGAGGTGCTCTGAAATTGCAGTACATTCATACAGATGAACAGATCGTAGATATCTTGACCAAGCCTCTGACATCATCAAAGTTCGTGTACTTTCGTGACAAGCTTGATATGGCAGAGAATGCCTCTTTCGCTAAAGAGGGAGTGTTGATTTTTCTGAGAAGCATTGAGAGCCCTTCTCCTAGGAGAATGGGACCACCTTGTCTGGGACCATGGTGAAGACTCAACCTAGTGTTGAGGGACCATTCTGTTGAATGGTAGATATCTGGTTTGGGACCATGATATAGACCCAACTCTGCCTTGGGTAGACTCAACCTTGTGTTGAGTAGACATTTGGTCTGGGACCACGATGAAGACTAGTCTGGGATTGGTAGAATCAGCTTAGTTCGGAGTAGCCATTCTCTTGGAGAATGAAGACACTGTAAGCCCTAGACTAGGTCTGGGCATGTCTATGGCACTTTGTCCCTTGATCTATGGGCTTGGTGTGCTTCTCCAAGGATTAGCTACCCTTGGTTAAGTTACCTTAGTACTAGATCTAGGTGTCACACAGTGTGAGATAAAAGCATTAATAACTCTCTTGGTTTATGATGATGTACTTCTGAAATAAAATAGGACCACAGGTAATGACCACAGGGGCACTTGGAAAAAGGCCAAAGTCAAAAGTCAAAATAAATAAAGAATTTTTGACCACAGGAAAATGGCCACAAGTGAAAGTCAAAATAAATAAGGACTTCTTATAAAAGTCAAAGGAAAAATAAAAGGACCCTTTTGGTAAAAGTGAAAGTGAAATTAGGAAAAGATTAAAAATATTATTATTTTTATCTTTCATAATATTGTCCACTTACAGGTGAACAAAGCCTATAAAAGGAGATCAAGTCTTCTCATTATACAAATAAGTTTTTCTCTCACAGGTGGAGTTGCTATTTTTCTTGGAGAAGTTTTGTCTTGCCTTAGCTTAGGGCATCATCAACAAACCTGCAGCTAGGGTTTTTATCAGCATTCTTCAGCTCAGAATTTTTGTGACAGCTCTTAAGTCTTCCAGGAAACCCTCTTTCTCTTTCTCTCTCTCTCCGTACGGGCTGCCTGTCTTTCCTCTCATAGACAGAGTATTTGTTGTTGGGCTAACGGGCAGCCTTTCACAGCCCTAGCGTGAGGGTTGAGTAGCCCGTAGGCACTCTCAGCCAGCCTCTCATAGGCTTACTCGTGAGGGTTTGGCCCACAGTCAACCCTCGGGCAGGTCCTAACAGGGCTGCCGTGGCCATGGGCAGTGGAAGGAGAGGACAAGCTGTAGTTGGGAGAAGACGGGCAGCAGCTGAGCAGGGAGCAGAGGAAGGACAGCCGAGCAGGTAAACAGGGTAGCCGTACAAGGGTACGTATAGATCCATACGGCTGGAAAAAGTGCAGACTGTCAAAGGGACAGTTAGATCTGAACAACAGACTGTTTTTATGCAGGAGAGAGAAAAAGATCAGTTTTCTGGTAAAGCGCTAATTTGGGAAAAAATGTAATTTCTGGAAATTGTGGTGAAATTATCAGTTTGAATTTTTGCTGATATTTTTTATTGCAACTGTGGTAAAACCTAGAATTGGGTTTGAGGAACTTTTTGAAGAATTTCTTAAGCCATCTCGTTTACGAGATGAGCTATTAATGCTTTTGGGTTTTTGTCCTTTGAAGGTTTCCCCAGTGAAAAATATTGTGTCCATGTGTGCGGATGTGATGAATGTGTCTATACTGCACTGTTGATTTGTTTAAGTAGATGTGCAAATTTTTTAAGTTTATGCTAATGCTAAAAATTCAACAAAGATCGGGTACTAGGTGTCTTAACCAAGGGTAGCTAAGCCTTGGAGAAGATCACAAAGCCCACAGATCGAGGATCAGAGTGTCTCACATGCCCAGACCTGGTGTGGGGCTTATAGTGATATCCTGGTAACGGACGAGGTGCCATAGCCATAGGCTGCATCATTTGACCCAAGGTCAAATACTTGGTAACATACCAAGCGCCTCCATTCTCTCGGAGAATGGCCCTCAGCCCCAGGCCGAGTCCCTAGTCCTAGACTAGGTTAAATTCCTGGTAAATGACTAGGTGCCTCCATTCAAAGAATGGCCATTCAACTCTAGGCTGACTCCCCAGTGCTAGACTGGTTCCACATCTTGGTCCTTGACCAGATGTCTCCATTCAACGGAATGGTCACTCAGCTCTAGGCTAACTCCCTCAGCACTGGACTGGTTCCACATCTTGGTCCCTGACCAGATGTGACCATTCAATAGAATGGTCACTCAGCTCTAGGCTGAGTCCCTCAATGCTGGACTGGTTCCACATTCTGGTCCTGGACTATATGTCTCCATTCTCCGAAGAGAATTGCTCTCAATGCTGCTCAGAAAAAATCAACAATCCTCACATTGATGGTATCCATATTGCTCCATCATCTAACCGCCATATTGAAAGTTGAAACCATAATCTCCTCATGCAGCCATGAACTCCTCTAGTCAGCCATCCATTTCGAGCATCTCCTCCTAAAGTTCCCTCCTAAAGGCTGTGCCTAAAAGGATGGCCTTTTTTCATCTCATCAATTTCACTGGCTTCACTCTCTTCATCATCCTTTGATATGGTGGCATTCCTCTCAACCTTTCCCTTCTATGTTTCACTTACCTAAACTAAGTATATACTTCGTCCACAACAAATGTCACTTCAACCTTCTTACATCATGCATGCATTCGTGCCCATGACATTCCACTATTTCTGAATTAAATTATCAAACTAGAGAGATTCCATATGTATAGAAGTCTGCTAGAATCAATGTTTTAAAACTCGGACTTGGACTTGGAATCGCCCGAGGGTCAACTCGGACTTGGACTCGGAATCGATCGAGGGTCAACTCGGACTCGAACTCGGACTCGACAATGACTCGGGCGGTTTGATTTTAATGACTCGGTTTACTAAAAAACGCATAAAATATTTAACATAAGCTAATAGGTAATAAAAGAACTACATTAAACAAATAGCTTATTATCTATTATTATAAATAGGATTGGAGAGGAATTCAATGTGAATCTCAAGAACAACTACCTTAAACTAACACTATGCTTACACTATAAATATTATAGTGTAATACAATCTTTCTAATATAAATTCCAATGCTAAAAGAACACTGAAAAAAATTAAATTCACATCATATTAACGTCAAGGATCAGGCCTATAACTCATCTCGCTCATCAAACAAAGCCATACGGACAATCTGGCAATGCTAAGTCATGGAGCTAAACCCCGATCAAAAACCTTGAACATTTTCTTATAACGTCAACCCTCCAACCGAAGGGAAATGGGCCATGAATGTCCAAGAGCTTACCCGAGGCAAGAAGCTTGCTTATGGAAACGTTGGGCATGCCACATCCACACCAAGTCAAGTAAAGTCCAGCAAATTATACAACGTTGTAAACAAAACAAGTTATTAACCAGGAAAAAAAAATACATTACAATCTCAGGAACGGTAAGTAAAACCCAAACTAAGAATCCATAATACCTTAGAAGATGACGTGATAGTTATGAGTCGAGGTTCAAAACCTGGCCACACTCCATCCCATTACCAAACAAACATGCCATCCACATAAAAAAATTCGAGCTCGTGTCCAACTCGGTGAGTTGACCTTTAACTCGGCCGAGTTGGCTGGTTTGGTACCGAACCGAGTTAAAGGCCTGCTCAGGGTCAACTCGGGTGACTCGCCCGAGTCCGAGTCGGCTCGGGCCGAGTTTTAAAATACTGGCTAGAGTCTTCACTCATTCTGCAAAAGCAAATATTGAGGTGCATTTCTGGCCCTTCATGTGGGCACAAGTCTGCTGTAATATCTCGCATGCCTTAGCGCCAACATTTTGACAGTGTGCTGCAGGAATCTTCTCATTGTGCATCTTGAGATTATGGCTAATCTTCACTTCAGGCCATGTTTCGGCTTTTGATTGATGTATTAGTGGTTACATGTGGGTAATCAACTCACCTTATGAAATTTTGTCTATATTTGACTATCTCAGAGCTAAACCCCAAGGAAGGTGTGTAAATACATTATCCCCCTCATTTGTATGTCACCTAAAATGCCTGTCTGCCTTCTTCATGGGCTTTCAAAGCAAACACAAAGAGCTTTATAAAGTTTCTTGATATTGTTTTATCTTCTACAGTTTTCAAGAATTAGAGAAAATTTTTAGTATTTTCTAAATTCATATGCGACTTGCCTTTAATTGTCCTCCTTTTTCTTGGAACTTCAACTTTTGATGTGCATGGACTTTGTTGGTTGTCAAACATGATCTTGACTCCAATAATTTCTTATCTAGTCATATTACTCTTGATATTGATCCTGATATAATTTTAATTTTATATGAGAAGCCATTGTTGTGTACTTTTACACAACAAATTTTGTCTATGAACTATTTTGTCTGTAAGCTCATTAATCTAGCTCCTGAATGGTTCACCGTTCATCACTAAGTTAAGAGCTGTTAGCTACTCATATTATGACTATCACTAAGTTGAGATTTGAAACTTGTTAGCTATAGTATATACACATCTACGACTCACTTGTAATCAGGAGTCTATTATCAATCAATGAAATACAACTTTTATCTCTCGATAGAGAATTATATGGAGATGTCTTCCTCCATCTTTTAGGAATTGCAAGTGGCTTCCAAGTTCCAACCTTGGGTGTGCAGGTGCTTCCAATCCTCGCGTGGATATTATAAATGGTAGTTTATGGTATGTGGATCTTAAGTTATTTTGATATTTGTTATCGATCGATACAATACACTTCATACACTTTTGTTCAGATGCTTGGGATTACAAATACTGAACTCTACCAACTACTAATCAGTGTTGCAAATATCTCTGATTTCTCCTGAGTTTTTTCATGTTGTTGATTTGTCTAATATTTTCATAAGTCTTTAGGTCTAAGTTTATTTTTTTGCCGATATTCTCGATAAGTTTCTTTCCTGACCCTCAGTGATATATTCTCTGACATGATATTTGCAACATTGCTGCTAACATATCATACTAAAATTGGTGTTGGTCACTTACATTTAATGTTTCCCTTATTTGAAACATTATATTAATTTATTTTGATGTATTGCTCTAACACAACTTTGTTGAAGGCATGCCAATTCCAAAGGGGATGCCTGAGTACGTCATCATTTGTATAAGTTAACATTTGATTTTTTTATGAGGCAATCAGATCGTCATCCTGCGCAATCATATGGGCCTTTGTCTTTTCCTCATAATCGTGAAACCTGCTTCTCTAGTGAAGTTATCAAAATGCTAATTCATCTCCTCGAAAGAACTGTAGGTGAGGATATAGCTGTGCTGCTTGCAAGTACAGATTAAGCAGTTCTTCACCAATAGGGATGAGAATGCTTCTGATCTGCCCTTGAAACTGAACTGCTTCAAGGAGATATCCTAATTTATTTTTCACAATAAGGTACAAATATGGTTCAAAAGGCACCCTTTCTTATAGACCTTTGAAGCATGGTTACATTTGACAATTTCCATTAGAAAAACTGTTAGTTGAGGCAGTTGAAAATAGTGTGCTTATGACCTGATGAACTCCCAAACTCCAACCAACACAACACATCCAACATTGTTTGATTTCATAGCATACATGCACAAAACAGAACACAAGAAAAAAATCACATTAAATTTATTTCAAATGATCTTATCTATATTCTGTATTTCTTAATAGCTTGTAGCACAACAATTGTTTCTAAGATGGATGCCCGAAGATTAAGATAAACCTTCAACCAAAAATAGCTCTAACCATAATAGGTAAATCTTATTCCACAGTTGTTTTTCTTATCCTATTTTAACTCATATATTACTCTTACATGCATTTTCAGGGCAATACAGCGGTTTATCTTTTGTATGCTCATGCACGCATATGTTCTATCATTAGAAAGTCTGGGAAAGACATAGAAGAACTGAAAAAGGCAAGTAGTTTCCACAGTGCTGTGTATTGGTAAGAAGGCCATAATTGCTTGTGTCTTCATACTGAAATTTGTCAGAAAGCGATGACCTGCCATCTTTATGATTGTAATAGTTTGGAGTATAGAAATATATTTTGATGGTTCGAAGAATTGATTTTTTCAGACAGGAAGCATTCATTTGAATCATGAAAGTGAACGACAGCTGGGGCTGCACCTCATTCAGTTTTCAGAGGTACTGAACTTGGCCTTATACCAAATTCCCAGAATGTCCAATTGTGTTTATTATTACAAATGATGACAATAGAGTTCTATAATTCTTTTCCAAAGAAAACCTCATGGTCTGCCCCCCTCTTCTCCCATATATCTGGATGGAGTGCAGCTCAACAACCAGCCCATTAGTGGCTCATAACCCAGAGGGACTTGATTGGATTTCAGCCTATTGCTTCTCTGTTGGAAAAATCCCTTGGGAAGATGCTTCAGCTGATTGAACTAACCGTTAGGGATTATAGTGGAATTCTATATATATGGACAGATTTGGTAGTTATCAAAATAGATTAATATAATGGGAATGATTGGCTGGGAGATTTTGCAAGCCTCATAATTTAATGATTGGGTTATTTGCAAGATTTTTATTTGTGCTTTTACCTTATTGATGTTGTATTACTGCATATAAATGATAATTGTACCTTTTTCATACAGATTGTTGAAGATGCTTGTACGGACCTTTTGCCAAATACATTATGCGAATACCTCTACAATTTATCTGAAAATTTCACAAAGTTCTATTCAACTTGCAAGGTAATTCATACTATTTTTTGAATTATGCATTGGAAAAACAATTTCAAGCATGGATTAGTTCTTAACCTCATCTTCGTAATCTCCTTGCTCAGTCCATTTTAGATTTCCATTTTTGAAAAGCGAAGAGCAAAGTTAGTGGTTAAGAGTTGAGTTTTCATTGTATATGTGAATGCATTAGAATAGAACCCATTTATACAATACTTGGAAAATTAATTTTGACCTTTGCTTCTTAGGCAAATTTCTGGAAATGTTAAACATGTCAAGAATGTGACACCGGAAATCATGTTTTGGGAAAACTGATTACAGTGTGGTAAAAACAAAAGAAATAGGTTTTTGGTTTGCCAGAAATGTCAAGCTGGCAGATCATCCAATGGAAATTGTTTTGGTTAAAAACATTTAAAACTTCTAAGCTAAAGAACAGTTCGAAGTGCGAGGCCCTAAAACCCTAAATTTTGCCAATAAAATGGCCACTCCCCTCATCGTAAAATACACAATTTTATGTTTCTTATAGCAGTCTTTATTTCTGAATTTGTGAGAATGAACATTGTTTCCTGGTATTTGGATCCTAACTTTTCAAAATTTTGGTTGTTGAGATTTGCAAGAAATAGAAAGAATCGATGTATTGGCCATTAATCCTTGAAATGGAATCACAAACAAAGATAGAACCCTTAAACTTCAAAATAACCAAATTCATCCACACAAAAATAAACACAAGAATGTAGAGAAGAACCCTCATGGTAAGGTAACACCATCGACTACTCCTTATGGAAGGAATCACTCCACAAGCCATTCTTGTTACAAACAATACATTCACCATATCCAATACAATGATTTTCATGTATATTTATATTTTCTCATGAGTATTCTTAGGGTCTATGCTAACTACCTTTTTTTACTATATATTTTTTACTCTAACTACCTAGTGGGCCTATTTATTACCTACCAACTACCTAGGGTAGCCAGTAACAACATCAATTACTTCTTATGGAAAGAGTCACTCCACAAGTCATGCTTGCTACAAACAATACAACTGACATATCCAATACAATGATACTCCTTCATATTTATTCTCTTGAATATTCCAATGGGTTTATGCCAACTACCCCTTATTATTATATTATTGCTTTTAACTATGTAATGGGTCTATTTAGTATTTATTGCGCTGACAGGCGCTCTACAGCCCAGTATGGGGGAGATCTTGTAACGTTCCTCTTGTAAATGTCGGCTATAAATAATATTGCCAATTATGATGGAGATGTTGTAACGTTTGTTACTAACAAAATAATAAAAAATAAAAAATTGAATTATCCGCAAAAAAATGTTGGCCTTGCACATGGTTTTAAAACATAAACCATATGCAAGGTCTCCTAAACAACCCATGGTTTTATTGTACATGATTTAGGAGGGCCTTGCTAATGGTTTTAAGACCATGTGCAAGGCCTCCTAAACAACCCATGGTTTTAGGAGGGCCTTGCACATGGTTTTAAAACCATGTATGTGGAAGATGCTGTAATGTTAGTTCTTAACAAAATAAAAAATAATAAAAAATATTTTATGTTGGCCATAAATAATATTAAATATTAATAATAAAAATATCATAGGCCGACCTTAAGTGCAATACTTAAGAAGAGGTTTGCACCTCGAGAGATTTGATCCCTCTCGGTGCTTGATAGAGCCTAGAATTTGGATCTATGCTGGTTACCCGACAACTACCAAGTGGGTCTATTCCATGATTATGGACACATTACATACATTATCTCCATTGGGTGCTTCCTAAGGTAGTCCATAATACATATTATCTTCCCTAGGTACATTACAATTGAATGGATCCAACACATGCAAATTCTGAAATAAAAAGAAGATAAACCAGCACCAAGGTAGCCCAACTCTTGAAGAATCAACCATGAGCGTCAGAACCGTAAAACGATAAATAACTCGAGTATAAGTGCACTATAAACTTAGAAAGAGAAACTCATGAATGAGAGAGCACAACACTTTATGGTGCCTGTAGACTAATCACTTTTATAAGAATGAAAAGAGCCACCTTTCGAAATATTACAAATGAATGTGGTGTATGTATACATAAATCATGAGGTGGGGCGTTTTCTGCAAGAGGGGCTGTTACAATAACGATTGCAATATTAAGGTCCACTGTGGCCAAATGTGAACCTTACATTTTATCAACATGGTTCTTGACTTTTCAGAAAATCCAGATCTGTATTTGATTCTAGATTTGTATTTGTATCTGTAAATATACAGATAGTTGGGGTTCACTTTTGGACTCAAGTGATAAAATGTTCTTTCATATTTCTTCTTATTCTATTCACAATTTTAAAAAGAAATATTGTTCAAAATCTAAAACGTGTCAAGAACATATCTAAAATATTTTGCCATGAAAATGAAGAAATACAAATGACAATGCAAATGTCCTCATAATAATAAAACCTTTCAAAGATGTTAGGTATGCTAAATATGGGTCCAAGCTTGTTTCTCATTACTATGATTTTTTTTTTGAAGGTAATTGTTGTGCCTAAATCGGCTATCAAAGGGAATGCTTGAATTTGTAATGGCCTCAGTGTGTGACTTGCGTTTCTCTTATTAGCAATTGTCATTTGTGCTAGGTTCTTTAATGATTAAGAAGTTCCATCATACAAGAAAATTACTTGAAATTGACTGGAATGCCACGACTAATTAAAATTACTTCATTATTGTCAAATAGAAAAAGAACAGTGGAACATTACTTGGTGAAACCTCGAGTTTGGATGAGCTAACTCGACATGTTGTCTTAGTGTTAAAAACAATTATTCTCGAGAAAATAGTAGATAAATGAATATCTGTAATAATGAAGTATTTGATATAAAAATTAATGCGATGGTGCTTTTAACTACTCATGAGTCATGGCAATATAGAATCTAGATATTCATTGAATGATCACTAATATGAATGGGTATAACTTTCGTGGTCAACTAACTTATAAGTTTATATTTATTAATGCATATCATATAATTATTATTATTGTTAAAAGACGTAATGTATTTTACTATGTACATTACATGTCCTACCCCTTAAAGGACCAATGAAAGAGGAAGAACCTAGAGGTAAAAACCCTAACTTAAAGCTAAAGTTACTAGTAGAAAGTGTCGGGGTCCTTATTGCATAAAAGTGGCCTTTTACAAATATTGAAATATGATACTACAAAGACCTATGACTAGAACATTAGTACATGATCATACGGATAAGTGATAAGGACCTTATTACAAAAAGTTGGCCTCTTACAAATATTGAAACATGATATTATAAAGGCAGTAGTCTAAATGCATGACAAAATGGCCTTTTTTCTGGTTGCTCAGAATAATAGGAGAGGGAATTGGCATTTTTGGCCTGAAATCTGCTAGGAATAATCTTGGATTAATGGAATCCTAGATCTCAGATATTGACGTTGCACAATCCAATGTAGTGGTATAGGGTGCCAAATTCATTTCTGCATTAAAAACAACAATTCATTCAACAAAGATTGCCTGGCCAGATTCCAATGACGGGAAATTGCTAAAGGTCGAGATTGTAGAATGTTTAAAACTAGAACATTATTACAAATTCATGAGATTACATACAATATAGCTTATGAGCATAGAGTTGAATGCCCATTAAAGATGTTATGGTTAGGTCTATAATAAACAAGCATCCTAAAATGAAACATAGATGAAGGCTCAATTTATACAATTCTATTGTTTATACAAGGAGTGCAAAGTTAAAGTTTAAACAGAAAATGCAGTATAGTAGAAGTGACTAGAACCTAGAGAAAGTCATCTTCAAGATGTAACTTTGTAGTGGCTTGTTGATGTTTTGTAGTTTGGATAGGAACTTCCACTTAGGTTGTGTCAAACATGTGTGAAGTTATGTTACCAAGGTACGGACACAGATTTGCCAGATTTTTGAAAAGCCAAGATCCGGATATGGTGGGGAAAGTACAAGTACACAAATATATAAAAATATTTTTATAATAAATTATAAAAAATAAGAGTAAATAATCAAAACTATTTATGAAACATGAGAGGCTACAGCAGACTATAAGTTATTGCCAAAAAGAGAGTTTTCATGCATATTACTATTAGTATTGGGCATTCATGTACAATAACTGATAATTTGAGCATGAACATGAAGTAGGTCATAGCAGTGTTTTTGTGAGCCACATCTACATACCCATACTTGTAGTGAATAAATTTGTTTTCTTGAAGGCTATGGAAGGCTTAAAACCCAGTTTCAAGGTGTCCTTGTATGTTTTGAAGCATTAATGGTAAACTGATTTGAAGGACAGGTTTCCTGTGTACTTGTTTCTGCTGTTTGCATTTTTCAGCCATCAGTGTGATTGTTGCATGCTCAGATTTCATTTGTTAGTGAGTAAATTAAGATCTGATTTATTTTTTAAAGAGGTAATAGACAGAAGTCACCTAGGGTATGAAAACTTATCATTGCTCAATGCTTAACAACTAAAGAAGATATCTGATGATAGATCATAAAGCCATCTTTATACTTCAACTCATGAGCTTATATACTCTTGTGCAAGAGTGCAACTTCTACTCATAAGCTATGCATTGGTGCATTTTCTGTTAAAATTAATTCCTGTGTTCATTTCTTGCATGCTTATCTGATCACATGTTCATTGTATGAGCTAGAGTTTCCTTATTTCTCATTCGTGTTTGAATGGTTTTTTTTTTGAAGTGCATATAATAGATTTATTTTCGATTTCCATTTATGTGTTCGGAAATCCTAGAAAATCATAGAGCTTTGCAGAGTTTGCACTAGTAAATACCTATGTTGCACTGGTCTCGGGGACGGGGGGACGCAGGGGGCGCAGGGACGAGTTTCCGGGATGGCTAGAGTGCACCCCTAATTTTTCAGGGGACGGCAGGTTGGGGACAGCAATTATATAATATAAAATTTAAAAATAAAAAGTATTTGCAGCATAATATTAAAATAGCTTCCATGAA
>LPNX010475508.1:676526-700113 GCA_001517045.1 Pseudotsuga menziesii
CTTTTCATGGTTGATGTTAAAATTTGAAGCTTAAATGTTGATGTTATGTAATATGGAATCTGGATATTGGACCTATGGTTGACGAATTCACTACTAGATGATTGAATCATTGATGATTGATTAATGATGTTATATGGTATTATGAATATGGACCATGGTTTATATCGTGTTTTTATGCTTTTCATAACTAATTCAATGTTCTAGGTGCTTTTGTTATCAAAATATATAAAAGTATATATTTTTTAAAAAACGCTTCCGAAAACGCTTCCTAACCGGATTCTTTTGAAAAAGGCGCTTCCCGCTTCCGCTTCCGCACCTGCTTCCCGCTTCTGCTTCCGCACCTGCTTCCCGCTTCCGCTTCCGCTTCCAAGTAACCTTGCTTCAGAGTATTTGCAAAGATTAACCATATGTAGGGATGTGGATCTACTAGAGAATGCCAGACAAATTTTTGAGCAGGTTATAGATGCACAATTAGGATTTGTTGGTATGCCACTAAATTCTAATCTAGAGAATGACAATGATAGTGGTCATGGTAAAGTTGACGAGTAGCAGGAGTTTTTGCATTGTTGTCCTTTGTTACTTGTACTATTTTAATTCTATGGAGATATCCATTATTTTATGTTTTGATTTGTCAACTCTGAGTTGAACTTGACATTGATGTATCAATGAATTTGATGTTTCACTGTGCTTTCATTTTCACTAGTAATGAGAAACTAAATGGTTCATCCGTTATAGAACACTTCCTAAATTTTTAAAAATTTAATTTGACATTTCAGGCTTTTTAATTCTAATTTTAATGTTTTAGAATCCAGATTTAAAAAAATAATTTCTATGCATGTCTAGATCTTTAGAAAGAAAAAATCCCCGAGATTTAGCCCAATTTGTTAGTGCTGGTAATCAGGCATGCTGTGTAGGTCCCTGGTTCAATTTGCACAGGGTTAGGTGTACTGTGCACTAATTATATGCTGCCTGCTTTACAATGTGCAGGCACCATCATTAGAATGTGGAAAATACCCAGAAGTTTCCTGGGGATTTATTTCCAAGGGAAAAAGATTTTTAATTTCTTTTTTGAATTTAATATATATTTTTGGTGCCATTGTTCCCTGCCCCTAGGAAATTGAGGAGGGGGGGATATTATCATATTCCAACGGTTGCCTAATTTTGTACTATGCTCCCCCATCATAGATCCCTAGGATGATGTTGCTACATAGGCTACACCAGAAAGTGCAACCTAATTTTCCTGCAGATTCAAAGTGAGAATGAGGTTAATTCAGTGCTAACAGAATCTTCTGATTCCTAGTTCTCTCTTGAGCATGATTCTGTGCTTTGAGGAAATTGAGTCAAGTCTGATTCAGCCCTGGGTAATGCTTGTGATGTTGACTCACAGATGTGACTTAGATTCACAAATCAAACATGATTCATATTGACTCAGAAAGTCTGATTTGTGAGTATGGCGACTCAGGTTTGGTGGTCTCTCTGTAAAAGATGAAGGAAAAACTAAACAATCATTTTGCTTGTTTTTCTCGTCAGATTTCACAGCTGACAATGAGCATTCCATGGTGTTTTTTGGTGTGAACTATCATATGTATAATTTCAAGTTATTATTGAGAATTTAAATTATATGGACACTGTAAACTTTTATATTACTGAAAATTAGTTTTATTTTTAATTTTCATGAGCCAACTCCTGAGTTTTCACTAGACCAAGTCAACCCTATCTCTTTGGCCTAGTCACTCTGCCAGTTGAGTCTCATAGCTTTTGGTTAATTTATAATGGACGAACTTAGATCAAGTCACACCAAAGATGCATCTGATTGAAAACATTATGGATCACGATATGTTTTGAGATTGAAAATCGGCAAACTTGCAAATTCATATTCCAATCAAACATTCCTAAAACAGAATGTCCAGTCCTGGGCTATGATAGATTTTTTCAGACAAGTCACTTTGGCCTTCATAAACCCCATACAAAGGATTTAAGAGTCAAGACCCTCACACATTTGCATGGTGCCACAAGCAGATATATTCTGTTCCCTGTTCAATTATGAATACGAGCAAAATTTCAAGTAAACTATGTCATACTCCAGTGGTATCTTCCCTTCTTTGTATCCTTTATTTGGACTGACCCCATTTGACCTGCTTCATATCTGTTCCTTGAACCCAGCGACAGACAAACTGTTATTTCAATTTGCTTGGTACAGGAGCCTTTCATGGAGAAGTGAAAAGGATACCAGTGAGGTCACAGCCATTCATTTACAGTTTGATCTCTCCTAATGTATCTCCAATATCTTCCTTGACCTTACCTCAACTTTTGAGCTGTATACTACTAGATCTTTTCTGGACAAATGGATTCACTGTAGCTGAAGGTCCTAAGTGAATTTGATTATGGTTGTACATAATTGAACAAAACTGCTGTCAATTCAAAATTGCAGGCAAATATGAAGAAGTGATCTTTTATTTTTTGATAGTGATATTCATGTTTTTTTCAGTGTGCAAGCAGTGAGCTATTGTAGTTTAGAAGGTGTAAATGGTAACCTAAGTTGCCAGAAAACGTGGGTACGGGGACGGGTACTGGTACGGGGACGGGGACGGGGACGCCACTTTTTGAAACAGGGTACTTCGGTACGTCGGGGGCACTGTAGACATATATATATATAAATTTATAAAAATAAAACATTTTACACTCACATCATACATGCATATTTGATATTTCTAAATTCAATGATTCATATGAACATTCGCATTGCAAACATAAAATAATAAATTTGATAAATCATATGACATAGACCCATATTAGATATCAACTGGAAGACTGAAGTTATATTAATATAATTAACAACATAAATTATTATATGTCCATGACACCATTAGTTCAAACTTCATTGCAATTTGCCATACTACATCCAAAATTTGCCTAAAGGCATTTTTAGACATGAAAAAGAAAGTTCAAAACAGTAAACATTGAACATGAACAAGATAGTTGATTTGGCTTCCTCAAGCCATGTCATCAGCAGCCTTAGGATCAATGTCATTAGCATCACTAAGGTCCTCTGTAACGTTGTCGTTGGAGTAGTGAGCACAGTGCACTAGCCGTGAGAAATGCAGTGTTGCGCTGGTTTAGGTAAGGGGCAAGGGCTCGCATAACATGTGTTTTAGTGTTTTATTATTTAATTTTTAAAATTTTAAACTTCAAAATTTTCAAATTGACTCATCCCGAACAACGAGCTAAGATAAATTGTCCAATGGCTCTATCGGCCGCGTACCCAATCACGTGGTATGGCGTACCAAAATCCACGCAAGTACCCTATTTTCATACATGAAGTACCCGGTACGTGAGATTGGATTTGGGTACGGCTGGGTACGGCTGGGGACGTACCATTGAAGTACCCAAGTACCCGGTACGTGTACCCGGTACTGGTTCGTGTACCCAACCCCCCGGTACGGGTACCCATGCAACACAGATGGTAACTAACAGCGATCTTGACTAGTGAAGGCATGCTCTCTCTGTGTAGTGATTCTCTTCCCCTGCCCCAGTGAAAATGACTAGCAACCAGTTATTGAAGACATGGAGCATTCATAGTGCAAAGATGTTCTTAGCCTACAATTCAACACAGAATATTGATCAAACTTGTGCTAAAGCCATTTGTTATGTAATGGCCAATTCTGAAAGAGGCTCCTCAACATGAAAATTTCTATGGTTGCATGAAATCCTATTATAGGCATCTTTTACCATTTGCATAAAAGTTAGGGTCTCTTTCATTAACTTACTGAAGAGAAGCAATTAACTTGTTGAAGAGAAGCAATTGCTTCATCAAGCTATCTTTGGGTTTTCCATTTGGAGAGAAATGTGCAAGATTGTTTGGTTCATATGTGGTAAACATTTGTCTGTCAGGAAGCACCATGTGTTACATCTTCCCCAGACCCATTGGAAATTACCTGCAGCTAGTTGTTGAAGACAGGAGTATTGAATCTTGATGGTGCAAAAGTGTCCTTGGCCCACAATTCAACAAAGTAATATGGACCAAAGTTGGGCTCTGGTTTGTTGAGAAACATTTGTTATGTAATGGCCAATACAGATAGAAGCTCCTCGACCTGAAAACTCTCTATAATTGCTTGGAATATCCCATTATACGCATCTTGTCCCACTTGCATGGCAGTTAGGGTCTCTTTCATTAACTTATTGAAGAGAAGCAATTGCTTTATCAAGCTATCACGGCACGAGTCCTTGGGGTTTTCTTTTGGGGAGAAATTTGCAAGATTTTTTGGTTTATAATGTCTCAAACATTTGTTTACTGTCAGGATGTAGCATGCATTACCTTTTCATTGTGTAGCAAAGTTGAATATCAGCACAGCTCAGATATATGCACTGAGCAATATGAAGTACTGTTGTATTCAAGTGAACAAGGGAAAGAAATGAGTGTTTTAACTATTAATGCCAGTTGTTTTTTTAATCTCACAGCCTAATAATTTATTGTTTAAATTACTTCCACATTGTCCAACTAATTATCGTGATATCTGTTGTCTTTCTTTTTTAATCTTAAGGTTGTTTTTCATATTTTAAGTTATATCAAATGTGATTCCTTGTCCATTATTCTGTCTTACAGGAAATAATTATTGGTTTTCTTGGTTTTGTAACCCACTTTTCGATTCACAGATTATTGCTTACTTATATCCTGTCACACGTTGGATCTTGTAGGTGGTGGGGTCAGAGGAAGAAACAAGTAGATTGTTATTGTGCGAGGCTACTGCAATTGTCATGAGAGAATGTTTCAAGTTACTGGGGATAACTCCTCTCTACAAATTATAGTGTTAAACTATCTACTTAATTTTTCCGGGGCTTGTGAATGGTATTTTAATGATTCAGGCCTTATTGTTGAATTCCATCCTTTCAATTTTCAACTGCCGAGAGGTATATGTTTGGCAGATATGTGTTTTTATGGTCAAAATATAAATTCCTTTCTCAAGTGAAGTGGTGCTTTCTTAAAGTCTATATCGTTATATTGTACTAAGATTATATGGAGAGTTATAAGTTTGAACTTTATACGAGAGTAATTAAAAGTTATATACAGGAAGCAAGGAACTCCTGTATATTTTTTGCTTAGTTGATGTGTAATAACACATCTTAAGCAAATAATATGATCCTTCCGGAGAGCCATTTCCTTCCAACGCTGAATTCTTCTCTATATTTCGCATATGAAATTCTTAAGGCTTACTTGATGTCATCATTTTGCCAGATGAACAGAAGAAAGTGTTTATTATTGGCTGGGTATCAGCATTTGTAAATTATCTTTTAAATATTTAATTTGACCCTACACAAGGGTTAGAGAGTCTCGTTTTAAAAAAACAATTTATTTGTTTATCCGTGAATAGTATATCCGTTCAATTTTAACACGGGAAGTTCAAATGAGCAGCTTGATTTATTACCTTGCTCTAGTAAAATGTGTGTTCATGTTGTACTGAATGGTCTCCTGATAGCATAATGCTTAATATTAGCTATTTGTAGCATCTGCAATTAGGGTATCCCAACATGCTAAATTTCCAGACTTCTGAGAGTGGTATCTTAGTTTGAAGTTGCCACTCAATTGTCTTGTATAGACCAAACATTTCAGTTTTACGCCATTGATAAGCTGCACATGGCAGTATGGTGCAATCGTGGTATCTTGATGACATCGTGCATTTTGGAGGCAACCTATTTCCTTGCTAAAATGAATGGTAAATTGGTAAGTATTTAATTATGCTAAATATGAGGACGAAAATTGTAATGTATATTGCAATCGTGGTTTATTGATGGCATCGTGTATTTTGGAGGCAACCTATCTTGCTAAAATAAATTGGTAAGTCTTTAATTATGCATATATTATGCTAAAATGAGGACAAAAACTGTAATGTAATTGTTGTTTTATGCAAATATTGGTAAGTCTTTAATTATGCTAAAATGAGGACAAAAACTGTATTGTTATTGTTGTTTTACGCAAATGTTTTCTATTCTAAAATTCTAAAATAGTTAAGGGCTAAAAAATTACTATAAATTACCATTAAATTGATAGCAAATGAGAACTGAATGTTGTACTCATTTACTGTCCTTAAACCTCACAAATAATATGCTCTGTCGCCGTTGTTCAACACCATTATACCATTTCTTGCTTTATTGCTCTCATTTCAATGATTTTCTATAATGTGATGCCATACCCTTGTAAAAGTTCGGTTGCGTTGAGAGTTGAACTAGTAGTGGTATATAGATAGCTTGATTATTATTGAACTTTGTTTTATGGGTGAAGAACCTTATAATTATCTAACCTTATATTTTGGAGGACTGCTTTTGATATAAATAATCTTTCTAAAAGCTCCATGCACACGATGAAGTTCAAGGGTTTTGACAAATTCATGAAATATATATTGTTTGTCATGATGTTATTCTATTGTTTTTCTTCCTCAAAAAATAATTAGATTTGGATTGAAATCAACGATGGAGTTAAGGGTTTTGATAGATTCCTGAAATATATTGTGCTTCTCATAATGTTATTTGATGTTTCAAAAAGTTAAAATGGACTGAAATCATTAGTGGAGTTCAAAAGGATTTGATAAATATATATGCAATATATTATGTTGTTATGCTTTGCTTTTCTATTTCGTGTTGCTTTACGTCAAAATGATTGTTTGTTATGTCCTTGACAAGGGATATCTATGTATTGTCAACCCTCTATTAATGTGGGACTAGAGCCTATAATTTTTTTATTTGGCTATAGTTTAGCTTTAGTTTGAAATATTTATTATATTGAATGGATTATTAAAATTGTTTTTTTTTTAATTTATTGGTTGCAGGACGTTGATGTTGTCCTTGTTTTTCCACCCCATGAGGGGGCGATGGGTGACATCACGTTTTGCGCAGAGGACAAGCACCGTGTATGATCCAAGGCACTCGTTTTTTGAAGGTACTCTGAGATGGATTGTCATTTATGAAGGAAGGTTCAAAGCGTGGCTTGGTAGATTTTCTAGCTAGTGTATGCGTATGCCGAGCTTATCCCAATTACAGATTTGATATCTATGCTTCTTGGGGCGCATGTAAGATCTCATTTTCTATCATTTTGTTCCCTCACTGTCGTCGTCCTTTCCCTCCATCAAAGTATCCACTTTCTCGACGTTGCCTGAAACTTGTCACCTTTTGCCCCTTCCTCATGTCTCATTGACATCCATTGCCAAGTCCCCCAATAGAGCTATGTTATGACCCATATCTTGGCCTTTAACCCCTTACCAACCTCCCTTTCCCCAACTTGAGCTCCAAAAACATATTTTAGCTTGGTCAAAGCAAATCCCCAAGGTTACAAAGTTACAGGGTTACAACAACAAATCCCCAGGTCTCACCCTCGGCTCATCAAATGTAAGAGGTTGTGGCGGTGAATAAATTGAACGAGCCTGAAGACATGGATGAAGCTTCTTTTATTCCCCTCGTTCTAGTGGATTTGCAGGCCTTCATCAAAAGGCACAATAATGCAGACAATCAATCTGAGAGTAAGGTTTTGGTCATTTTGGGTTGGGTTCTTCAATCGTGAATTTTAGGACATCTTGCTACAAGTGGACATGTGAGCTATTGCAGTTGGAACTAGACACTGGAGAGCACTGGGTAAGGAGTCCCCATCTTTAGCCTGGCCCTTCCAACATGATCTCCCCTTCGAGGCAATTGGTGGAGAAATTGGGAATGGCTGATGAGATTCAACAAGAGGAAGATGAGAATGGAGTGTTTGTGGTGAAGAGAAAGAGATGGAGAGAGTGACCAAGTTGATAATTAAGGGAGAGAAAGGGGAAGAGATGAGGGCATTACAATTGAAAGAAGATGAAGAGATAGCAACACGGTACAATGGGTCTTCTTTTAAAAATTTGGATAGACTTGCATTGTTGATACGTAACATATCAATTTGATTTTGATTTTGGGGTCACAAGATCTCAGGCAATCTCTCACACGTGTTTGTTCTTCACATTGAGAGGTTTGTCGAGAAAGAATCAAGCTTGAGAAGAATTTAGAAATTTGCACCCAAGATATAGTTCTAGAGTTTCAGTTATTTCAATGCTAATGTTGTATTTCCTTCTATCTTAAAATCAAATCTATATGGTTGGAATGTTAATTTGTGTATCAATTTTTGAACTTCACTAATTATATTTGTATAAACAAATCCACATTCTATATGTTAGTGTTAATCCTTGAATAAGATTTTTTTAATCCGAATTTAAATGGAATTTTATTTCACTTAATTTACCAAGATTTTAAAAACTGTACACTAAACAATACTTCAATGTTGGTTTTTATTGCACACCTCATAGAAGCTGGGTGTCAACAACACTCCTACCAAGCCATTCATGTTGTTAATACCACTTTGAACAAGTAAAGGAGCATTTGAGGAATGTTTTCTTGAATATAGACTATAAAGAGTGGCAAATCAACAAGGCATCCGGTACGATTAGAAAGATTCACAAGTTCGTGAAAATAAGAATGTTGATGTTTAGTTAGTGGATGTAAATTTTATGAAGAGTTTTTTGGGGTGGAGGGCATTGCATCCGAGAGCTAAGAAGGGAAATCATATTGGTATAAAGGGAAATCATATTGATATACAAATTTAGATCAATTAAATTAATCCACGACTTTAGTCACATGAATTTGATCTTTTATAACCCTAATCTAATAAAATATTATTCACAATTATCTCAACAATGGACGAGTTGCTCAGAAATTTATTCCTTTCAAACTAACTCCAAAGAGTTTTAAGGTTTTCCTGAGTGTTTTAATAGACATTTCTGAATCATTAATTTTTTTTAGGTACATATAATTGGTAGTGAACACAAGGTTCACACACACACACATATAACAAATCCTTGCAAATATCAATGTTTGATTTTGTTGGTTGGGGCAGTGAGCTTGGCCATGAAATCCTTTCGTAGTATTTCCAGTTGGAGACTTGGGAATTGCATGGATGAAGTAGACCTTGTGCAACTTCTTGTAGAACACCACCTATTCAAAATTCTCCAACAGATGCCACTATAATCATATTCTCACTTCCAAGTGATTTAATCACATAAAACAAGTTTCATATTAGTTTGAAATTTTGGATTTCATCTTTTGTGTGAGCAAATGTTAAAACCATTTGATCTAACCACAAACGTTGCCGGAACCTCTTCGCAACTTCCAATGACCAGAATCATAGAGAGCATCGACCCTACCTCTATCATACTGTATCCTTGCACAACATCAATACCATAGAAAGAGTAAGAAAACCCTGTCTTTTATTGCATTACATTTGTTCACAATCTAATAATGAACATTGGATTGCAAGTGATGGATTTATTCTATAATGTTTTATGGCTAATAGCCTAGTTTGCATTGAAGGGCAAGTATTCTCTACTTAACCTTCAATTATATATTGACTTGTTACTATTTGTTGATTTATTAATATTAATTGATCTCTTGTACCTGGGGTTTTATTATCACTACTTGTAACCACAATTTTTTGAAATTTCAGTGCCTTGGTTCCTTCTATAACCCAATTGTTAAAAAAAAAACAATTCTTGAAATTTCAGTGCCTTGGTTCCTATTATAACCCAATTGTTAAAAAAAACAATTCTTGAAATTTCAGTGCTTTGGTTCCTACTATAACCTTATTGTTAAAAAAAACAATTCTTGAAATTTTGGTGCCTTAGTTCTTACTATAACCCAATAACCCAATTAAAAGAATAGTTGGAAAAATAAAATAAGCAATCAACCTTTTTAAATACATCGAGAGTTCGAAATTGCCATTTAAATGTTAGATTTGTACCTAGGGAGGTGTTCTCGTAGGTGACTTTAGCGTTAGTCACTTAGAGAGGAGACATAAAGTGACCCTTACATTAAATGACTTAAGTGAAGCATGTAATTTGACTTTAGAGTGTAAAGACACTTTTTGATAAATTTAAGTGGGTGAGTGAAATTAATATTTTGAGAAATAAAATATGAGCAATTAATTTCATCTGTTGATCTAATCCAATCTTCACCGTTGGATTAGATGAGCCCTAGGGTTTTCTCAAAATTGCAAGGGAAAGACATTTTGCCTCATTCTTGAGAGAAGAAGAGAGAAGAGCTAAGAGAGTTGAGGAGAGAAGAAGAGAGTGGGCATGATTTTTGGGGCATCTTGCTGAAAAGACTTCCAGTAGGCACGAATATCGAGGAGCCTTTATTGTTGCACATAAATCGAGGTGTACGACCTGCATTTATTGCTGGCACAAAAATCAAGAAGCAGTACGACATCATTTATTGCCACCTGTACAGTGTGGATTTTGGCACATATTCCTAGGCAGAATATCAGGCACAGTTTTCGAGGAAGGAACATCACAGTTCTCGATGAAGGAACATCACAGTTCTCAAGGCATCAAGCATTAAATTTTTTGGCACGATTTTCGATGTGTACGACTGCATTAATTACATATGGTACAATACGATTTTGGGTTTGTTTGGCACGAATCTCGAGGACAATATTTTGTTGTTCATGCACAGAAATCGAGGGCAACCGGGTTGTACTTTCTAGGCATGTTTTTCGAGACTGAAGGTGCATGGAAACCAAGGTAGCACTTGCACAGAAATCGAGGCAGCTTGTTGAGTCATTTTTCTGGGTTGAGATAAGTTGGATTTTTTAATGTAAATGAATCTCTGATTTTTTATCCTGAAGAAATAATATAGTCTCTCTCTGACTAGTTTTCCCTTGTGGGTTTTTCTAGGGCCATTGGCTAAAAATTCCTGAGTACTGTGTTTTGAATGTAGTGCATTTTATTTACTTTTTGCCCCGAAGAAATAATATAGTCTCTCTCTGACTAGTTTTCCCTTGTGGGTTTTTCTAGGGCCATTGGCTAAAAATTCCTGAGTACTGTGTTTTGAATGTAGTGCATTTTATTTACTTTTTGCTCATGAAAAAGTGAAGTTACAACAGTGTTATTAAGTTTGATATTTATGTTTATTTCCAGCATTTTAAATTTCTGAGAATGAAGTAAACTGAGACAATATTTTTTAACTTTTAACCGGAGGTTGAAACTTGTGAAAAATCTACATAAAAAATGTTAGAAACACACACTAATTCCAAAATTTCCAAACCATTCAACGAATCAGAATTAACACGAAAAAGAGCATACGAGAAATGCATGATTGCATGAACGACGTGTTGAAGACAAAGTTGATAAATGGACGGTTTATATGGAATGAGATACACACTGTGAGTTGGAATTACTATTTAACAAATTTATATCGAATGAGATACACATTTGGGATGCAATTACTATTTAAAAAATTTAAAAATAGAGTACACTTATTCCAAAATTTTGAAACCATTGAACTAATCAACATTAACACATGGGAGCAACATAAAAATGCCAGTTTAGTTTGAAAATACAGATTATACAAGATGGTGAGTTAAATATGTCTATTTTGGAAAAGCATTACCAACAATAAGAGCATATCTATTTAACTCGACCATAATTTCAACACCACATCATTTATCCTTGCAATTCTTCACCCCCCGCCCCACTACATCATTTATCCTTGTGGATTTTGGCACATATTCCTAGGTAAAATATCAGGCACAGTTTTCGAGGAAGGAACATCACAGTTCTCGAGGCATCAAGCATTAAATTTTTGTCACGATTTTCGAGGCGTACGATTGCATTAATTACATATTGTACAGTATGATTTTTGGGTTTGTTTGGCACGAATCTCGAGGACAGTATTTTGTTGTTCATGCACATAAATCGAGGGCAACAGGGTTGTACTTTCCAGGCATGTTTTTCGAGACTGAAGGTGCACAGAAACCAAGGAAGCACTTGCACAGAAATCGAGGCAACTTGCTGAGTCATTTTTCTGGGTTGTGATAAGTTAGATTTTTTAATGTAAATGAATGTCTCACTTTAAATCTTGAAGAAATAATATACTCTCTCTCTGACTAGTTTTCCCTTGTGGGTTTTTCCAGAGCCATTGGCTAAAAATTCATGAGTACTGTGTTTTGAATGTCGTGCATTTTATTTACTTTCTGCTCATGAAAAAGTGAAGTTACAACAGTGTTATTAAGTCTGATATTTATGTTTATTTCCAACATTTTAAATTTATGAGAATGGAGTAAACTGAGACTATTTTTTAACTTATAACCGGAGGCTGAAATTTGTGAAAAATCTACATCAAAAATGTTAGAAACACACACTAATTCCAAAATTCCCAAACCATTCAACGAATCAGAATTAACACGAAAAAGAGCATACGAGAAATACATGATTGCATGAATGGCGTGTTGAAGACAAAGTTGATAAATGGACGGTTTATATGGAATGAGATACACATGGTGAGTTGGAATTACTATTTAACAAATTTATATTGAATGAGATACACATTTGGGATGCAATTACTATTTAAAAAATTTAAAAACAGAGTACACTTATTCCAAAATTTTGAAACCATTGAACTAATCAACATTAACACATGGGGGCAATAGAAAAATGCCAGTTTAGTTTGAAAATACAGATTATACGAGATGGTGAGTTAAATATGTCTATTTTGGAAAAGAATTACCAACAATAAGACCATATCTAATTAACTCGACCATAATTTGAACACACCACATCATTTATCCTTGCAATTCTTCACCCCCCCGCCCCCACACATATATATAATGCAAACAGTTGGTAAGAACACACAATCAATAAAAACACATATACATGCTCCATGAATAATATAACAATAATTTCATAGATGTTAAAAAGGAGCATACACTCTTATATATATATATATATATATATATATATAAACAGTTTGTAAGAACACGCAATCAATAAAAACACATAAACATGCTCCATGAATAATATAACAATAATTTCATAGATGTTAAAAAGGAGCATACACTCTTTTATATATACATATGAAGAGGTTTAGTTCATCAATTATATTGGTTTGTGTTTTTGAAAAATAGGCATTTTCATTTATAACTAATATTTTTTTGTCAAAAATGCATTAATTCATTATTAGTTTGTGAGAAAGGTATTACTTTGTAAATAAAATAAAATAAATAAACATTAATGTCGAAGTATTTCTTACTGCATTAAATTCATTATTAGTTTGTGAGAAAGGTATTACTTTGTAAATAAAATAAAACAAACAAACATTAATGTTGAAGTATTTCTTATTGCTTTTTAGTTAAACTTTGTATTTGTATTTATATAAAATATTTTTTTAAATATTTGATTATATTAATATGAACTTTAAAATTAGTTGTTATTTTTAAACTTCAAATGATAATTTATAATTGTATTTATATTAAAATTATATTTTTTATTATTCTAATTTTGAAAAATCGAAAATGTCATTAATCTCTTAAATAAAAAAAGAGAATCAATATATTTTATGAAATTAAAATTGGTATAAAACAAATTTTTATGATAAGGATTTTGTGTCTTTACAACACAGTGCTTATTTCATAAAAACTTAATTATATTAAATCGAATGGAAATCTACATTTCAACTTATCTTAAACTATAATACTCATTTCATAAAAACTCATTTAAATTAAATTAAATTGTAATCACAAACAAATTTTATATTGAATTAATACCTTTAAGAAAGTTCTTCATAATATGAATTGAAACTATAATATAAAAATAAATATTAATGGAGGTTGTTTACTTTGGTATCTTGAACAACTCTAGGATTCTCATACAAATTTCTCATTTAAAAATACACATTTGGAATTCTTGATTCACCATAAAAACCATGAATCATAATTAATTTTGATTATTTTATTAAAAACTAATATTTCACTTGGTGCAATTCCTAGCAATAATATTCATAGAGATCATAAGAACCTCAAAAATTAGTTGAATGAATGATAATTTTAATACCAATTTATTATATTAAATTCTAAGCTTCCAACCTTTATAATTTAGAAAAAGAATGCCTTGAATTTCTATGTGTATATATGCTTTTTTTAAAATGTGGTTCACCATTTGTTAGAGGGCTACTCCACGGAAAATTCCAATACCTGATATTCAAACTGAATCAAGGTATGGTCAGCTCATCATTCACAACATTTATTACAAAGGGCTCCACAAGAGCATCATGTCACTTACAAGAGTAGAACCTGGGTGGGGAGGGTAACATTCATTCCTCCCAACCACCCAAGTTACATCCATTTGACAATGTGTATATATGCTATTATAATAGCTATCACTTATAATGTTTTTCCCTTCCCAAACCAAGGAATTTTTGTTTTGTTTACAATAATAGTCCTTGTACTCAAACACCCATCAAATCTTAGCTGCAAAAATGCAATAAATCTATTTTCCCCATTTTCAAGCCACAATTTTTTTGGATATATATATAAATCTATTTTAATTTTATTTATTAAAAATATGAGCTATAATATTAAAGTTGATAAAACAATTTATTAAGATTGATTTAAATTAATTTTATCTTATGTCGCATGTGTCAATCTTATTTTTTATATTTATAGGTGAAAGAGCTTCCCTTTCACACCAAAAAATTATATAAAAATTGTAGATAAAAATTTCTTTCATATAAAAATTTATTGACTTTAATTCATTTTTGAATTTCAGAAATAATAATGATGCAACATAATAGTAAGATTAGGTCATATGGATGTTTAACGGACAATCTTTCTCTTCTCCCATATTTTCGGCAATGATAAGATCTTAGTAAACATTGAAAACTTTTCTGGTGCTATTGCAATTACATTTTTTTAAGAGATAGTACCACTATCATGCCAGTAATAGAACATGACAATATCTTCTTACTCCTACAACATTTCCCATCTTGCAACAACACATGGAAATGGCAATGTTGAGAACATTGCCACCTCGTGACTCTTGTTATTTATGGCTCCATTTTATTTTATTTTTGTTTACTTGTTATTGTAACACTGCATCTTTTCAGTTGTTGAGTTGAATATACACTCTTTTCAACCTGATATTACAACTAAAGATTTGATTTGTAAAGTAACATATTTTTATATTAATAATAAAATGTGTGATCAAGTAAGGTAAACATTCTTCTAAGAATTTAAATGCAAAGCTTATGGACTGAGTTGATGGTATTGAGTTTAAACTTTGAAGACTCAAAATGAAGAAGTTGTTGAGTGGAGTGAACTGATTTCTAAACCCACAAATGAACCGAATAAGCCACGANAGCTTATGGATTGAGTTGATGGTATTGAGTTTAAACTTTGAAGACTCAAAATGAAGAAGTTGTTGAGTGGAGTGAACTGATTTCTAAACCCACAAATGAACCGAATAAGCCACGAAGTAATAATTGATATATTAGAATTGAGATTTTACAATAAGAGATTAAAGACCGTTTATAGGCCTAAACACATCGTTTCAATAAAAAGGTGTGACACTACGTAATATTACATTTAATAGTTAAAATATTTGTTCTTAAATACTTAGATACATAACATTGAAGTAATCTTTTAGAATGCTTTGTCCTCAAATCCAGGGTAAAGGTAGGTATTGTTGACGAAATTGTTCTGTCTCCCATCATGTGTCTTCATCTGAAATTGTTTTCCATCTAATGAGATATTCTTTGAGTGTTCGAGAACGAAGTTTTCTTTCTCGGGTTGCAATGATCGCCTCTAGTTCCAAAATGACCCTTCATCATCTAACACAGGCGGTACTGTTTGCATCGTTTGATGTTGTCTTGACATTTTTTTGAGGCATGATACATGGAAGACATTGTGGATGCGACTTTTATCAGGTAAGTGTAATTCATACGCCACTTGGCTAATCTTCTTGGTGATTCAGCATGGTCTGTAAAATTTTGGGGGTAACTTGTTTTTTCCTCTTTGTTTAAGAGATTCATGTTTACATGGTTGGAGTCTTACGAACACCCAGTTTCCTACTTTAAATTTTGTCGATGTTCTGTGTTTATCTGCTTATTGACTCATACGGTTTTGTGCCATGACTAAGTTATCCTTGAGTACTTTAATATTTTTTTGAGTTTTATCTAGTTGGTTCCTTACTTCTGGAACATTAGTGTCATTTAGAACCAAATCCTTCCAATTTGGGGGTTCATACCCATATAAAGCTTAGAAGGGGGTCATTTTTGCGGAGGTGTGGTATGTTGAGTTGTACCACCATTCTGCTAGGTATAACCATTGAGACCAATGGTTTTGCTTATCTGTTACGAACTGACATAGATAGGTTTCTAAGCATTTGTTTACGACTTCAGTCTAACCATCTGTTTGGGGGTGGTAAGCCGAGCTCATATTGAGTGACGTGCCCACTCGTTTAAAAAATTCCCTCCAAAATCTTCCATTAAATTTTGCATCTCTATCGTTGACGATGACTTTTGGGAAGCCATGTAATTTGTAGATATTCTTGCAAAATATATCTGCAATTGTCTTGTCGTGTCTCTCTTTTTAATTGCCATGAAGTGTGCAAATTTGGTTAATCGGTCAACCACTACATTTTGTCCTTTCCTTCTGATGGAGGTAACCCATTGATGAAGTCTATTGATATCTCTTCCCATTTCTGGTTGGGAATGTGTAGGGGGTGAAGTAACCCCGCGGTTAAAATATTTTTGCTTTTGTTCCTTTGGCATTCACATTTTGCCACATAATGTTGGATATCTTTTTGTATCCCCTTTCAGAAAAAATGATCTTCTTGCATTATAGTAAGATTTAAAGAATCCCACGTGTCCTGCGGCTGGTGAATCATGGGATTCCTTCATTACCTTGGCCTTGAATTTAGAGTTTGAGTTTAAATAAATCCTCCCTTTATACTGAAGGCTATGTTTTTCTATTCAAACTTGGGGTCATGATTGGAATTGTTAATTATAATATTGTTTCTGGGTCCTTGGCATATTCGCTTCGCATTTCATCTAGTCATTCTAGAANCGAAGGCTATGTTTTTCTATTCAAACTTGGGGTCATGATTGGAATTGTTAATTATAATATTGTTTCTGGGTCCTTGGCATATTCGCTTCGCATTTCATCTAGTCATTCTAGAATTGTGACTGAGATGGAGTAAGAGGTAATATCCTCATATTTTATGGAGAGTGCATATGCGACTACATTTTCCTTCCCTTTTGTGTATTATTTCCATGTCGAAACAACGATTTTTTCTATCCACTTCTATTGTTCTATGGACAATGTTTTCTGTTGAAGTAGTTATTGAAGACTATTGTGGTCTGTGCAGTTCATGAATTTGCTCCCTAGGAGGTATTGTCGCCATTGAAAAAAATCTACAGGAACTACCAACCTAAATAACACAATGGCTCCATAAATGGATAAGTAGTAAAATATAATTGATAAGATAATAGGTTCTTGGTGGTTTCTTTTTTTAAACATCTATGTCTTGGGTCCCACTTCTCTCCGCAATATTTACACTTCCCTTCCTTCATACATTGGGATTCTATATTGTGTTTATTTTCACTTCTTAGATGTGGTGGCTGGTATTTAATGTCAGTTTTGGTATGTTGGATGAGCTTTCACTCTTTATCATGGTTTATGTTCCAAGTCTTTTTTATTTTTTCCTCAATGATTTTTGCCTTGCATCTCACGTTGTCCAGGGTTGAGACATGTAGTAGTTCTAGTTCATCTCTGAGATAGGGTTTTAGTCCTTACACATAATTTTGTAGACGTTGATTGTCTGTGAGTTCTGGCACACATGTCGTTAGGGCTTCCCACTCATCGGTGTATTCATCGACGTCACCTTTTTGCTGCAATTTGATGATTCTTGCAAATAAGTCTTTTTCCTTAAAGTCTTCAAAACTTTTAAAGAAGTCGTGTTTGGACGTGTGTTGTATAGGACATTACACCCTTGTAACCTAGGGTCTGGGGTTACCAACTTACTATTAGAATTGCATACAATCAGCTTTTACAGAAAATGGAATGAAAATAGGAAGAGATCTTGGCTTACCCGGTTTATGATGGTTGATCCAAGCTTGGTCTTCTCTCTCTCCAATCTTCTCCAAAGATTCTAGGGATGCTTCTCTTTACCTGCAAAGTGCCAATTCTTCAAGCAATATCTCATACATATATATATTAGAGGTTAGATGAAAAGCATATTAATAACATAATTGAACATATTCATTAAACCAATATACATGGGATAAGAATAATACAAAATTGGAAGAAGAATTCTGTCATGTCCCCATCCCTCAACTAGTGAAGAGGACGCGACAAATCATCAACACAGCTGGGCAAACAGCCCCATGAACATAAAACAGGCGAGATCAATGCTGGAGTTAAGCATACACATATGCATTTATCTTCGATCATACAGCGGAAGCATACATATTCATAAACCAGCATTTAACATCATTATAAATTGCATAGAGGAAGTATAGACAGCAGACTTATCTTTTGATGAAGAATTCACCCGCAACCAGCTACGTCGCTGCAACGTTCCACCCAACCATAGGCCAGCTTGCTCTTCAAACTCTCAGCAACGCTGCCACCCCCGAGCTGGGCATGATTCCTCCGGAATAAGGGTCCATTGCAGGCTTATACATAGCCAAGGGGACATAAACAACAAACCAACACAGCTGGGTTTCACAGGCTTTCAACAAACAAGCCAAGCCAGCACAGTCCGAAGACTATCCATTGCACTCAGGAAACCAATCAGCTGTCACGGCTTAAAACAGGGCAACACGGAGTTGTTCTTGGCCCTATCGTGGCCAAAACAACTCAGCAACAACACCAGCCCAATTCCACAATGAAAACGATGCCAACTATGCACAGTCCAAAACAAGGAAACTCAGCCGACATATTGGGAATCCACAGTGGCCCAAAACGAATTTGAGCACCACAGCCCACAAAACATGGGTGAAACCAGCAGCACCCCAAATCGTGGGTGAAATCAACAGTTCGTCCAAGGCAATTGAGCCACGGGAAGACTCACCAAAAACCACGCTGGAAACAAATTTACAGACTCCCAGCTTGGGCGTGGGTAATAATCAACGCAGAACCCACAATTCGACCCATGGGGAAAGGATTCAGCCACTCCATTCACCAGTCCGCAGAGGAAAACGACGTGGGTAAAACCCAGGAAATTCCTGTGCGCAAAAATGAGAAACGGGAGGGAAATTCTCTGCGTGAGAATGCACAGCAGTTAGGAGGACGCGAATTGCAAGTACCTGAGCGTTTAGCAACTCGTGGAGAGGAAGAGAATGCCTGCGTGAGACCAAAATCGCCCAGAGCCCGTGCGTGAGGAGCCAACAGACCAAAATCGTGGTGAGAGTGAACTGACNGCAACTTGTGGAGAGGAAGAGAATGCCTGCGTGAGACCAAAATCGCCCAGAGCCCGTGCGTGAGGAGCCAACAGACCAAAATCGTGGTGAGAGTGAACTGACCAGGGAAGAGTGCGTGAGGGAGAAGAATGGGCAGACGTGGGTGGAGTGAACAAGTGGGTAAGGCTGACAGCCTGCCACAACCACCACCACTTCAGCAATAACTCCCCCAACCACCAGCCTGAAGCATTAAAGAGGTTGACAAGGTTGGATGAGACAAAAGGTGACAAACAAGAAAGGTGGTGAAACATGGGTTTTTCCCATAACCAAGGTTTGACATCCCCCACCCCTTATCCTTTGGAACCATGCCCTTTTCATTCAACGTTGCACTGCCGTAGCTGGTTGTGGTTTTAGTTTTATTTGATGTGCGTGTCTACATGATGCCGAATTTTAATGTGCCTTATAGCACAGCATACCATCGACAATTATCCCCATTGCCGAAACATACACAACAAAATCGATGGTGGGGATTTTGCCTTGAGCTCCTCACCACGATTAATTACAATATATAAATCATGCAAACGGGGTCAAAACCGGGGACATTACATTCCCCTCCCCCTTGGAATAACACCGTCCTCGGTGTTCCATTACATATATACAATACATATACAATTGCACATCAAAATTTCAAAATTGCAGATCTGTTCCGCGTTCAATCATCTACTTTGAACGTTCAAGACCAAGCCTCTCGGCTTCCATGGAATTTTTCTGCTGGTTCTCAGCTTCCTGCTCATCCCGAAGTCTAGGAACTTTGCGGCTATTTCCTTCATCATGTTCCTTCATCGGAAAATCCCGGCGTAAATGATGTCCTCCGCATCTCCAGCATCTCACTGGCTGCTTCATCTTTACCTGCTCAATTTCCTTTGAGCCTTCATGCCTGGACCGTTTCTTATCGGGTCACTTGGATGAATGTCCCATTGCTGATCCACCTTCCTTTCCTTTGCCAATTGCTCCCAGAAGGCTTTTCACCTCCCTTTGCAAACCAATAGAGTCTTGCAAAATCTGGTGGTTCATTTCACTCTGCCATTTCTGTATCTTGAGCATCTCCCCAAGATCTTCTTGGGTCTTGGCAATCACTTGAAGGAGACTTCCCGCCAAGTCCAACAACTTTTGATCTGCTGCCATAATCAACGTGCACCACCTGGTTTCACTTTTCTCATCTGTGGAATGCACCATTGAAAGTCTATCAGACCAAGCATAATACAGATATCAAAATCAGTTAGTTAATTACCCAATTGGCACGACAGTCCAAGTTCCATTAAGGAAACTTTCATATTTTTCATGCCTTCCCCAACAGGCACATGAGCTCCTTCATGTCCATTCCTGGGCAGGGAATTAACTATTCCAGCATTCACAAGTTTACTTTAAGCAAATACACACATTTCATTCTCAATTATACATGCATTCAACAATCCTTTGTTTTCACAATGCATAAACATATATATATATATATATATATAATTCAAAAGGAAAGAGAGAGCAGTAAGAGTTTTTCCCCTCTTTATTTTGTTCCATCCTGGAACCCACACCATCACTGTGGCTTTTCATGCTCTCAGCCTCGTTCACTTCACCGTGAATGCTGGACCAATCCTTCTTGGTCATGACACTTAGTGTCTTTGGTCTATTCCAGACCTCTAAACCATGGAGTCTCTCCACATGATTTGTCTCGGCTGCTAGGACTCCCCCGTCTTACTAGCACCTTTTTCATTACCGCTCAATCTGAGCTTTCCAGGACAGTCACATGTCCACATGCACATCTAGGATGCTCTCATAGTCCTCGCTTCCAGTGACACCTATATCCAAACATTGAATAGAGTCACAAGTTTAGTTTACTCTCATCAGTTTTATCTCTAAAGCAAGAGTTTAGAACATCCTAACCAAATCATATACACGTGCATATTCATAAGCAAAATAATCCAATACTTATCTGTATTGTGTGTTTCCTTGTTCGTCCACAGGATCCTGCTTCGCTTTGCAAGCCTTGGGATCGCCTATGGACTCGGATGTTGGGTCAGCACGCCGGCTGCTCCACAACATCAAATAATTAATGTCTAGCCAGTACATAACCATGTCAACTGGGCTTGGAACTTTATCATGACCATTTCCAGGTCTAGGATCTACTATGGATCCTTAGGCATATCACAGCCCATCATACACTTATGTCAACAATGACACATACACTTATATCGCCATACACTTATATCAACATGCACTTATATCAACCATTTACCTTTACCTTTAGCCTGTCAACACAAGCAACACAAGCAAACTCATCAGCATCATTGCTCTAAAACTGTAATCACATTTCATATCATTCACTATCAAATATTGAGACACCAGGAGTGCGTCCACTCCCCAAAGTGTAATCAATATTGAAAACCCTTTCATGACTCGACATCGGAAAAGTGTGCACTCTCTTCCGGTGTGTGCCATGTAGGCCCTATGCATACTCAAGCAATCGGTCATCATGGAAATAAATCAAAACATGTTCTGCATATGGAATTTAATAATTAAACATGCATATTCATAGCAAGAGTTACAGAACACTTATCCATTTTTTGTCGCAGTATGCCTTTATATTTGTTAGGCACCGTCAAGGAACTGGGAAAAACTGAATGCTAAGCTGGTGAGCTCGCTGTAGAGCTAGGAACACCTACACCAGAACTAGCCTGACTTCTATAACACCCACATACACACCCAGCACAAGGAATCAGTCCCTTCTCTGCTACACAGTCCCTTAGGCCCTGCATTCCCTTCTAGTGCTATCCCGGGGTTGTGGAGAAGAAAGCCAACCCTCTAGCTCTGTCTGTGTGGTTTCCAATCACCAGGTCTAAGCAAACCAAGGCCCCATCCCTGCTTCCTGTTTACATTTCATATTCACACCTGTCTCACTGACATAATCCATACCATCTCACTCATGTTATTACCGAACATGCAGTGCAGATGAGACATTTTCCAAAATGTTCAATGGCGTTTCACCCGAAACCCATTTCCAAGATAAGGGAAAACCTTCCCATGAAGTTTGTCTTCTGCAGGCCATCACACATGGTCTTCCTGCAATGTGTACCCCTGACACATTCATCAAATAGCCAAACAGTCTATCATTACCTGATACTACAATCCAAATTGATCGTTCCATAACCAAGCAATGACATCAGCAATTAAATTCAACAAGAATTTTGCAATTCTATCTATTACAGAATTTGACTTGCTCAATTGTGGGTTTCTTGTAAGCAGCATTACTATGCCCATTATAATTTTATGCTTATTATCATAACATGAATACCCACTTACCATGTGTCCCTCCTGACACAATCTCACACAAGCCAACAATGATTAGTAGCCGTTAGTACCTCTTGAATCCGAAATCCACAATTCGAATTTACCAACCCGTACCAACTAATTTTCACAACCATGAGACTTTTTCTCATAAATGGTAGATTCAGGAATTGGTCAGGGTCTTACCTCTCACTGCCATGCTTGAATAATCTACCTGAAACATAAGCTTCAAACATCCAAACACAAGCTTATACAAGCGAACAATGGCTAGTGGTTGTCAGCAATTTCTCAAATCCGAAATTCATAATTCGAATCCTAACAACCTATTATGCATATCATATGGTAGATTCAGGCATTGGTCAGGATCTTACCTCTCAATGCCGTGCTTGAATAATCTACCTGAAACATAAGCTTCAAACATCCAAACACAAGCTTATACAAGCTAATAGTGACTAGTGGTTGTCAGCAATGTTTGAAATTCACAATTCAAATTTTAACAAGCTCTTTCACATGGTAGATTCTGGCATTGGTCAGGGTCTTACCTCTCAATGCCATTCTCAAAATAATCTACCTGAAACACAAGCTTCAATCAACCAAACACTTGGTAAGTATGGATGCATATACTATCTCATTGCTACAACCATCACTGAAGCATTTTCAGAATTTATAAAATTCAAATACTTCCAAGGTTAGTCACATTAGTGTTCTCAAAGCTCATTTACTTCGTGCAATCATTATCATGCTAACATTGCAAGGTATAGTCATATCATTCATGCAATTAAATGAAAGTGGTTAGATACTCCTTACTTCAAAAGTGTATCATCCATACCACCTTGCTCTTCCATAGAGCATTTCTGGCAGCCAATTGCTCATGACTATCCTGCATTCATAACAACCTCTAAAATGGTTCCGGAATTATCATTAATTCATCATTTCAGCTGTTAGTTATTCATAATTTCACATGCACTCATCTCAATGCATTCATGCCATACATCACAACATTTCACCTACA
>LPNX010475508.1:715403-765683 GCA_001517045.1 Pseudotsuga menziesii
CATTACTCAACATTATTAACCCTAATCATCATTATTAACTTTAATCGACATTATTACATTGATCAACAATAGTTAATTACTAAACGACAGTAATTAATATTAAGCGACACTAATTGACATTATTACTCAACAATATTTCATGTAATTCATAATATGTAGGCGAGTTATGTAAGCGTAGCTACTGCTTACATTCCTCACGTAAGTACACTAAAAGTAATAATTCACATACATTAATCATAATCAAGGAACTTATTATTTACCGACACATGTTTTAGCATAGTTTACAAGGTATGATCCATTAGCTTACTGAAATCCATGTTACGACAATTCATACATCACTGATTTACGACACATACTAACCAAGAGTTTTACACACCTACAGTTAGATCTTGTTTTCACCCCTACTTCCCGCTACATCTATCTACCTACATCATTACTAACTTCCACATTAGTATCCTGTCCTCTGCTGGACTACCCTAGAATGTCAAGCCATGACCGGTTCCAGCTAGAACCCGTAAGCGGAAGTGTCGACCACAACGACCAAGCTTCCCCAGCAGGAAACCACCAGTCATCATCACACACTTTGGGGAGTGCGCCGTAGCACAGCCCTCCCATGACTCTGGGTTTCGGGGATAAACGGTGGGTAAAGCCTCCACCCCCCTAATGGAACAAGGGACTATGTCTACTCGACATAACAACAGCGTTGCACTTGTACTCGGTCTGTCATCGTATAACCGATCTGGGCGGTTGAGTTTCCTGGAACTCTACCCCACCCATGTCATAACATACATCATAATAAACAGCATAATAACCATACGAAAGTAAATAATGCATCACTCGCATACCATTTTATCTTTCGAAGTCCATGTCCTCGAGGCCCTCCCACCTCGTAGGATCCAGCTATCACTTAGCCGTTTCAACCTGTAAGTCAGACCTCGACATACAATATAGGATATCGTGCATAATCCTCGATATGTACACATATATCTCATCATAACATGACAACAATAAAATCATTCATTCGCCATGCACCTGGCATAACATTCATTATTTCAACATATATCGGTAACGGTATCCACGTACCCATCATTCAGTAATTTCCATATATTTGACATAATTAACACATGATACATATCTAAACATGACTATCGACCATAATACTATCATCACACACACACATATATATATCGGCAAAATAATAGAACCATATGTCCACAGTGTCGTCAAACCGACGAGGTCTCACAATCAAACAAATACAACATATAATAGTAGTTCAGGTAGAAATGTCAAAACGGGGTGTTACAATAGTTATGGATTAGGGCCCAACTAATCTCATCTAATCACAATTTATATTTTTTAATGTTGAATTAAGGTATATGCGAGTATTGATATAGGCAAGGTGCGTATAACACGGAGGTTTCTCAAAGGGAAATCGTGTATGCAAGGTACATGCGCGTTGCAATGTACATAGTTGCGTATGACACACAAGTTGCAATGTGCATAGTTGTGTGTGCAACCCAAAACTCAAAATAAAAATATATAAGGCTGGTCTGAAGATAATGCATCAAAGGTCATGCACATCTATAGTGTTTTGGCCACTTCAATCCTAATTGTCCTTTTGTGTACCGACATGATGAATGTCAGCACTCAGACGGAGAAGTGCCATTTTGAATGATAATAGATGCCCCCTAATGTGTGAGGTCAGAGGGAAGCGATAGCCGAAATACATTGCAATATTTATCTTGGAGAACTCAAAAGTCCAAGGCATCAGAGGAAGTACCTGAAACAAATACATATCAATGTCATATACAAAATCATATCTGAGGATGGCATGTTCAATACACTGGAACACTAGCTCCTTTACAATAATTGATTACATCATATGATACGGGTATAAGACCACGTATATTACAAAGGTGGATCTAAGCCACAATATACAATGATGAGTCTTCAAAATCTGGAAGCTATGTAGGTGAACACCAATCTTACGCAACTTAGGTTATAGATGTGAAACTAAGGTCTTCGTCAAAATCCAAAGGAACGAGTGCAATCTAGGCCATGTGAATAGATGTGTTGAAGTCGAACATGGAAAGGATTCAACAGATTGTCAATCGATAGGTGAAATTGACAATTGAAGCAAAGGAGTTCACCAATGATGATAGTGAATCCTAAGGTACCATCGTCAAAACTCTAGGTCTTTGTCTTTAGGAAGTGCTGATGAGAAACCATGTTGTGATGAGGAAGGAAATAGATCCTCCAACAGATCAAAAGAGTGACTAGGAACTGGATAAGGGAATGTAGACACAAGTAGTACTCGGATAGGATAATGATGGAATTAGAATAATAATCAGATGCAGGGATAAATCCTTGAACAATGAGCACAACACAGAGATGACCCAAGGCAGCTTTTAACATTGCAGATATGACAACTAGACTTATCTATCATGTAGGAGACATGACCAGATTCCCCATGTATAAAGGACAAGTGGAGGATTAATAAACTCGAAGTGATAGCTGAGCTGAAAGTGTACACTGAGACATGAGTATCTAAAAATTCAAAGAGTGTTTTCAAGGAGGACATGCTACCACCGTCTGTAACCCAAAAATAATACATCTTCCTTATCTTTCCTGTTAAATTTTAACGAGTCCAGGAAAGTCAACTCATTTCTCTCTTCATTTTTTACAAGCTTGAAGAGGGGAGAGAACAATGCTTGATAATGTTACTGATTCATGGATTTTATGAGCCCGAACTAATACATGCTCGTTGGTGTTTTCATGTTTAGAGAGTCTCAAAACTCCGAAGAAGAATCCAGGGGGTCCTTTTTCGTCCAATTTAGTCTCCTGAGGTCGGAAAAGTATAAAACATACCATAGAAGAACTCTCTTATCTTTCGAAGAAGTAAGGTGCACCTTTTTCGTACTTAGTGAGAGAGGTCCGAAAAAGGTTAAATTACCACCTACCCAACGCTCCTTAAAGAGCAGCTTATAGCTTGAGTTTTACGAGTGTGAAGGAAAGCAAGATCATTCGAAAATATCCATTTGATTACGAGGAATGGGGATTAAAATAGTAAACACAATGCTTTGTTCTTTAGTGTTTAACGAGCATGACAAAGGCATAAAGTACACTTGGAATCTTTTTCATGTTTAGGTCCAGAGGACGAAAAAGAGAAAACTAAGCTCATACTGGGCGCTCCTTTTTTGTAAGTTTAGTCCCTCAGGTCCAGAAAAGTGATAAACCTATACCTGAGAATACTTTTCTCAATTCCATAGAAAAGAGAGCAATCATTTCTCGTATTATTCCACATGGTCCGAGAAAGTGATAACCTACCACCAATGTGGATGCCCATTCACATATTCTTAACGAGCTTGAATGGATAAGTTTACTCGACAGTCAAGTCTATTTTGAGGAGTTATACTTGGGCCTAAAGAAACTCCATAAGGGCGGGGGGCCTTATAAAGGGGATATCTTGTAAAAATAGACCAAAATGAGGCTCAATTTGGCATGAAAAATAGCTAAGACGGATCCCCTAAACCTACGACACATGCGACATGAGTACCAAAAGAGAATCAATGTGTTCTAAACTAGGGCACTCATGGAAGGAAATCCCTATCCACGAAAGAACAATGGTATAGACAAGGTAATAATGGTTAAACACCATAGTCCGTGGTCAAAGTAGTAATCCTAGGGTTAAGGCAGATTAGGTATAAATGCAAAAATGCATATAAATGACCAAAATCCTATCCTATATGAGTGAATAACAACTTTAAGTAACCTTGGACCTGTTGCATTAGGAAAACATGACATGGCATTAGTTTGATTTTTGATAGAAATTAAAACTATAGGCTAAAAAACCCACATTTTGAAATTATTTCTATAAATAGTTCAAAAATAGAAATCAAAATCGCCATTTCATATTTTTACCTAATATAGGCAATTTTTACCTCTGACTTCAATCACTCGGTGTGGACAAACCAGTGGACGATTTTCAAATCCGCAAGTACCAGGTAAGTCAGCTCTTCATTCTCTTCCATTTCATCCATTCACATTTTCAATTTTATGCAAAATTTTGATGTTTTAAGCCAATTTTAAGGGGGTTGCGCTATATACGCGGGTAGGTGACTTACACAGTCGTGTACACGCATTTTATATGTGACCTGCCCGAAGGAAACCTGCGTATGACACACAACCTATATAAAAGACAGTCGTGTGTAATGTGCGATATAGGAAAAGTGTAAATAGGGCCAAAATCAAAGTTATTTAATGAATTTTAATGTTTGATGGTGGCTTTATGGGCAGGGTAAAACATGGTGTTGGAGTGGAGGGAGAGGGACATGAAAATATGGACCACGATGCACTCTGAAGTGCCCCCTTAGTGCAAGGATTGTGACAAAGTGGGTTGTTAAAGTTCTTTTGCACCTCACCTATGTGAGCCAATGCCCGTTTGCTGGAGTTTTTAATTGGCTACTGGGATCATGACCTAGGTGCCTTTGACCTACAAGGTGAGATTCTGGAAATTGCATTGGAAGACATATATTTCATTACGGGTTTGTCATGACGGGGAACACCTGTCAACCTAGAGGGTACCGGCAGGGGCAGTGAACTTCTAAGTGTTCAAGACTATGTCAACACTTACTGCACGCCTGATAGTTAGAAAAGGGGAACTTGCATCCCTATTGCACATATTAGTAACTTCCCATTGCAAGTGTTGGTAAGCACAATAGTGAGGGTTGCAGGATCGTCATCACTCCATATTGCTACTTGGAACCATATGAGAATCACTGCAGAGTGCCTACAGGGAACTGTGCTTGACTAGTGCTCGGGAGTAATCTCGATAATGAAGAAACAACTCTTTGACTTAAAGAGAGGTCGGCGGAAGAACTTTGGATATTATAGTGTATTGGTGGCTTTCTTCTTTGAGAGAGTGCCCGCCCTTAGCCCTGCGTTACCTCTACCAGCTTTCTCTCTCCGTCAGCCTAGACTAAGTAGGCGGGGAGAAATTTTCCTTCGCCACAGCGGTGGAGGCTCGGTTCAGACTGTCTATGACGATGATTTCTACCTATGGTGGGGAAGATAGCTACCAACACTAGAGCAGTTTCCATATGTTGGAATGGATTTCTGAGGTGAAATGACCTTGTCCTCCCTCGTGGAGGAGCATGGGGAGCATTGGGTATTTTGGTTTTTTCACGTTTTTAAATTTTTATGAATTTTTTATCATAAAGATATATACATATGTATAAGAGTTTTTAATCCAATTAATGTTTAAAATGCGGATATTGGACCAGTCCGCCCTGATGGGCATCCTCGAATGTATGTATGAATGATGGTAGGAGAGGATCAGGGTTTGATCATGGTACTTGACGGGAAGCTGGCCACGCTTACCCAAAGAGTCCCTACTCTACATATTGAGCAGATCCCCACCATTATGCAGGAATTAGTTGTTGGTATTCCACTCACCTGGATACACCTTATGAGAAGGGTAGCCAGGGTGGTACTTGTCTACATAAGGGTCGCAGAGGCTGCTGCAGCTGAAGAAGCTGAGGAGGCCCGAGAACAGGATGACCAGGATGACCAGGGTGGTTAAGATTAGACCTAGGGGCATTTTATGGATTACGATCCAATTTTTGTATATTTCTATAGCTATGACTGGATCTGAGGATCAAGAACTCGACCTGTCTATATGGACATATATTCACACACACACACACAAACACATATATTGTCAGTTTATTTACATGTGTTTTACAATGTATCTGTTATGTATTTTTATGGAACGTGTGTTAAGTGCCAATCTAAGATATAATTTGCATATGCATCAGTTAATGAATTTTGATTTCTTGGATTATGATTAAATGTAATAAAATCAAAATTTCTTTCCAATAACCTAACTTGCAAAACTGACGTAATAAAATAGGGTTTTGTACATGATAAGCTCGATTGAGCTGGGAAACCATAAGTTGAGAGTCATCTCTAACTTCCAACTGGGTGATGCCACATGACAAGGCATCTCATAAAAGCTCAATGATGGCCCTTTGTTAGAAACAATGGACCCAAGAAGCCTACCTGAATTGCCACAGAAAACACACTTGTGGTGATTCAAGCATATTTTGTAATGCCTGCATCATTCAAAAATTAAATGCAAGTGATCTGGATGGTTGATCCTCTTACGAGAATGCACCGATAGATCATTTAGGTAGGGTTCAACAATAGACTTGATATCATGAAAGGAAAAATTCATTGCCCGTTGAAAGGTAGCCCTACATTTTTCAATCCAAAAGGCATTTTCTTGTACGCAAATGTACCCCAAGGATAGATGAAAGCCATTTTATGTTGGTCTTCTAGCTTGATTTGAATTTGATTATACCCAGAGAAACCATCCATAAACGAAAAGACCTCACTCCCCACACAATCATCAATGATTTGATCTATGAATGGTGGGGGGTAGTTATCCTTAGGACAAGATTTGTTTAAATCACGAAGATCAGTACATACACATATCGTCCCTTGTTTTTTATCGACAGAAACAGGGTTGGATACCCATTCCGTCAAAGCTATCGGGTAAATAAAACCAGCTTTCAACAGCTTTTCAAATTTACCCTTAACAGCTGCCGCTTTACGCGGATTGACAGGTCTAAGTTTTTGTCGAACTGGTTTGGCATCAGGATAGGTTCAGATTTAATGTTCGACTATCGATGGATCTATGCCTGGCATCTCCTCATATGACTAGACAAACACGTCGCAGAACTCCTTAAATACGAACGTATAGATAGCAATCTCCTCCGGAGAGCAGTTTGCACCAATATATAAATTTTCCACAACGTTGGGGTTCACAGAGACATTGATAGGGATAGTAACAGAAATGTTTTCCATATTCCCCTCAGCAAAGATTCCCTCCCTTGGTAAGGGATTGATTGGTATATCAGCATCACCTTTCAGTCTCACATGGAACTCTTGATTTTCAATCCTGCTTAACTCTGGAAGAAAGTAGGATCTATGATGAAGATCTTCGCAGATATTATCTTTCCTGCTCATAGCTTCCAAAATGGCTTCGTCCGAAGGAAAAACCATGTCTAAGCAACCGTCAGTATACAAAGAGTTCTTTGCCCAAGTAGGTAGATAGGATTCTTCCAGCTCCTCTAAGACTGTAGGAGGAACCGAAACGGCATCAACAGTGGTGTTAACGATAGCTTGATAAGCTACTTCATTGTTGATAAGGGCACTTCAGGTTCATAACGGGAAGGAAGAACCCAAGGATTCGTTCTATCGCCAATCGTTGCAATAGAATTCCCTACAATAGTAGAACCTAAGTAATTAATCGGGGTTGGGATATCGAATGTGCCCATTAATGATGAATACATTCTAGCCCCTAAGCTCTCTGAAGCAGGTTTGACCTGATCAACCAATGGCATGGTAGTCTCATTAGTTTCCATAAGGCTCCTCTGAGTGAAACTAAGTTGGTCTACTATAACCAACTTCCCTTCATGCAGAAACACTACCACCCGAAGAACGATCGATGCAATTGCACATATAACATAAGTCCAAATCCTCCCAAGAAGCAAGTTATAATCCAATGGCGCATCAATTACCTCTACTTCAACAGACACTGCCTTCCCTGTCAACTTTATCTCAAAAGCTGGTAAGATACCATGTGGACGAAATGATCTTCCGTCGAAAGCAGTAAGTAGGGTGTTCGATGAAACTAGCTCTGGAGATCCAAGATCCTTCCAGCAAGACAAGGGCATGACACATGTGGAAGCACCTTCGTTGACAGCTGACCTTCCAATGTATTTTCCGCCATGGATGACATCTATCGACAAAGCCACATGATATGTCAGGCGAATTTTGACATCAGACAAATTAAACTTCACCATGAGGCTCGATGAATCCATACTACCTAAGGCTACTAAGAGTGCATCTCACTAAGCGGGACAAATCTGTAACACCTCCAAAGCTGACATCGCACTAGGAGTTTGGGCTAAATATTCAACTACAGAGTAATTGGCTGCAGCCCTAGCATTAGGATTGTGCAATGCTTTCTTGAAGACACATTTTGGTATCTTAGGCATAGTTTCAATAGGTTTTTAAATTGTGATAGGGTTAGAAGTTTCACCTATAGATTTACCCTTCTCAGGAGCCTCTGTCTCATAGTTCTTATTTCGAGTCTGGAGCAAGGTCTGGGATTGAACCATGTTGATATAATTTTGGTCAGGGCATTAGAAGTGCCCCCTTCTACATTAGAAACTGAAGCTACATTCTGTCCTTGGGGAAATGGATCCTATAAGACAGCCAGTTGTTGATTTTTTAGCAGCTTCTGAGCTTCATCTATAAGAGCGCATTGATGGGTCACGTGATCTTCCTGGCACAACTTATAGGAAAATTTCACCTTCTTCTTCTCTTTTTTGCTCCCATCAGCATTATTTATGGGTTTTGGCTTGTTTTGGTTTCCCTCACCTTTCTTCCCCTTTTTCTTTTTCCCACCGGGATGTTGATTGCCCTTTTGAGAGGATTGAGCAAAAATTTTTGCGTTTTGGGATGAGGGGGTAGCCTTTGCTGCCTCCACTGTAGAATGTTTAAGGACAACTCATGGAGTTGTTTTGCCGAATACTCTACAGTGGGAGTTTTTTCTTCACTTTTTCAAATTCTTCAAAAACTACAATGCACCTAAATGCGAATTTTGAGCAAGTTTGAATAATCAAAGCATACAATAAGTGAAATGAAGTATAAAGGACCCAAAATAACCTACTTCAACCAATCAGGAAGAAGACTCAGAAAAAACCTAACCTGAAGAAACTATTGAACCCAAAAGGTCCACTAGATTCACAAAAGAACAAGTGACAAACTGACACCACAAAATGTAGTACAGAGTATAAAGCATCTAAATCCCTGATCACTGACCTAACATAAAGCACTAAACTTATAAACCAAGCAGGAGGACCAACTTCAAATCACAAGATGAAAGACATTCAAACAAAAAGGCTCAAAGGCTTGAAAACAAGCAAGCAGTGTGACGCACAAGACTTTAGACTCACAGAGTCATGCCAATAACAGAAGACTTCCAAGCAAGAAAAAAACCAAAGAAGACAGGGACAAGCAAACCCTACCCAATGTTTTTGCTGCTCCAGGTTATACACGACTGTGTATGCAGGAAACCTGTGTATGATACACGACTGTCTTATAGAGCAACCCACATATACAAGGTCTTATACATGACTGTGTACAACAACAACCCGCGTATATAACTAAACAAAATTCAAGGAAAAAGAACTAGTAAAGGATTCTAGGCACACTACACTGTAAATCAAAAGCAAGATAAAAATGACCACACTCAGAATCAGAATCAGAACAAAGACCAGTAAAGAACCTACAGGATAAACCCACAGCAGGCTGGACTCCCCAGCAGAGTCACCAGTTCTGTTGTATAGGACATTACACCCTTGTAGCCTAGGGTCTGGCGTTGCCAACTTACTATTAGAATTGCAGACAATCGGCTTTTACAAAAAAATTGAATGAGAATAGGAAGAGATCTTGGCTTACCCAGTTTATGATGGTTGATCCAAGCTTGTTCGTCTCTTGCTCCAATCTTCTCCAAAGCTTCTAGGGATGCTTCTCTTCACCTGCAAAGAGCCAATTCTTCAAGCAATATCTCATACATATATATATATATATATATATATATATATATCAGAGGTTAGACGAAAAGCATATTAATAACATAATTGAACATATTCATTAAACCAATATACATGAGATAAGCACAATACAAGATTGGAAGAAGAATTCTCTTTATTAACAAACAATGATTAGGTAAGAATACAACCCAACTTTTGACATAAGGACTCCTATGCAACCGAGGACTCTGAGTTCTGCTGCTCCAAGACTCTTAAGGTATACCACCAGCATAACTTTGCTCTTCCAGAATTGATTTATTAGCCCCATCCTAAGGCCTCTATTTATACTTTGGGAAATAGAATGGTTTCGAAGGTTATGATGGTTGAGACAATTGGGATAGTTATGGATTAGGGGCCAACTAATCTCATCTAATCATGATTTATATTTTTTAATGTCGAATTAAGGTATACACGAATATTGATATAGGTAAGGCGCGTATAACGTGCAGGTTGCTCAAAGGGAACTCGCGTATGCAAGGTACATGCGGGTTGCAATGTACATTGTCATGTATGACATGTGAATTGCAATGCACATAGTCGCGTGTGCAACCCAAAACTCAGAATAAAAATATATAAGGCTGGTCTGAAGATAATTCATCAAAGGTCATGCACATCTATAATGTTTTGGCCACTTCAATCCTAACTGTCCTTTTGTGTGCCGACATGATGAATGTCAGCACTCGGACGGAGAAGTGCCATTTTGGCTGATAACAACGTGTTCCAGTGGAGCGTAGTTTCCCGCGTTGTAACTTTCCACCACATGTACGAGTTGTATGCCCGACCTTCTAGTTGTATTGAGGCATACTTTATCATTTCTTCATTGGATATGGTGTTGTGTACGGAGAAAAATTATTCAACCTTGTTGATCCACGCCACTCTCTGTTTTGTTTCGCCATCAAATTTTGGAAACTCTAATTTGGTCTTCATTTGATATTCACTTATTGGTGGTCGTCGAGGAGAGAAAAATTGTTCAATATTTGGGGAATGATCATGATCGATTTCTTCTTGTAGGATTTCCCTTTAGGTGGAATTGTCTTGTGATGTTTTGTATTTGTTGAATTTGAGGATGGCTGTTCTTTTCCTAACACATTGTCAAATTTTGTGGTGTCTTTTTCATCTAGATACCACATGATTTTGCTTAATTTGGTTTCAAAACCTAATGCTATCTCTCTTCTTACTACCTCCATCTCCCAAAATATAACTTCGTTGACTTCCTTTTTTACGGTGTCTAATAGTTCTTATTTGCCTTTGTGTAGCTTTGCTTCGATTTGGTCCAACCTTGAGTGTAAACCTTTAATATTTTTAGAATCCTGGACTTGGTTTTTCTCCAAAATCTCCATTCGATCCTTAATTTTCTTCATCTCTGACATATTTCTTGTGCAGGGAGGAATTTTGCAATATAATGATGAAAATTCAATATATAATATTACTATAATAGGTAATACACACACACATAAAACTATGAGGAAAAGGAAAAAATTGATAAAATAAAATTATTATTATAATAAAAAAATTATTTATTAATTTTTTATTTGTAATGTGTGTAGGATGATGGAAGTCTGCGGATGGAGGCGCTAGGGAGAAGGGAAGTGAGCGGCTATGATACCACTTGGAGTGAACTGGTTTCTGAACTCACAAATGAACCAAATAAGCCATGAAGTAATAATTGATAGATTAGAATAGATAATTTTACAATAAAAGATAAAAAACCTTTTATAGGCCTAAACACATCGTTTCAATAAAAAAGTGTGACCTTACATAATATTACATTTAATATTTAATATATTCTTAAATACTTGGATACATAACATTGAGCAAAAGCTTATTATAAAAAATATAGTTAAAAAACCAAGCCAAGACCAAAATGAAATCAACAGGTGAGAGTCTAAATACATGGAGTAAACTTTCTACCTGACCATTTGCACCGATCGGACGACATGATTCGCGTGAGCTGTCACATCACGCGTTGCTGGTCGTCCGATTGGTGCAAATGGTCAGGTAGAAAATTTACTCCTAAATACATCAACCAAACCCGAGATCAAATTGAAATCGACAAGTGAGAGTCTAAATACATAAGCCAACCCGAGATCAAATTGAAATCAACAAGTGAGAGGCTAAATATGTTATTTAACTCTTGAATACTTCTAAATTTGAGTGGTGATTAGCTAAATACGTTAAAACTCTTACTTTGAATAATTTTAAATCTGAGTGGCGATTTTCACACGTAAGTGATGTCGTTAAATTTAGAAGCCTAGTGTACCTTGGCTAGCATATGGATATCAATATGCAAACATTCCATTTATTTCAATAAGCGTTCTTTTAAATTAATATCCAACATCACAAAGCATAGAATTTTAAAAAGTTAAGATCTCATCCGTGTTGTGGACCAGTGTTTGCATAAATCAGTGGGATTTTGAGAAGATGGAACCTAAGCATGATGAAATGTAATTGTTGGGAGTTTGAATCAAAAGAAGTTGCCAATGAACATCATCTTCAAGTAGCATTACCATGAGCAATGCAAGTAGCCCTGCAACAACCTTTGAATAGTGGGAAACATGGTGGCAGAGTTCACCAACCCATGGAAGATGTTGATATAATCATATACAAGCACCGTCATTACTTAGGAGATTAACAAAGAATTAAAAACCAACAAACAATGGAAATGGCAATTGGGATTAAGAGAATTATTGGAGGTAGGTGATGGTTGTTGAATAAACAATGGAAATGGCACTTGGGATTAAGAGAATTATTGGAGGTAGGTGATGGATGTTGAATATGATGAGGTAGATAGAAGTAAGTGTTAAGTATTACAAGCACCATCATTATTTAGGAGATCAACACATAATTAAAAACTAATCAACAATGGAAATGACACTTAGGATTAACAGAATTATTGGACACTCGAGATTAAGAGAATTATTGGAGGTAGGTGATGGATGTTGAATATGATGAGGTAGATAGAAGTAAGTGTTAAGTATTACAAGCACCATCATTATTTAGGAGATCAACATATAATTAAAAACTAATCAACAATGGAAATGACACTTAGGATTAACAGAATTATTGGACACTCGGGATTAAGAGAATTATTGGAGGTAGGTGATGGATGTTGAATATGATGAGGTAGATAGAAGTAAGTGTTAAGCATTGCATCATAGTGACTGCCCTTTATTCAACTATAGGACAATGGACCTAAGGCTAATATATTAATAATGGTAATTAATGATTAAACTAAAGCTTGCAAATCACACGTAAGAGGATATGATTTTGAGGCATATAGAATAAAAATGGCACTTGAGATTAAAAGAACATCTCGGAGGTAGGTGATGGATGTATGATGGATGTTGAATATGACGAAGTAATTGGATATAAGAAGATGTTTACGCATTCCATCAATACAAACCTCAATTATTTGCAAAAATGTATAACCAAGTTCATGCGTTAATTATTAGGGAGCTTTTTTTAAAGCAATGTCAGTATAAATTACAACTTTGGACTTATTGCACTCAGAGTAGTGAGATGCTTACAACCCATTATGTGGGAGATGTGTAACGTTACACGTTACAAACTAACATTATGTGCACCGAGAGTAGCGAGGTGTTTACAACCCAGTATGGGGGAGATGTGTAATTTTACACGTAACAAAGTCACGATTATGTACCAAAAACAAAAAGTAATTTTTTTTTCTTAATGTCGGCTCATAAAATAAAAATAAAAAAGAAAACCGAATAAAAAATGTAAAAAATCCATATTTGCTCATAAAATAAAAATGTAAATCCAAATAAAATGTCATAAAAAGATAACATCTCAAGAAATTGGATGCCTCTCAGTGATAGATCCGTGTTAAGATGAATCTATGTTAATCTATTATCAACTAAAACTAAAGTCTAAATTTGTAAATGGTTGATGAACAATTAGATTTACAAAGATATATTATCCCCTTCAATAACCAAATTATTATTATTATTCCATTTACATTTTTCCTTAGTTTAAAATATTTGTAAGTTCATCTAAAATTTAAAAAAAAAATCATTTTCTCCTTTCATATTGATAAAAATAAAACACCAAAAATAAACATTAATCCACATTTCATATATATATATATATATTAATCAATATGCATCAACAACATGGGTGAGAAAAGAATAATTACGCCGTAAGGCGTTTTTCTCCGAACATGTTCGGAAAAACACTGTTCATTTCGTCGTCTATTCGACCAACCGTGCTCCTCCGCGTGTCCTTTTCGCGATTCGATGGTTCTCCGCGTGTCCTCTTCGTGATCCGGTGGTCCTCCGCGTATCCTCTTCGCGATCCGGTGGTCCTCCGCAAGTGACAACATTGATGGTTGGACCTGACACTTAACCCCCATCCCCGCGTGTCTCCTTCGTGATCCGCTGGTCCTCCGCGTGTTTTCAAGTTGAGTCTGTGTAAAACCTCCGTGCTGATAGTCTGGCCTTCTGGATGTTTTGATGGTTGAAGGTTTCCTGTCGCTGCCTTGCTCTGTCCTCCCATTTCGTTGTCCTCCCATTTCGCCACGTTTAGGTTTAGGTTTTTAACATGGTTTCATTCTTCCATTGCGATGCAAAGCCTGCGAAATGAGCATGCGCATCTTGGATCGAATTCGAAGGCATGAAACTATCAGTGATGATCTAGGCGGTAAATAAGGGCGAGAAATGGTGCGAAAAACTGCCAAAAGGCCAGCCTGATGTATTATCAGATCACTTACATTACTGCTACCTGTTTCTTTGCAGATCCCTTGATTTTCTGAAGCAGCAGACATCCGAGGATTGAAATAAGCTTCCTTGAGGAGGTCTTTGAACTATGAACTTTGGACGATTTTTCAATTCTATTCATCTATATTCATCTAATTGATTGCTGCCATGGAACCATGTTGGCCTTCAGGGTACAGATAATACTACAATTTTGGGTGTTTTTGCGCTGAAGAGTCATGGCATATTTGCATAAGAATATTGGTATTGTGTGGGAGCGGGCGCCTTGTTGGGATTTTTAGTACTCTTTCAATATCTAAATCGTGAGTTACTTCACTACTAATTTTCTATTCTTGTTTTGTTCATCTTTCAAATATGAATAAGGTGGGGTTTGTTTTTTCAAATATCTTGGGAAACCTCAAGCTGTTTGGAGACGAGCGGAACGTATTTATAGCGTTGGGATCAACCTATACTCCCTCTTGAAGTAGAGTTCTTGCATTGTGCATCGAGGAGGAATATGGGAGCTGGAAGAAGAAAACTGACTTTCAATTTCAATGATAATAATGACAAAGGAGTGGTAACTCCATATTGTCCACGACGTGGTACTGGAAATTTCAGAGCCCTGAAGAAATCTGATCTCACTGTGGTTATCTTTGGCTGCTCCCATCAAACATTCAAGGAGTGCGTCACTTAATTGATATCTAGTATTTTATTTGCCCTTTCTTATTTTGTTTTTGTTTTTTTTAATGGGTTTTAGTTGACAGAATCGGTCAATATTGTACAGAACAAGGGCATAATAGGAAGCCATCGAGATCGAGACGACGGTATTCTTCTGATGACAATAATACCTGTAAGACAACTATTAACTTATAGTGGTTCAAAGTTCCTTGAACAGATTAAGGGGAGTAGATGGTAGATGAACTCCATCATTTTTAGTTCTATAACAAATTCTTTCATTTATTGGCTGTACAGTCGAAATGCAGGTCAGAAGAATGAACAACCGATCAATTAGTTTGGAAGGCAATAATGAGTTGGCAACATGAGTTCCTCCAAAACGAGGAATGATTCTTCCATTTCAACCACTAGCCATGTCTTTTGAAGATGTAAATTACTTAGTTGACATGCCCCCTGTATGGAATTTTATCCCCAAGACTTCTCTATTATGTGATTCAGCAATTGCCTGTTTTTGTGCCTTCTCTTACTTGAAGGGTTTGGCTGACAAGTTCTGAATTTGTCTGCAGGAATTGAGGGAACAAGTCTCTGAAGATAGACTTCAATTTCTCCAAGATGTTACAGGGGCATTCAGACCTGGTGTTCTTACAGCATTGATGGGGTCAGTGGTGCTGGGAAGACAACTCTAATGGGCGTCTTAGCTGGGAGAAAGATTGGATGATACATTGATGGTGATATCCCAATCTCTGTATTTCCGAAAAAGCAAGAAACCTTTACTCGGATTTCCGGTTACTGTGAACATAATGGTATGCATTCTCCACAAGTAACTGTCTGGGAGTCCTTGTTATATTCAACATTTCTCCGTCTTCCAAAGGATGTTGACAAATAAACCAAAATCGTAAGTCTACAACTATCATTTTCTCTGGTCTACCATCCAGTAGTGTTTTATTTTGACATGATGCCAACTTGTCATGTTACTAACTTGCAAATATTCCAATTCGCAGGCCTTTGCTGATGAGGTCATGGAACTTGTCGAATTAGATAATTTAAGTGATGCAATGGTAGGTTTTCTTGGTGTGACTAGATTGCCAACTAAACAAAGGAAAAGGTTAACAATACCTGTGGAGCTTGTTGCAAATCCATCTATAATTTTCATGGATGAGCCGAATACTGGTATGGATGCTAGAGCAACTGCGATTGTGATGCAAACGGTTCGTAATACAATAGATACTAGAAGGACTGTTGTCTATACGATTCGTCAGCCTAACATTGACATCTTTCAAGCTTTTGATGAGGTAAACTAAGGTTTATATTATAAGTCAACTTGAATATTTGTTTCAGAGTTTGGTGTTGATTTCTGGTTTACAATGATGGCTTCAACTCCTGTTAATGAAAAGAGGAGGGAGATCCATTTTCTTTGGGCCACTAGGACAAAATTCTCACAAGGTTGTCGAATAATTTGAGCTAATGACTTGCAGATTTTTGTAGTCATTAGAAAATGAAAAGAGTTTGGGACCTAGCACTGCTAATTTAATCCCTAAATGTGAGTTAATTTTCTGATTTTCATCATGAAAAATTGCAGGCCATTCCAGGAGTACCAAAGATCAAAGATAAGTACAACCCAGCTACATGGATGCTGGAAGTTATCTATATTGGTGCTAAACATGGTTTGTGGATAGAATTTGTAGAGCATTACAAGAACTCTTCCCTCAATAAGTAAGCATTAAAGTTATCAATATTTTTCCACCAAAATCCTTATGGTTACAATGTTTAGCATTACAAGAAGTTTACAAGACACAAAGATATCGACTTCAAACTCACATTCTAATATTTCATCTGTTTGTTCGCTATAAAGGCAGAACAGAGCATTGGTGAAAGAGCTTAGCATTCCACCTCCAGGAGCAAAGGATCTTTATTTTGCAACCCAGTAATCACAATCATTCTTTGGATAGCTCAGTTCCTGCCTGTGGAAGCAATGGTTGACTTACTCGCGGAGTCTTGATTATAACATTGTTTGGTACACATTCACATTTGTGTGTGCTCTAGTGCCGGGAACAATCTTTTGGAAGGTTGGCACAAAGATGTACTTGAGATTTAACTCTGTAAGACGGATTACTGTCCAAAACATTAAGTTGTTTGGATTGACGAATCACAAAAATGTTTGATGCTTATACTCTGTATGTTATGGACTCCCGATCTTCTCAGATACTAAGAAATAGGTTGACTGCATATCAGGGACAACAACAATGATCTTTTTACTGTTGAAAGGGATTTGTTTAGTGCATTATATTCTTGGGAGTTAACAATTTTTCAACTGTGCAGCCTGTGGTTGCAGTAGAGAGAACTGTGTTCTACAGAGAAAGGGCTGCAAGGATGTACTTTGCATTGCCCTATGCTCTGGCTTAGGTTGGTTTTGTTTTATTGTTTCATTTTATTTTCAATCCTAATTGTCCACATTCGAATTCTCCATGGTCCAAAGTAATGAGAAATACTTATTTCTGAGAAGGGCATAATGGTATACTTTCAGAGCCTTGCTGAAATATTATAGTTTTCTTAATGAATCTCATTTCCAGAAGTAGAACCCGAAAGCTATATATACATCTCTGATTTCAGTGAAACCTTGTGCGTTTCTGTAGCCACTAAATCTCTATATTTCACAATGTAATTGGAAAGAGTAGATACGTTTGTCAAAGGAGATATACCAAATTTGTATCCATCGAAGTCTATTGTGAGAATGGCATTGGAATATCTAATGTTCCATCGCTAAGCTTCCCCTTCTTGATGAATATGAGCTAGCATATCTTCATTCTTGTGTTTTCATCCAAAGGAGTTCTTCTTGCTCCTCTTCCACTAACAATTCAATGTATGAATATTGATCCCTAGAGTATATATTGCATTCAAGAATCAAGATAGAAAAATCAAATAAATTGCACTTCAGTATATTGATCTAGGTTACTAAAATCTACGAATTTCCAAACTCTAAAAAAATAATGAACAAATTTAAAGATTGCAATCTACTTAAAGAATACTCTATATACAAAAAGGACATAACAAAGACAGTTATTTTTGGGCTTAACTATCAAAGGGGCATGTGTACGGCAGTATCAACAATTGCAAGGTTTTTAGGCTCCAAAATAAAGGTTGAGGAAACTAGGCTATGAGCCAAATAAAATTGGATAGACTGAAGAGCACTAGCCCTTATATAATACACTTGATTTTTAACTATGTAATCCTTTCCTTGCGCCAAAGCAATGTGTAGTTATAATCCAACACTCGTAAAATGAGCATAGCTAAGATCCACTCCTTATTGGCATCTCAGGTTACTCCCACCCAATTATTGCAATCCTCTCCTACATTTACTCATCTTGCATTAAGAAAGTGTTTGGATTTCTTTAATCATGTCCTTGGAAGGCAAAGGCAAGCGGGAGGCAACAAACTCCAATACTTTACAAGGTAAGTTATTCAGAGTACCTATCAAGAATTAAGTTTAGCATGTTTGTGTTTGTCAAGATTTGATTTTTCAGTTGTTTTTGTATATAGTTTTGTTGGTTAGGCATGGTCTAATATTTTAGATATGTCTCTTATACCTCGTTCTATAAATACTATCCTGCTTTAGGATAAAGGGTTTGAAATTCTTACCTTTGTTAAATTCCAACACAAAATTGTTGCCTCATGACCAAATATACTACATTGATCACACCAAATAGAGTTAGAGATAGTTAAAAAATGTTCAATAGATATGTCTATTATTGGCATCTCAGATTACTCCCACCCAATTATTGCAATCCTCTCCTACATTTACTCATCTTGCATTAAGAAAGTGTTTGGATTTCTTTATTCATGTCCTTGCAAGGCGAAGACAAGCGGGAGGCAACAAACTTCAATACTTTATAAGGCAAGCCATTCAGAGTACCTATCGAGAATTAAGTTTAGCATGTCTATGTTTGTCAATATTTGATTTTTCAGTTGTTTTTGTATATAGTTTTGTTGGTTAGGCATGGTATGATATTTTAGATATGTCTCTTATACATCGTTCTATAAATACTATCCTGCTTTAGGATAAAGGGTTTGAAATTCTTACCTTTGTTAAATTCCAATGCAAAATTGTTGTCTTGAGACCAAATATGCTACATTAATGGATCACACCAAACAGAGTTAGAGATAGTTAAAAAATGTTCAATAGATAATTTCCATAGCATGAGCAACCTGTGAGGGTGAAGTAGGAGGTTTAAATGTCAAATGACCTTGGTAGTAATGTTGAAAGGTACACGATAGAGAGTGATCTCCATAGAAAGTCCAAACCAAGTATTAAGAGAGTGCCATAATAGGAAAATGGTGGCAGTTAGCAAACCTTTCGGTGAGGGTTGAAGTGGTAGGATTTCTTGTGAAAACTTGCTAGAGAATGTATAGATCCAAAGTGCTAGAAAAATGTAGATTCAAACTCATAGCTAAGAAAGAAAAAATGCCCAAAAGTTATGGTTGTTAGAGGGTGAATGAGTCTGTCATGCCTTGTGTGACATTTGTTGAGTTCAGAAACGTGGAGGTGACAAAAAAGGAAATTCATACACCTTGTCGAGCTTTACCTATATTAGCTATTAAGGCATAATAAATTACGTCATATCACCACCCATACATGTCATGTTGCACATCAATTTTCCAAATTCAAACTTTCTCGTTAACTCCAACAATTTATGACGTTTGCTGATATAGACGAAAAATAAAAAATTGAGAATTGTTCCACTTGAATCCATGCAGAGGGATGCTTGTATTTGTTTGCCATGTTAATGAGTTGTTCCAGCTTTAATTGCTGGAGAAAACTCTGTTGGAAACAACAATTATGAACAGTTTGCACAATTAAACTCTCAAATTAAAACTAAACATATAACAATTCAAACCAACAATGAATCCATTGTCAAATATCAAATCACTATCTTTCCCATCCTGCCTCCCATGTTCGTCCTCTTGTGGATAGGATATCTTCTCATCTTCCTCACCATGATATTTACGCCGTAAGGCATTTTTCTCTCAGAAGTTCGGTTTTGGAGCACTGTAGCATCGTCGGCCTTCGAACAAATAGGCATCTGCCACATGTCTTACTTCTTATCCGTTTATTGGGTTGCCACATGTCCGGTTCTTGATTTGTGTATAAAAACTCAGCAGCAATCTAATACGCCGGAACCGAGGGTTTGATTTTTACGCCGTAAGGCGTTTTTCTCTGAAGTTCTTCGAAAAATAACTGCTCACTTCGTTGTCTATTCAGCCAACCGTGCTCCTTCGCGTGTTTTCTTCGGGATCCATTGGTTCTCCGCGTGTCTTCTTCGTGATCCACTGGTTACGCCGATAGGCATTTTCTTCTCTGAAGTCGGCTTTGTGGACATTTTTCACTTCGTCGTTCCTTTTCCCAACCAATGTTCTCCACGTGTCTGGTGTGTTGTTTCAACCAATGTTCGCCACGTTCCAGTGCAGTGCGTTGTTGAAGAAGTTTATGCTTTCCGGGGTTACTTGTTCAGTAAGTTTGTTGCGTCTCCATCGGTTCATGCCTTCAACCCACCACCGCATAAACATGATAAACATTGCTTGAGATTGCATAACATAAAGACATTGGGAACATGAGATTACACTCAGATTCAAGCAATGGAGGCTAATGTTAGTATGAATGCAGGTTCTCACAAGAGAAACGAGCTGGTATTGATTCGCCATGACGCGCAAGTTGGTGTAAGTTTATTGTATTGCATTTACTTCATTTCCTAGAATTTCTCCTTTTGCTCTGTTGTATGCGACATTTGGGCTTGTTTGCACTTGAATTTGTACAAAGAATGAGGCTTAGATTGCTAATAGAATACTGTATTGCTGGTATTCCTTTCACTTGTTAAGATCTGAGTAATAAGAAGTTTAGCATTAAAGTATTGAGCCCTCTGTTGTTTCTATAGAGTTTGAGATTGTTCTTCTACAGTTTGGAAACATAGCCAGTCTGTTTTTCCTTTTGTTGGGTATTGACTAGTGGTAAAGCTGGATAACAAGTTTGGGAACTGGATCTCTAAAGATATGAACTTGGGGTATTTCATTTTAGTTTGATCAGATTACCCACTGAGGATTTTCGCTGGAAAACAGTCCCATATTATAACTTGTTCTATAGAACCCTTCACAGTGATTGGGCTTGGGAATGCATATGAGAAATGAAATTGCATTCATTTTTTGTCCGATATCACCTTAGCAAAAATATGATTGTTGGGTTTCTAGAGGTCCAAGATGGACTGAGTTGAGTCATAAACCAGAATAAAGATAAACATAATAAGCTGACAATGTAATTTAATCAGAAAGGAACAATAATCACAATTTAGATGATATGGCACAAAAGTAGTGTAACCCAAATTGGCCTTCTCTTATGGTATTCAATATAATGCTGATATGATATAAGACTACAAGTTTTACAGACTCAGATCCCATAACATAAAGATTAAGTAATGATTGACCAGGTCAAAACCATAACAGGGTCTGGTATTAGGCTATTAATGGTCTCTCTAATTCAACAGAGTACTGCAGAGAAGAGTAGTCGAAGTTGTAGAATTTTTTTCCATTTTTTGTTAGTTTGGTTTGTGTAATTGAGAATGAATGGCTATTGGTATGTAGCTGAAGCCTTTGAAACACTCGAGCAACCAAGTATTCCATATTTGTGGAGATAATGTTGGTGTGACAACAAATGGGGAGCTCTTTGTGGCGTGCAATGAGTGTGCATTCCCAGTTTGTAGGCCTTTCCATGAATATGAGCGTAAGGATGGAAACAAGTCGTGTCCTCAATGCAAGACCAGATACAAGAGGCATCAAGGTGAGTAGATAGATACATTTTTCTTGTTTTGGTGTTTAGCAAGTTATGGAAACCCACATTGCACAAAGGACAGATGATGTTAACATTTTTACAGATCTGGAATATGGGAATTGTATTCGAGTTAGTTGTCGATTAGTATCTAGGTAGTAGTAACTGATAACTGTCTGATAATGGGCGTGTTGCCGCAGGGAGTCCAAGAGTGGAAGGCGATGAGGAAGAAGATAATTTTGGTGATTTGGAGAATGAGTTTAACTACAGTCATGGTGGAAGAGATGACAGACAACAAAGGGTAGAAGCAATGATGCAGTGGCAGATGCATGGGCGAGGGGAGGATATTGATTCTGTAACCCCTTCAAGATAGGATCCTCAACTCAAGTTCCTCTTCTCACAAACGGTCAACCGGTATAGTCTCGACCATCTAGGGGAGGATATTGATTCTGTTACCCCGTCAAGATAGGATCCTCAACTCAAGTTCCTCTTCTCACAAACGGTCAACCGGTATAGTCTCGACCATCTATTTAATGATTTGGGTATTTTTGTCCAGATATTTATGTTTCTGTTTAATAATTTGGTATCTTTTTTCAAATATAGCTGGATTCTATGGTGTATTTGGGTATATTTGTTCCAAAATCCGAGTTCTGCGGTGTGGTGTATTTAGCCCTTCATTTCTCACAAACCGTAGGGATTGATCCCCTGACCTGAGTGTCACGAAAGGCAGAGTATCAGACAGAGAAGTGAAGTGGGCGAACACTAACTCGAACTCGAATTCGAAGAATTCTTATTCCCATAGCTGCTTGCTGTCGATGCGCTTCCAATGTTCCCCAGAGCAAACAAATTTGACGTATACACAACTTGCGCAATCAAGGTTCCAGAATTAATGCAGGGATTCTTTATGTATTCATAGCTGAGACCCTGGAAATCCCAGAACCAATAAGGCTGCAAATTATCATTATAAAGCACTAGGCCCCCTTTCTCTGTCACCAGGGAAAAACGCCCAGCGGAATGATTGTTGGGCGAGGCATTGCTCGCTAGCTTCTGCATGCTTAGAAGAATTTGCCCAATCGTCAGTGTATTGGTGGGATGTTGCCAACTGAACCAGATAGTGTAAGCATCCAAATTTTGGGCATTCACATTCATGGTATTATAGAGATTCCAGTTTCCATTCTCCACTAATTCCATCGATTCCACTGAGTTGTCGGATGACCAAAATTGGGTGCCATCGGAGTCGAGGAGGACTAAAACTCTGGTTCTACCAATGCGCATCAGCCTGGCTTTCTCTCCGACGGGTCTATTTCGATTAGCGCTCCAGATCTCAGTGCCCTTGGGAGAAGAGGAAAATGGGATAAAGACGATTTGATAGAGTGAATTTGCCAGAGTTGTGATCCAGAAATCCCATTTAATGCAATTGTTTGGTCACTTGTGGTTTATATAATATTTAAGACGATTTATTGCTGGTTTGAATTGTTATATATTTAGTTTAAAAGTGAGAGTTTAATTGTGCAAGTTGTTCATAATTGTTTTTGCGAACAGAGTTTTATTTAGCAATTGGCTTCCAGATTTAAAAGAAATTGTGTAGTATTTGATGATAAAATTTTGATCAACTAGGTATCTGTCACAATGCATAACTAAAACAACCATGGATTTCTACTATTTTTAGGGTTGAACCTCTATTCCCTGTTTTTGCTGTCACAATGCATAACCACAACAACCATGAATTTCTACTATTTTTAGGGTTGAATTTCTATTCCCTGCTTTTGCTTTATCTTTTCCATTTGCATTTTATTTTGAAATGTTCTATTTAGTGTCCATTTTCATCTTAATACCCTCACACAATCATTTTCTAAGTTGAGACACTTGATTCTAGATTTTTCCGTAATATCTGAAAATTTTAATATTATGTTTAGCGTACTTACCAAATGATTAGTACCCAGGAAAAAATTTAACACAAGTTTATCAAGATAAGCTAAAGAAGGGTATCAAAAATGCCAAGCATGGGACAAAAACTAAACAATGTGAAAAGGTTATAGCAAAAGGCTTATAAATTATAGTCTATTATCTCCAGGTTATAGCAACCATATGTCATATGATCTAAATATTCATTAGTTTGCTACTTTTTTATCAGGTACCATAACCATATTCTCTTTGATATAACACCAGGATAGGGCAAGACTGCAATATCCTTAAACTTAGTCCATATATTCATGTGATATTAGTGTATTGGGGATTGCCTGGGGTGGACTGTGCATGTTAAATGGTAGACTGTGCATGTTAAATGTATGGGACTTTGTCATAGATCTAGTTTTTATTTGAGCATTTTCCAAGCTCTTATAGGCATTGTATGAGACCTTACCTCATGGACTGGAAGCAAAAAAATCCCCATGTTGCTCTTATTGTTGGGTTCTAATTTGTGCTTCCTCTTTAGTTTTCTTTGCCTTTTTTAATTGTTGTTTCGTAGGAAATTCTTGACAATTTTTACTTATTGATGAGACATCCAGTTGTCTCGATTGCGAGATTGAGTTGGTATGGTGCTCATTCTTGTTGCTTCTATCATGTCTTTTTTATATTTATTGTAATAGGGAGAGGCCTACAAAGGCTTCAGAGTACTACTGGACTATTTCAGGTAAGGGATATTTTTATTTGATTCTGTTGTTTTCCACATTCTCATTAAATTAAATACCTTTGCAATCTAGTGGCAAATTGGATGGTTGAAAGTGATATATATATATCCAAAACATAATTTCATATTTATCATATAATATAGTTCTTTCTTTTTGTAATTTTCATTACCATTTCTTTTGGTAAACCTTTTGGTAAACCTTTTGTATTGCACAATGGATTCTAATTTTGCTCTCGACATTTGTTGAGTTAGCTAATTTCTTAACCCGATTCGACAAGTTTTCCTTTAGGGAAAGAATTTGAGCAGAAAGGAAGCAATGGATTTCAAATTTTCCTAAACTCTTCTTAGATGAAAACTAAAACAAAGAGAGGACCTTTGTGGATTATGTATAATGATGTTGAGGATTGGAATTTTTGACATGTTAGTTAGGCATATCTTCAACTGATAGTATATGAGAAACATATTCTTCTTTCCATCGGGACTAGCCTATAGGCCTGATATACCTTAACAATCTTGTTTCATGTGGCTAAGACTATAAAATTGATTGTGGAGAAGAGAAAATGCCATGGCAAGAGGGTGATATGACATAAAATTTCCTTTTTCTGCTCGATGAGTGAAGATGTGTAATTTAATGATGAATATTTCAATAATGTGAAAATTGAAGATGAATCTAGTGTCTTCCTTCTGCACCGTCACAAAAACTTCATCAAATCTCTAGCATTAAAACACTCATTAATAAGCAAGAACCTAAAAGCTTTTGGCGTAGTCTATTGGTGGAGTCTGACTATATATTAATGAACATTGCTATCAATTTGGTTTAGAATAATTGCTTCATATTGTTGTGTTAAATCCATTGATTAAAGGTGTTATCTGGTGGACTTCTTGTTGTTGATCTCGTGTCTACTCTTTCATTCATTAACCAAAACTATTTAGCCATTTCATCTTCATATTCTTGGCAGGCATTTTCCCACTCTTGTTACGTCGTTAGGCATTTTTCCCTGGAGTTTGTTTTAGAATCACTGTTCATATCGTTGTCCCTCCCGCAAATAATATGATGCCATGCGTCTCATATTTTCGTGAATCTATAAGTGCCATGCGTCTCATCTTTTTGTGAATCCATAAGTGCCATGCGTCTCATTAGTCAGGAACCACAAAGTTTGATATAAGGTTTTAATGCGGTTTCGTGTCCGGGAAGTCTCCCTCCATTCCACTTAGTGTCTAAATCTTGAAAATGTGTCTTCCTTCACTTCAGGAAGATCTTCTTCTTGAGAGGGAGCATTGTTACCATTTAGCAGAGTGGATACAATAACAGTGACAACAAGAAATACGTAATTTCAAAATTTGGATGGAAAATAGGCGATAACTGTGGAGTTTTCAGAGAAAACGGTACTAAATTCCAGAGCAACAATGGGGAGAAGGATGCCTCCAAGACTTTTATTGAAAGGGAGAAGTATGCGGCTGAAGAATGGATGCTTCAAGTTCTCAAGTAGATGATGCTTCATATTTTATATCAGACGGATGGGGCACCATTCATTCGGAGGACGAAGCAGGATTTTTGGAGAATGGGTTGCTTGTTAAATAGGTTGACACCAATTCTAGTAAGAATTTGATGGACTGGACGCATTGTAGGGGCCATGGCGAGTTGTTTTCATTATATTGATAAGTTATCAACTATCCTCTTTTCCATTGAAGGAGTCCATCGGTTATGTAAGAAATAGTTGAACTGCATTCCGAGATTGAGTTCAAACGGGCTTGACCTAAAACACTTAAATAAGTGCACTGACACTAGTATCAAAATGAAAATCCCAAGATTTTCAATGCGTATTCTATATTATAGATGGTTATCAGAGGGCATATGATGGATTCAAGGATATGTTTGTTTTGAAGTGAACAATGTTAACTGTATTCATATATATTCTCAGACTAGTTAGCTCTATGGAATCTGTAATGGGATTTTTTCTTTTTTGTATCAATTGTGTCTACTTTTTGTATCTGTAGTTGGGCGTTTGGACTACTCTGACATATTATTTTTATATGTTTATATCAATTATGTCTACTTTCCATATATGTAATTGGTAATTGGTGGAGTATTAGCAAGTATGCAATAGATATGGTGGTTATCTACTCGTCTAGCTCCAACCTTACCTGCTCATGGCCCAAAAATATCTTTAACCGCAGATGCCATAACCACGGCTTCAAAAGTGAAACAAAAATTGGAAACCACAATGAATGTTCAAAAGCTGATAGGTGTCTTTTGAAACATAAAACACCTTCTATTCATGGTCATGATGAAGAATTAAATATGTTTACATTTTCAGAAATAGACAAGCTAACAAGTTCAGTAAATAAGCTTAGTCTACACTCAGAGATTTTACAGACAGTCCAAGAAATAAGGATGAATGAAACAAAAGAAAAACATGGACTAGGATTTATCTCTGCAAGGAAGATTCCAAAATCAAGAATAGAAGAAAATCTTCCACAAAGTTGCTATAAGCCTAGCAAAATAGAAATAAAGAAATTCTTAGGCTTATACAAAGGTATTTCTCCATATACTGTTTCAGATGAATGGATGAAAAAGATGTTTTCATGGGATATATACACCCATCCACTGGCAGAGAAATACAAGAAAGAATTAGCAGCAGTCAAAACAGAAAGAAAATCTTATGCTCATAAAAGAAAACAAGCATGGTTAGATTATATGAAGCAAAATGACTGTTGGCTTTCATTTTATGAATTTTATTATTGTCATGGAATCAGAAATTGGGATACTCCTTTGATCATTCCCCAATTCTCTGATAAAATAAAAATATGCTATATAATCCAAGAAAAAGATTGATGTCAAAAGAATTGAATACTCTCAATCTTGAAGAAGACGAGACATCAAGCTCTCAGACTAAAAAGCATAAATGGACAAGAGCTGATGGAAAAATACTCACATCTACTTTTCTGCTTCCACCATGGGATAACCTTAAAGCATAAGAAAAGAATGATGATGGTAGTATAGAATCTATAATACTACTCTCTCCAGCTCTTCAAGATAATAAAGAGATCACTATAAGAGATCTGGCAGCACAGGAAAATTGGGGAAACTACTATCTCCAAAAAGGAATTCAGCACCTGCACAGAACTTTTGACAAACAGAATTCAGATTTCAAGAAATCTGAAGAAGAAAGAAAAAATGTGATGGATGAACAAGGATCAAGATGGTCAATTGTTTTGTCAAAAATAAATGAATTTGGTTTAGGAATGAATGCTTTGTCAAAATCTGTTTCTGAGTCAATCCCTATCAATGATCATTATCAGTCTATGATAGATACAATTTCCTTAGATAGCAAAAATACAAGAAGATATCTGAGAACTATCACAGAGAAATTGTCTGTCCTCAATAAAAGGATAGAACAACAACCAGAAACTACTCAGCCTTCGCATTTATATTCCTACCCTACATACCAACCTACATATCCACAAAACAAAAATGATAAAGGTTTCATATTACAATCTCCTGAACCTTTTTCCTATCTTCCTCCACCTCAGAATATTTCAATGCCCTCTTCATCTCCTTCCTATTCTTTCCCTGGACTTTCAAATGAAATTCCAAATCCTATGTACATTCCACCCTCTTTCAACATCAAAGATAAGAAAAAGAAAAAGAAAATTCTCTCATCAGACTCAGAAGAAGAACCAGAGAAAATTGAATCATTGCATACTATTCATGATATTCCTGGTTATTCCGAAGTCGATCCAGCTACATTTGAATTATTGGCAAAAATGGACAGTGAATATTATGAATCTCCAAGTTCAGAAAGTGAAACAGATGAATTACACTGCAATATTTCCTCGTGTTTAGAATGCAATGAATGTCATACTTCAGAGTCAAGTTCTGATGATAAGCTTCACTTTCAAATTCCCAAATGGAAAAACAAAAAAGAATGGAGATCTCCGCCAGAATTCTATTCCAGTAGAGAAGCAAAGCCGCCAAGAGAATTCAAAGGCGACACAATTTATACTTGGTCCATAGATAGAAAAACTACACAAGAAATTATAGATATGTGTGGTGATATGTTAACATGTTATAGATGTTATCTTGCCTCTGGATTAGACTCTATATTAGCATACAAAATGATAACAAGTGGTTTTACAGGCTCACTGCAACAATGGATGTATGCAGTAGAGAAACAGACCCCCGGTACTTTGTCTACTTGGGAACAAATGATTTTGCTTTATACTTCAGGTCCTCAAACTGGTCAACCTGTTCTAGATGAACAAGGTAAAGCAATGAGCAATGCATTGGGATGCATGGTTCACTGTCTTCAGAATGCTTTCATTGGAAATGAAAAACCAGAACCTGGTGTTCTAGAGCTTTGGCTCCAGAAGATGAAGCGCAGAGATCTGACACAATTTGAAGAATACTATAACCAGTATATAGCAATTGTCTTCAGATTACCAGATCCTTTGAATGAAAAATGGACAGACCTTTTCCTCAATTCTCTTCCATCCTGGTTTGTTCAACGCCTCAACAGAATCTGGCCACCAATAAATGGTCAATCTGGCTTCAAAGGCCAACCTTTTGGTCTTATCAGACAAGCAGTGCATGCAGAAATTTTGGACACATGCAAAGAAATCAAGTTTCAGAAATCTGTCCAAGATCCAATGAAATTAGGAACTTACAGAGCACTGTGTAAACAAAGAAACCTACCTCCGCTTGCTTTTGATGAAAAAATCCGACGATCTTCACATTCTTCGAAGCATTCTTCTTCCAAGAAAACTTCGAAGAGGGGGGGTAAGTATCATAAGTATCATGGTAAGTATCATAAGTCTCGCCAGAAACACCATGATAAAACAGAAAAGACAAGAAAAGAAAAGCACTACAAACATGTAGTCATAGGCCAAGACAAGAAACACAGAAAATAAGTAAAATTATTTAAATGTGGTGGGAAGCATTATGCTAGTGAATGCAAGGAGAAAGATACTTCAAAAAAGTTGAATGAGCACATAGAAGATTTAGACTATGCCATAGCCTCTGAAGATGAAAACTGTTCTTGCTATGGAATATGCAAATGCTCAGTTAATGTTCTAACCCCTGAACACAAAAAATGTATTGAATTGTTGTCACAGGGAATAGCAACAGCGCAATATCAGCAGACAAAAGAACATTACCATCAGATGCTGATAGAACAGATAAAAGCTGCAACACAAGAACCTGCAGAAGAATCTTCCAAAAAACAGAAAGGTTTGAAAGCCTCTTTTATTTTTCATTTTAATCTTTCTGATTTAACTAAGCAATTTGAAGTTCCTCATTCCGCAACTATTACTTTAGAAAGCTTGAATTTAGAAATACAAATTCCGAAAAAACAGGTAGAATATTTGTATAGTATACAATCCCAACCATCTACTCCTAAAGATCCTTTTCCAAAAAAATTCAAGTTTTCAGCTCAGAGAAAACCATATGAAAAAACACCATTTGTATATATTCCTATAAATCCAAATTTCAGCCTCAAACCTGAAACCTCCTGTCAATCCTTTCCTACCTCTCCCAAAAGAGAATTATCTCCAATACCGCCATTAGAAGAATCCTTAGGAGACATGACCTTGAATAGTTTTCTATTATAGATGAACAGATTTCTTACATCATTAGGATACCTGGTCTCATCTATGAAAAACAAAAGCCTACATCAATAAAGAAACATAAAGCTTTAGTAGACTCTAGTGCAAGGATGAATATCATCAATCCTATCCTGGTACCACATAACTGCACAGAACCAAGTACTCTTGCAGCTATAAGCACGGCAACAGACAGAGTAGATACTCCATGGCAGTGCACAATGAAGCTTTATCTTTCAAAAGACAAATGGATAATAATCACAGCAGTCTTGTTCAAGATAGATCATGGCAACAGAAAGAGTAGATACTCCATGGCAGTGCACAATGAAGCTTTATCTTTCAAAAGACAAATGGATAATAATCACAGCAGTCTTGTTCAAGATAGATCATGGCAACAGAAAGAGTAGATACTCCATGGCAGTGCACAATGAAGCTTTATCTTTCAAAAGACAAATGGATAATAATCACAGCAGTCTTGTTCAAGATAGATCATGGCATGATCCTAGGATCTCCTTTCCTAGCAAGACTATGGCCAAATGGATTAACAAGACAAAAATGAAAGTTTGGTCATCATTTTACAATACAGGATGAATCTGTTTTCTTCCCCTTCATCATGAAGAACGAGCCAAGTGTTCCCCACAGAATTGAAGCAATTCAAGAACACTTAGGAGAAATACAGAAAGAAAAGGAGAAGATCAAGACAGAGCTTCAACTCTCAGATCCAAACTACATAACTGCACTGAACAAGGTAAGACACTCTCTACTTAAAAGCTGCAGTTTAAATCCAACAGAGTTTTGGCATATATTCAAACATGAAGTTAATCTTCAATATGTGCAATATGTGCCATATTCATACGAAGTTAATCTTGACATATTGAAGATTAACTTCATGTTTGAATATATGCCAAAATTCTGTTGGATTTAAACAATTGATCCTTGTTAATGAGTGGAGTATGAGGCAGGCTGTTGAACACGCATATAATATCACATTAAAGAGATGGCATTGTTGGATTTCTGCAGCAGCCTTCAATGTGATCTTACTACAATGTTCTTTCTATTTTTCCAAATTTTACCAAAGTTAAAGATATTACTGTGCTGTATATTGATCCGAAAAGTTATGTATAGCAGGTAGGTTTGAAATTGATTCCTGAAAGGGAGAAGTTCATTGAGCTGTTAGGAGACCTGAATGATGATATTGAGAAATCCATCTCAGCTTTGCCTCCTCATCTACAGGAAATAAATTGTAATGTTTCTAGCAGAATATCATTATGTAGAAGTTCACTTGATTTGATCTTTCAGAATGAAGAGCAAAGCTAGACGTTTCATAGATTGAATTGGACGAAACTACAGTTTTGTGTGTATTTGTTGTGCAGCAAAGCCTCCGTTTGGACATGAAGAAATCGTCATAAGTTATCTGAAGGTGCTCTTCACTCCCCAGTTTGTTCAGGATTCAAACTGTTAGGTAAGAGATTTGAGTCTGAGTTCTGCATCTTCTAAACAACACTATGTATACTGTGTACAGATTTTGTAGGTCGATTTAACAATGAATTTCCATATAATATATATGTTGTTTCACATTCCTCACTCCCCAGTTTGTTCAGGATTCAAATTGTTAGGTAAGAGATTTGAGTCTGAGTTCTGCATCTTCTAAACAACACTATGTATACTGTGTACAGATTTTGTAGGTCAATTTAACAATGAATTTCCATATAATATATATGTTGTTTCACATTCCTGTGGAGATGTAATTCTCTGTGACTTTATTTCATTGGGTAATAAGAGTAGCTCCCATTGCCAGATACCGTGTAAAGATCTTGGTAGCTGGAATAAATAGGAAAATTCAATAATGTTGACTTTCAGTTCCAAATTAATATCTTTTTCCTTTTTTATTCATTCGAACAAACTTTAAATTTCTATGTTTTCTTTCTGAAATTGCTTTGAGAAACATACCCATTAATATACTCTTTTCCTATTTTTGTTCATTTCTCTATGAAGTTGCTTTGGAAAACATACCCGAAGGTAAAAACATGGACTTACCTTAACTTTTTGTCAGATTCCAGGGGTATCTATTTGCCAAGTTCGTCTTTCTTTTCATTTTGTTTAAGCTGGTTTGAGTAATATTCCCCTAGGTTGAAAGATGCACTGCAGAACATGAATTTATTTTGGCTTAAATGCCAGATTTGAGAGATTCCTTGTTGGACTTATGATGGAGCCATGTGGTTAAAACATATTTGCAGCAGCGATACTAATCCCTAAGCGTTCAAGTTTCCCCATTTCTTACTGAGTTTGCCCCTAACAGCTCATTCGAATTTCTTGAAATTTTCAAGCCATACTACTAACTGATATCAGGTTCTGAAAGAATTCCATCCCCGCGATGTGATGTTATTTTTTAAACAAAACCATTTCCTCCATATGAGATACTCACCTGGACAAGGATTCAATAATATAGCACAGTTCATAGACATTTGGATGCTAATCGAAATAGCCATGAAAAAAGGAATTCGCAGGCTACGGATGATGGGAGACTCCAAATTCATAGTAGATTGAGTAAATGAAAAAGTCACGGTTTCAGCTATCCTCTTGAGCATGATGCTTCATGACATTCAAATCTCTCTCGCCTTGCTGAATTGGTACTCTTGTGGCGACATCCTCCATGAGCTTAATGAAAAAGCTGATTCTCTTTACCAGGAATCTCTTGCCCATCCTTCAAGAGTCTACGGGGTCTACCAATACTGTGAAGGTGAGGATATTTATTCTATGGAATTCTAGATCTAATCAAGGAGATTTCTCTTTTCTTCTTATGAAAATGGTAAGGGCTTCAAAGTTGTTCTCAGTTATATGAATATATGTATCCATTAATGTAATCGTTGGTTCAATCCCTACAAGAAAGAATATACGAAGTGAAGGTATCCGATGACTGCTATTAGAGGAAGTATCACACCCAGTACTGGTTGTATCGAGACATTTTTCACTAGGAATGGCGATCTTACTAATGCATTGTGACAACAAAAATTCAATATGCGAGGCTATGGGGAGGCATGGCTCGTATATCTTCCTTCCTGGGCTGGACTGATTATTTGTTCTTTGCTTAACTGTTTTCTTTCTTTGTTAAATTATGAAAAAAGAGGAGAAAGGGTAAAAGAATTGCAAGAGGGCACAAGAAAGCGCCCTAAAGAACTATCAAAGGAAAAAGTGAATATGGTATCTTCAAAAAATTTAAGGAAATATCGCCAGGAGAGAGTCATGTTTGATCTTTATTTAGATGCTGAGGAGCAAGGGTAAAACTCAGAGAAAATGAAAAGCAATATTCTTGAGCATCAGAAAAGATCAACTAAATAGTACATACTATCAGTTGGTCATGATTATTCTTGGAACAAGCAACAGTCATTGCCATTTATGCCAAAACAAAAGTGTCACAAAGAGATGGACATGAAACAACCAGAACCATGCAAAGAGAAGAAGAGGAAAAGTGACTATATTAAAAACTTGGAGCAACTTGAAAAGAAAAATGGAGCAGTGAATCAATCATCAAAATATTTGTTGAGGATCTTAGCAAAGAAAAAGGAGTCAATTGAGCAATCCTCAGGAGAGTACCAGGTAGAGTGCCTGGAAGTGCAGGCATCACTTACAGAGAATAGAAAATATGATTTGAGTATTAATGTGTCTTTAGATAACTCAAGAAAATTTGATGAAGGGAAGAAAAATAAAAGAGAGTAAAGACAAATTGATAATGAATAACAAGAATTGATAGGTTCAAATAGCCCCAAAAATCATATCGAGATTTCAAAGAGATTTAAAACGAAAATCAAGGACTCAAAGAAATGTGAGACATGTGAAATTCTTCTATCTAAATAGAAGACAATGAGGATGTTAGTGAAATTGGTGATACAAAAATGGTTTCAAGCATTCATAATGATGTTGAAATGAGTTTATGGCTGCAGCCGAGGGAAGATACATTGCCACAGAAAATATGTAAGACTGACTTGGAAGAGGATGCAGAAACATTTGTTGGGGAGTTGTTTAATAGACCACTTGGCGATTCACAACATGGTTTAGATGAGCAGGCAGACAAAGAAAATCCATTGAAGAAAATGGCGAAGAAGATGTCAAAATAAGATGTTATTGTCCTTACTGGAGTGAAAGAATTGAATGGGATGCACATTAACCCCAGACTTAGTCCATGCTAGCAATTTGAGCAAGCCATTAAAGAGATGACCTAAGAATGTGGAGGATGCCAAAATCCTTGATGGGATGGCAGAGTCTAATGGAATTAATGGTAGTGCCTATAACCTTATTTGCTTGGATGGAGATGAATGTAAGCTTGGAAATAGAAAAACAAGGAAAGTAAAAGCTGATGTTGAAATCCTTACTAGGGTGTCAAAGCAAAGGAAATAAAGGATACCGGTTGTTAGCCATGAGAAAGAGAACCAGTTGCATTTGAAAGCTAAGAACCTACATGCTTTGCCTCCAGACCGGAGCTCAAAAACAAAGCTCACTCATTCGTACAACTCTTATGGAGACACAACCCCTAACACCAAAGAAAAAGGTAGCAAATTTGGAATCCTGTATGATATCAAAATACTTGCTTAAAGAACATACATTTTTTTATGTGCACCTGCACTTTAACAATATTATATGAGTATTCATTTCAAGTTGTAAAGAACATACACTTTTTTTATGTGCACCCGCACTTTAAGAATATTATATGAGTATATATTGATTCAATTATGTATGATATTATGACATCTGCTAGGCACATCATACTCTAGTGATTACTCATTTTGGACCAACGAAACAACCATCTCTGAATATTTTTGAAGATGGGAAAAGTACACAACAAAATAAGCTTTCTGAAGATATTGTAAAGTGCTTGATGAGTATTTTTTTGAAGCTAACAAGGCCATCGTTGGCAACCAATAAGGTGACACCATCAATAGCTTCACGGTCAACTTTTTCAAGTGTAAGCCCAAAAAGCTATGGCTCGAGAAGCAATTTAAACTATAAAATACCTATGGAATATTCAGAAGAAATACATTTCAAAGATCCTTATGGTGTTTGTTCTGAATCAATTCTGAGAGATATTGGTCAATACAAAAATTTCCATGATATCTCTATAGTCTCATTTGACTTGGGTCGGCTCCCAAGTTGTGATTCTTTATTCAGAAGATTGAGGTGTGTTTGTCACTTTATTGGAATACCAATAAACATCTCTTAAATGCTATTTGGCCAAATCGTTCGCCTGTACTGATTCCTTTACTGTAAACAATCTAGATTATTTGTGTTGATCATTGAAAGGTCAATTAGAATCCCTTACAACGTTTCCATTCTCATTTAGTCATTTTTAGGTTTGGCCTAATTTTTAAGTCTCTGCTTTTCAGATTTCTTGTGAGAAAACTGTGTTCTGGAGATGTAAAGGGCTTGACATATCAGCAGAAGCTAGCCTTTTGGATCAACATTTACAATGCCTGCATGATGCATGTATGATGGTAACATAACCCCTGATTTACATCTATAGCTTCTTTTTATTGCTATTACAACAAACTCATTAATGGGCTCTCCCAGTTATTGTCTATTGCTTTCTAAACAGCTGATCTTCACTTTAGGATGCATCTTCTTGTGACTAATACAAATTTAAGTTTTACACTTGAGAAACTTTAGGCCTTTGTTGAACATCAAATACCAAGCACCCCTCAGAAGGTTGTTTCACTCATGCGCGAGGTATGACAACCAAAAATGAAGAATGCAATCAATTGACTTTATTGCTCGTTTCCTATAGTAGTAGTTGCCTATATCAGAGGGTGAACATTGAAGGCACTTTTTATAACTTATATAATGACAGCTTACCCTGCTTCTGCAATGGAAATAAGATTATGAAATAATTTGTAGAATTTCATCTTGCCACTGTTTTGCAGTCATTTAATTTCTGTGAATACTGTGATGGGAGGGTTACACATAGTCCTTAATGTTGGAGGGAAGTCGATGAATGCATTGGCTGTTGAACATTTCATACTTCGACCACCTTTTCACTCAAAAGATGCAAGTTTGTTTATGTAATAATTTTCCATTTCAGAAAAGACATTTTAAATTCTTCCAATTATGTATCTAACTGACCTTCCCAAGTTGATTGAATGCTAGGCCTATTGGAAAAATGGAAAATCTCAAGAGGAGGCAATGATGCGCAGTGCTTATGGTTTAGAGTGGTTTGAACCATTGATTACCTTTGCATTGTGTTGTGGAAGTTGGTCTTCTCCTGCTGTAAGTAGTAGCTCTGCACCTGGGCTTATTGTTGCGAATAAATCTGCCTATTGGTTCTAGAAATGAGTCTAAAATAAAATGCATGGTGTTCTGCTTGAGCCCTAAGCTTTGCAGCTCAAAATTAGAATCAATTTAAAAGGCAACATATAAATAAAAATAGCTGTCTAACTTGCATGGAAATGCATATGGGTTTGCTAGACTCTTTGAAAAGTCAATATCTAAATGTGCAAAAATGGAACTTGGAATGCTTCACATTTGAAATTGTTGCAACTTGGTCAATTTAATCTTGTAACTTGGTCAATCGGTGAAATTCTTATGTGTTTGCTAATGATGTTGTTTTTCTTATTAATAGGCTATGCTGGTTAGGCAATGATAGATACTGGACTACCTGTTTCTCTCTTCTTCATATTGGTACGTGGGGTTTGTATTTTGCTCTCTTTATTTTTGCTTCATGTTAATATTGGGGATTTGTATTTTGCTTTGTTATTTTCATGATAAAACACAATTTTATATCAAGTTTAATTTGTTCTATTTCATCAATGGTTTGCAGTTTCATATCAATCCAAAGGAGCTAGACAATGAGGATCTTGCTTTCCTCTATCACATTGAGGCATGTACCTCAGTTGGGGATCTCAGCTTGCCTCTAGTTCAGGAATTCCAGAAGCATTTGCTCAAAACCTTCTTCAATGGACATTAGGTTCACAATGAAAGTGCCAGCCATCAACAGAGCAGGAATAGAAAAATAAACTGCATTACTGTAACAACCATTTATGGGTCCATTAGGTAGTTCTTTTGACTCAATTTTTTTTCTTTTTTTCTAGAGATATATAATTAATTGTAGACTAAGCTTGCCTCTGGTTCAGGAATTCCAGAAGCATCTGCTCAAAACCATCTTCAATGGACATTAGGCTCACAATGAAAGTGTTATCCATCATCAAAGCAGGAACAGAAAAATAAACCTATATTATTGTTATAGAAGAAATCTTTGGTGCTGAGTACACAATTCAGTTCAATGATATATCAACCCTATGCAATGTTCATCAATTTCTCAAGCTTTTCATGCATCAGTGCCTACTCCAACCCTTCCAGTTGATTAGTAGACTTCACAACAGCCACATCTATCAAAGGGAAGTGGCTGCCTTATCCCCTTTTGAGCCCTCTGCATATCTGATAGTGATTCCTGCAATTTCATATATCCTTGAAAGAGTTCCACAGTAGAAAGTTGAGAAATCGAGGACTGCTGTTATGAAAGTTGAGAAAGTTGATGAAGAAAATCAAAGGTGTAATTTCAAATCTGTTGTGACTGAAATGAAATGAAGTTGTTTATGCTCTTGATTTCAGGCTTGAGCAAAGTCAAAGTAATGCTGTATTTTTCAACTTTTCATTCTCGAAAATGTACATTTTTCTGCCTAGTTGGAGGAAAATTTGTCTTAAGATGTTAAGTATTTGCGAGAATGTAACTATACCGAGTGGGTTCTTGGAACCTTCTTCATTTAAAATGATGGGTGGTTGTACTGGTTGATGCTTTCATTTATATGTAACAGATACTTGTAATAGTGCTCCTGATTTTTATTTCTGATTTTTATTGTAAGAGTGCTCCTGAATAGCGTTGGGATCTCCATAAATTCTCCTTTGGCATATAATATATATATTTATTCTCCATTCACCTCTCTCAATATTGGCACAAAAAAAATATTTATTCTCCATTTTTTTGGCTCACTTCAATGTTACATTTTTTTTTCTCGCTTACCCGCTAACAATTACCTTAACGACATATTATTGCACCTTCCTTGGGGAAATTGCTAGTTGATATTATATCATATCAATTTGTCTATGATAGCATTTCATCCCTATCTTTATCATGATATTGCTTGAGAATTTGTGAAGCCAACTAATGATGATCCATGTGAATTGAGATACCATTGGATGGATATGTTAATTGATATACTGAATGGTATATGTTCTTTCATATATCTCATAATTGATATGCTAAATGATATATGTTCATATATCCCATAAATGAATCAAAATTGTTTCATATGTTGACCAATATTTTAGTTATGAATCAAAATTGTTCCATATGTTGACAATATTTTACTTTAGGTCGTTTGATTTTTAAGGCACTACAAATTGTTATTTAGATATTTCAATTTATATTAAGAATAATTTCAATCAATAGATTATTTTAAATGTCGTTTGATTTTTAAGGCACTACAAATTGTTATTAGATATTTCAATTTATATTAAGAATAATTTCAACCAATAATATAGATTATTTTAAATGATATAGAATATTGATAGTGTATAGATTGTTTATCCCTCATGCCCTTATTAGATTTTTTTTTTGATATTATGGATCAATATAGGAAATGGATAAAAATCTCGTGAGCACCCATTAAATACTAGTCCCAAGTAATGCTTATTTTGGTCATGTATAAGCACTCGCTAAATACTAGTCCCAGTAATGCTTATTTTGGTCATGTATTTTAATACTTTGGGGACTTATAATCAAATTCTTTTGAGTGAGATTATCATCACAAAGATGGTATGGGTTGATTGCGGTATTTTGCAATATATTATATCTTTGAACTCTGTGACACATCACTTTCTAAACTCACATTAATGCAAATTATGTCTTCATTAATTGGATTTTTTTTGTGGAGGTTATGAAAGGGTTAGATAGAATTGCCACCTAGGATTAAAAAGTTATTAAGAGAAAATGTAGGTATTTCATGTCAAGTACAAGATTTGGAGTGAGATATTGATAATATTTAGAAGACTATTGGTTGAGGATGGCCTTTGTGAGGCCATATTGAAGTATCACAAAGCATTGGATAAGTGTTTGATAGTGATAGTGGATGATCTTATCTTTTTTGCATTAGTTATAATTGTTTCCATCATTATGAATATGACCTTTTATCTATCCTTTCCTTTCCTACCCTTTGATTCCTCTAAGTTGGGGAAAACTCAATGCGCTCTACATCCTCCAACCCGACCTTATCAAAGGTTTGCAAAAATAAAATAGCCAGGGGCATTAGGGTAGTTTTGAGGTTAAAAAATGGGTCTCAAAACAAAAATAATGTACCATCAAAATTCCCTTTATAAGAAACAATAGGATTCAAGATGATGATTCCAACCATAGGGGTAAAAATTGTAAACAAATTTGAAGGGAAAAAGAGAGCTATTTTTTCTTATTGTATTTTCAACTTATCTCCTTATCAGTTTACCCAAATTTAAAGTTTGGGTACTTGGATGCAAAATTCAAATCCACATCCAACACATACCCACACTGCATGCTTTTGATGCACCCGTGATAATGAAAAGAAAAAAATTCAATAAAAAAACGTATTTTATTTATTAAAATACATTTTTATTTATCAAAATAGATTTTTACTATGGAATTTTTAGTTTTTCATGTCGTGGGTGCCTCAAAAATATGTCATGTGGGTATTCATTAAATGTAGAATTAAATATCGCATCCAATGAGTGCCCACACTTAGAATTTGGGTAAACTAATAAGGATATATGTCAAAAATACGATCAGAAAATGTAGTTTTTACTTTTCCCCTTCAATATTCAAAACCCTTATTTTATTATTTCCCTTAGGAGGCCCATTGTAGACCTCAAAAATCCTCTAATGGCCCTCCCTAGATAAATTATGCCATATTTATCTTATTTTAGTTGTAAAATTTAGGTCAACCGACATTATTAAATTATCATCTTTTAAGATATCTTGATCTAAAACCCCTTCCTAATTAAAAGGGATCCTGTCCTCGTAGGGTTTATAAAAGTTTTCTACTGAGAATACTTTTCCCATCTCTTGATTGTATAATTCTACAACAGTCCTAGAGATAAAAAACACTTTAAAATGATATTGATTTTTCCATCCATGATATTAATAATTCCTATGATATCCCTAATGAATCCATTGCTAGTCCATCCATATTTAGACAAGTCATCTATTAATGTTTTCCCCTCTCCCTTGATCCTTTGTAAAAAAAAATGTATGACTTATGTAACACTACCAATCTAACCATGCTTAAGATTTTGGAGGGTTTTCCATTTCTCTTATATTGAGGGACATTATTATTATTCAGACACCTTGGTTGAGGCATACCCTACTCTAAGGGCCTATTTTAGGGTTTGTTTATTTTTCTCCTTCACCTCATGAGTATGCTTACACTTATCCAAGGATAGGGGATATTCCCTTCCCCTACCTACTAATGTCCCTTCTTTCCCTTCATGTGTATCCCTCGTTCAATTCCCTCTTTCTCTTTAGTTATTGTAACCATCTTATATATGATAGGGAATTTATTAGGTTTTGTCTTAGTCCCATATTCCCCATGTTCCTCCACATTATCAAATGCCCTATACCCCATAGGTTCAAACCCTTCTCTTCCTCTATACTAATGAATTTTAGGATGTACCAAATCCCTTGTAGCAAGATGTATCTCCTTGAGACATTCGTAACTCCCCCTTAGCCTTATTCCCTTCCATGGATTTATTAGTAGAGGATTATTTATAGCATTAAAACATAGACACAACTGTATCCATAATAAAAAAACTCCATTGATTGTTATGTTGGTTACAAGTTTTAAAGGTGAGTTGATCCTCCACTTTTTCCATCTAAACAACAATACATCGAGCTCTTTTATGAATTGCTTGAATCGAAATATATTCCACTAGACGTTGCTTTTTCTTTATCAAGTCTTCTCCACATATTTTGTAGGATGACTAAACCTCCCAAATACCCTCAACTTTCACCCCCAACCCTTTATCCTCATTCCTCTATCTATCATCTATTTTTCAGTGAGGACCTTCATATAATTACCTTCTTTCATCACCACTAGATCAATTATTTTCCTTCACCGTTGTTTACCTATGAAGCTCAAACTACACTCCACCACCTGATGCCCATATGAATGGCAGTGAGTGACATGAAAGGAGATACCCACATAGTCCAATATCTACACTTCAATTTCAAGGTCCTCCACTAAACCTCCTAGTAGATTCAATTCAACCAACACTCTATCCATTTTCATTAAGAATACGTATAAATTGTTTATACACTTCCAAAAAAGATCCTATAATGTTCCCTATTTCTATAAATACCTCGATAGAGCATACTTTGAATGCTAGACTTGACATATTTACCTTCCATTTCTTGGATCAAAGTTTGTGGTCCATATTTTAATCATTAAAGACATTAAACCCCAATGCCATGTTGTTTCCATCAATTTGGAAACATCATATTTGGCGTTCAAGTGAAATATTGACCAATCTAACACTAGTATGTGATAACTCAATGAGTATCTCGATAGAGGATTCCAAATATTCTTCTGCCACACATAGAAATTCTTGTCTAAGATGTATCTACCATAAAATTTCACTGCAATGTATTGTTGGACATATTTACAATTTGAGCCATTATGATTTCCTCTCCTAACATCAGCCTTACACTTTCTTTATTTCTCCTAACACACTTCTTTATTTTTCTACCACTCGTAGCCCTTGCATCATCTGAGTCCTCCCATTATCACTCGATAGCTTATATTACATTATCTTTGATGACTTCCACTCCTTGAAAAGGATTTTCTTCATCCTACACTTCAATTGGGTTACAACTTTACTTTGCGATAGGGTTGAAAGTAGTCACATAGGTCTATAACCTTCCTCTACCACATGATCCCCCACATCCTACGCCAAGCATGGCTCCATAGTATTCTTCTGACAAGTTAGTATAGTGTCACCTCTCCCATTACCAACATCAAATAAATCTCTAACTCAATTTCAATGAATGGAAAATAATACTTACAATATTAAATCCTTTACGATCATACCCATGTGCATGAAAAACAATAGCATTGGGTTGCATTCGAAAAAAAAATTGATAGACCCTCCAAGGATCTTAGGTTAGACCCCAATGCTATCATTGTTTTGGATGAAATCCCCCTTGGGAAAGATAGTAATTCCCTTCAAAGGTTTCACCTCCTCCTAGTGTCTTCCTAAGTGTCAGAGTACCCTAAGACTCCATCAAATTTAATTTTCTTCCATTTTTTCTCTCCAAACCGTAGACCCCTCCCCCACTCTAATTTTATTTTTAGTTTTTTTTATTTAGAGAAAATTTAATGATAAACAATTGAATTTGAAAATTCTAAAAATCAATAATACAAAAACTCACATATTAATAACATAATTATTAGTGAGGCTCAATGGAGAGAACAAAACAAGAACACCATGTTAATGTCCTTGATATGCCACTAGTTGTTTTCCAATAAGATTTTCTTGATGCTTAGCAAGTTTAAGTGAACAAAACACTCAAATTTCTCTCAAACTATTTCCTTGCTTGATGGTGAGTTTCTTGTAGTAGTGGATATTCAATAGATCGATTTGTTATGCATTTCATCACCACTTTGCTTGCTCATCTCCTATTGGACTCCTCTCTATTAATACAAAAATTTAGAGGAATAGGATGAATGATTGACAAGGAAGATAGCCTTTATTGAAGCATCAAATGTCTTTTATTGTCTATATATAATCAAATAGTTGTTGTGTCCTTTCATGAGGTGGAAGAATTTTAACCCTCCCATGGAAGTTTCCAACCTTCCCCTCTTACAAATTCTATAAACAATTAATATGCAAAATGTTCTATCAATTTTTCAAGGTTATATCCATTTATTTGGGAGAATTACAAGAAACGTAATTACTCATGTGCCCTCATGTGAACCCAATGATAAAATATGGTGATCCAACTTTAGGATTACTTATTCAAAGAGACATATACATTTCATCTAAATTTCATATGGGGTTCACATGATTACATTCTCCATCCAACATAATAATAATAAAAACATTTACTTCCAACAAGCTAATTGATAACATCCCTTCCTATCCTCAAATCAAACAAAATTTATGGATCAAGTTGTAGGTTATATCTCTTGCACTTGTGAATCTCAACATCCATATCCAACAATAGAACACATTGGTGCCCATTACACCTCAAACAATATTCCAGACCAAATATTAGGATTCAAAATCCTTGTGAATTCTTTTGAAAACCCTTTGGTTAGGTGCTTCAAACTCAACCTCATCCCATGATGAGCCTGCTCCACTTCTATAATCATGCCTTCTGCATCGCCTCTACCTTTAGTGGACCCCTCATACCAAAAAAACAAAAAATGAATATTTTCTCACTTATCCTTGAGAGCAACACACTTGTCTTGCTCTCTCAACCTCCACATCAATAATGTCATCATTCTGATCACTTTAATTGTCCACAAAAACAATTTAAAGAACCTCAGCATCCTCTATTCCATCAGTTTGAAATGAGGTAATGGTAGATACTACTTCAGATATTTCAATGAGGAAAACCATTATAATTTTCTCAGATGCAATCGATCCCTAGGCTCCACTTGACTGCGCAATTGGATATCAATTGGATGGATGGAACAAATTATAAATTTGGGTCACTAGTACGGAAATTCAGTGTGGATCACATGCCATTGCCTCAATGTTGCATATAAATAGAAAATTTAAAATACTAATTCGATGCCTATAAAAACATCGATCACTGTTGGAGTTTGTGAGACTGATATAGAATTAATATTATCTCAACCAATCGATATATTATCACAAATCAATCTTATCAATACATATAATGTCTTCCAACATCAAAATGTCAATCACTATTGCAAAAGGGATTTCAATGCATATACTCGTTACTCCACACTCTCTCTCAATCCATTGGTGAAAAACAATTTTCTTCAAAGGTTCCTAGAAGCCAAGCTTTGGCTTGGTCTAACATCAATACTACTATGTTTGAAGGCATCCATACTTTGGCCTTTCTTTGATCATTGGAAGCCTGATTAGTTGTCTTTATTTGGTCTTCACATGAAGGAAGCTCTTGTCCATACGATAGAGGTTGGATTTTTTCAAAAAAATAATTCTTCCAAGCTAGATTTCATGGGGATCCATGGTCACTAGGAGGACATTTTGGCTCAAATATTGGTGTGTGTTTAAGAGATGAAAAAGAGATAGAATAATCATGGATGCACCAATAATGAAACCAAAATCAAGCAAAGGAATACATATGGGCTCTAAACAATGAAATAACACTACATTATATTGATTATGTGTGAAGCTTCCACATTAAGAATGAATAAACAACTAGGACAATTATTAACTATGTTTTCCCTATACCATTTCCTTTATCCATATGTTACTTTTTATGCTTAGAATTTTATCCATTTTTGGAAATACTCTCAACAATTTGGGGAAATGAGAAGTAGATACCAAGCATAGTTTTCCTATGCTCTCCCTTTTTATTTTCAACAGTTATGACCCTCCTCAACAATTTGGGAGATTGAGAAGTAGAGACCAATCATGTATTTCCTATGCTCTTCCTTTTCATTTTCAATAACTATATTCGTAACATACATACCCAAGACCATACCTAGGAAATGTTGAACATTTAAATATGGCATGCACAAAGGCCATATAACTCATTTCAACCCATTTTTTCATGCACAATCTGACTCGTCAATGTATATGCCCTTAGGGGTCAACACAACCCTCTTTTTGGATTATTTTGGGATTTTGGAATGAATTCCAAATGCCTTTGTTTTGGTTAACACTCATTATATCTCCTCACATCTCATTTATAAATTTATTACTTTCCTTTTCCCTCCATTGGTGGCATATTCCTTGAGGTCTTTATCAATCTGGGCATGAATAGTTGTAATGTGTGGGTTTGATTTGGTTCTCCTTGTTTTGTTGAATGTGCTACAATGCATTGGTTGCATGCACCATATGTTCATGGTGGAACTCCACCTTTGAGGAGGATTTGGGGTCTATTATGGGAACCATTTTTCTATTTGATTTTGGCTATGCATCCAATTGACATGGAAAAGGGTAAATGTTAGTTTGGTAGAAAATGGGCATTAATGATTTAATGGAGGACTTGTTATTGATGTTGGTTGGTACTCAATGGTGTCAACAGACTTCATCCAACACCTTGTGGGCATTATTTGAAACCCAATTTACGCTATCCATGTATATTTCATTAGGTGATGAATATGAATGTAATTTATTGGTAACATAGGTACAATGTTGTCTATGATATGTTTTGCATGACTATCTTGATGAGAAAGCCAATATTGGCATTTTTTAGTGACATTTGAGATTGTTTGGAGTGTGGGAAGCAACAATGGAAGCAAAATCAAACTTGGCATTATTTAGTGATGCTAAGATTTTTTGTGTGGGGAAACAAGTATGGAATCTTGGCTGCTTGTCGTTTGGCATTACAAGCAAATGTGGCATCCTAGATTTTTTTGGTGATATTTTTGCATGCCCAACAAGTGAAGAAGGATTATTGATATATATTTAAGTGATGTTATGAGGTTTTTATGACAAAAATGGAGCAAACTATTACCATGTTAATTTTTTTGTAGTTTATGATGGTTGGAAAGTATTAATTGGAATTTTAGGAAGTTTTTTCATGTATGTTATGCAAGCTTGAAGCTTCCCTCATATGGAAATTTTATTTGTGAAGACTTCCCAACTATGTTAAATAAACATTTGGTATATTTAGTGTTGGAATATTGCATATAGTATGATGCATTCCCAACTTGTTAAATGAGGCACCTAACATGTTGATTTGTGACTCAAAGAACACCCAACCTATATTAGAATCCATTAATGTCATTTGTAGGGCGTTGTCCATGATAATCAGTGCATTATAACGAATTTGAAGAGGAAGCCAATATTGGCACTCTTATTGATGTTTCAGATTGTTTGGAGTGCCTAGGAAATGTGGAAGCTTGTGTTAATTGTTCTCATGGTGTTATAGGAATACCTATCATACTTAGAGGGTTGTTCGTGAGATTTCATGTATGCCCATGCACAAAAATAAATAATATTAAATAGTATTGGAATCTTGAATTTATGTTCAATATATGTTCAATATATTTAATGAGTGTGCAACATATTAGTAGCATTTTGACAAATCTCAAAGTGTTGTTAATGAATTTTGAAGCATATCTAATTTGGTAAAATATCAATCTTGTCATTCTTATATCATTGCTTATAAATTATGCATGCCTAGCACTATTGAGAAGACATATAAATTGTTGGTTAGGATGGTTAATGCATGCACAACTGGTAGAAATACACATTTGGTGTGTTGTATTGTTATTTATACTTTCTGGAAGGCACAATCATCTCAAAAGCAAGAATAGTAGGTGATATTTCTTATGTTTGGGAGACTTTCATTGCTTTTCTTAAATAATAAATCTTAAACTTGTATTATTGTTGCAAATGGTGGATGATAATTATGCTTGCTCATTTCAATTATGAGTCAGACATTCACCCATGCCATGGTGTAAATGAGGAAATTAGATTACTGTCATGTTAAGGTAAGTGGAAGTGGATGTCAGTAAACAGGATGATAAGGCTTGCATGTGCCACTAGTAGCATGCCCATTTATATTTCTAGTTTGTAGGCATATGCACAAAGACATAACTAATGGGGACTTGTATTATCTAGAATTTGTAGGTATGGTGCTGTTAGGAGAGATCCTCTCATTCTCTTTCATTTCCGCCACTTTATCCTCCTCCCACACAAATTAGAGTCGCTTATGCCCTTCTTGTTTTGGAAATTCTACTTACAACAATGCATAGTTTTGAAAGTTGCATGATGTTCGAATATGTAGTATTGTATTATGTTATGTTAATGTCAAACATAAAAATGATGCTAGGATTGTGGAATCTAGATTGTCTTGGATTTACCAATAGTCAAAGGCAAAGAGAAGGCCACTAGTGAAAGGAAAAGAGAAAGCCACTCCTCAGCCTTCTAATGAGACTCTAGAGAGGATTCAAATTTCTACTCCAAATTGAGACATTATTTATTTAAATAGGGTTTTCAATTAAGATGTTTACTAGAAGAAACCTCCCATAGATCCTTTTGCATAGTTTTTGGTCATGGGAATATGTGTTTGATTTCTTATGAAGGTATATTGGTTAATTTGATTTCATGGTTTATGCATTTTTATTTAATATTTGAGACTAACTTAGCCATGAGTGTAAATTCCTTCTAGTCAATCTAGGTGTCCTTTCCTTGATTCTTCATTGTATCCTACCACCATTGTTTCTTGGTCGCAAGTGGTATACGGTTTTAGAAACATCCCCATTTGTTGGGAGCCTAAATCAGTATTGGCCTTGTTATTTTTGGTTTTATATTTGATTGTACAACCTCATTAATAAAATTCAACTTATTAGACATATATGTTATTACTCGCGTATTCTATTAAACTTTCATTTCTAGCTTGGATTTAGTAGAATGTTTACAACATTTATTGGTTGTTCACTTTGTTTCCTTGTATTTATTCTGCCTTAGATAGCTATTGTGGATATTGTAGAAATGTTTCAGTTTATTTAGGCCACTGGTATCTTTCATTTATAACTTAAAATTTGATTTTAGCACACTAAGAACTTGTAAACCAACATTTCTTCAACATACCAACAACATTGTATTTAATCATTTATCTCAACTAATAGAGTGCAAATTAACTTGATTTTTAGCTAACAACAGTGTAACTTAGGACTAATTATTTTAGCACCCTATAGTTTAATTGTTAATCCATTATAGTAGTTGTAATTTCTTATTTATTTCAACTGGAAAATTGTATATGAACTTCATTTTCATCTAACAACACAGTAGGTCAATTCCTAACTTATTTTAACAATTGCTACACTTTTATCCATATCAATAGCCATTAGGTTGAATTTTAACAAACACATATTTATCATAAGGCTCATTTTATAATAAACTCATAAACATAAGGATGCCTAGTACATGTCAAGTGGAAGATCTCCATTGACAACCTTCACAAATCTAATAACCGAATTTAATTGGTTAAAGGGATTAAAGAATCATGGGTTACATTCCCTTTTTCATGTAAAGTAGCCCTGCAAGAGTGCTTGGCATGTTGATGTTTTAATGTATATTTTGGGCATAAATACACCTCACATCACTTTAAATTTTTTTCCCATTTGTACTAGTTGTATTAAATCTATTGCAAGTCATTTATATTTTTCACAAATTTGGTATGGTTAAAGAATATAAACATTATGGTGGGATTATCTCAATATCAATCGATTTAATTGAACATATAAAAGGATTTAGTACACACTATTTATCAACATTTTAGTGCCAATAAATATAACCACACAAAAGATCAAAATGTTTGTTGTAAATTATATTTTCACATGTATACCAAGTTTAGTAAATGCAGGGAACATCATTTGAGGTTATATAACAATAAAAGGAAACAAGATTAATCAAAATTTGATTTGTCAATTCCAATTGATATCAGTAATCTATATCGATTGAATTCATAATAGATATGGATTAGTATTATCGTGTTGATTAGCATTGCTACACATACCACCGATTGAAACATAATTGCACTAAACATTTTCTACTACTTGTATAATACGTGATATTATAGCAAAAATGGTAAGATGAATCAACACAAGAACTTGTCATCATCAATTGATATAAGTATCACTATTGATTGATTTAATACATAATATTAAACATATACACCGATAGTGATCGATATGTTTGCGTTAATTTTTTCACCACTATTAAGAAATGAAAAGGTATGCATATAACATTAATTATAACCAACATTACATCCCAAGAACATTAACAACCAGTAATATCACCAACATAAACCATCATGCAAGAAAGTAACATAACAAGACAACAACACAAGAAATATAATATGGTAAACCTAGTGTGGAAACATCCCATACTTTAAAGTAGGTTCTTTTATTATATGAAAAAACACCCAACTAGTAACAACTCAAGTGTGGAGTTCATATGCCCCCCTGCCTCACACTATATAATTGAAGATTGCATTTATAAGAAGGATATGAGATTTGTTGATATATAATTACAATACAAGAGAATCATAACCCACTACACACATCGGATAAATGTTAATTAGGAAACATGAGGTGCACAATAAAGATAAGATTTCACTTAAACATAGTTAAGTGTCTAATGAAATCAAATGTGACCACTATGAAGCCCTTGAATTAGAAGGTTGAGCATTAGTCCCTGCTATGAGGGTCTTGATACAATTAATAATTTTTTTTCTTAGTGTGTAGGTCTTCGTCTACACTTGTGCGGATTCTCTTTCATTTTCAAAATATGTGAACCAATCAAAAGTTACATTGAAAATAAGAAATTATAAATTTGACAAATGACCAAATAAAAATAAATACAAAATATAAAACAATATTGTTTTCCTCAAAAAATGTATATTTGGAATATGCACATAAATCTCTATAAGTTTGTGTGATTTCATTAGCAACAAATTGTTCTAGAGTATGTTGATTCAAGGTTGAAAAACATGAAAATAAAAAAAAAAGGATGTGTTTTGCTTGTTGCAGGCACAAACCATAGGTTTGACCATCTGTACCTAAAATGAAAACAAAAACTCATCCTCCACATAGGTGGAAAAAATCATTTATGCCAAAAAAATTCAAAGTTGAAACTCCCAAGCGTTAATAATGCGTGTACATGTTTTTATACAAAAAAAAACACTTGTGTGTTACTAACATGTACACATTACTAACACGTGTGCATTATTGGCACGCACATATTATTAATGGGCAGACTCTATTAACACACACACACACACTATTAAACATGTGTGCATTATTGATACCTACCTTCTAATTTATCCTCACTTTCATTTTCTCTCTCTATATCCCTAACCCCACCTCTCTCCCATTGTCCCTAACCCCCCTCCTCTTTAACCCCACCCCTTGATCTCTCCCATTCTCTCTATCTAACCCTAATTCTACTCCCCCTGACACTAACTATCCCATGTATCTCTCTGTCCCCCCCCCCCCCCCCCCCCCCCCC
>LPNX010475508.1:774611-836460 GCA_001517045.1 Pseudotsuga menziesii
AATCCCCCTTCCATTTACACTATAGTTTCCCCCCATCATAATATAGAATAGGAACATGCGCACATTATGAACACACACATGTTTTTTCCTGCATAAGAAATTAAACAACTTTTGCATCCCAACATTGTCTCCTCATTGGTCTCACATGCAAACCCTATGACAAAGATTCTTTTGTAGGTGCTCTTTATTGTTTAGACCATATATATTCATTATTTTTACATATTTATGTTCTATTAAACCCCTTGGAGACACTTTTTTTCATCCCAATCTTTTGGATATGGGTAACAAAAGAAATAGAGAAAAAAAATCAAGAAAAATGGATTTTCCCCTTGAAATATTCCATGAAATTAGAGAGAAGGCAAGGTTGAGTATGGAAAAACTTAGGCATCCACACAGTGTCCCCTCAAATCCAATGGAGGCCATTCATATTCCATCTAATGTTCCACAACAAGCAATTATTCAATTGATGAAGAAGGTATTCAAACTTTGTTAGATGTTGGGTATTCACCTAGGTATATTTGGCCAGATACTCCTCATGTGAAAGCTTAAGTTGAACAACCAGATGTTAAACATATAGACCACACACATTTCCAATGCACTCCCAATCTCAATTCTCAATTCAATGCACTGCTACAATCTACCAGTGATGGGATTCACACATCTTGTCCGCCTTCCTTACCTAGAGTATCTAGTGCACACCAAAGAACTCCTAGACGTATTTAAGTGAATGAAAGTCCTCTAGCAGCTCTGGAAGGTAAGTTACCAAAATGAATTATTGATTAGAGGAGTAGAAAAATTATAAAATTCTTTTTTGAATGAAAAATGATGCATCCAAATGTCAATTATTGTTGATTTTGTTATAATCATGTTGTTTAGTTGTTGTTAGGAGAATTTTAAGCATAAAGATAGTTAAAGATTCAGATGCTAGTAATCATGTTCTTAGAAATATTCAAGCAACTTTACATACAATTGGAAATTCTACTCATTCAATTGAATGTAATGTTTCTTGTTGTGTGTTATCATAATCGATTGTAAACAAGTACACAAGGCATTGTCGATTATTGTCATGCAAATTTAATATTTTTAAAGTAAATAAAAAAAAACTCTTTGAAAGAACTCTATTATAAGAGATAACCTTGACAACCCAAATGAAACAGATTTTTGGGCCTTTATTGGAAGGTTGTCTCATTTAGATAGGAAATTAATTGATGCTATTGAGGAACTAGTACAAAAGTTTTGGCATGCCAATACTAGTCCTTCATCCAATCAAAGAGATGTGCTAAACTTGAGAAAAGGTATTGATGATTGTGAGCACCGCATTAAGAACTTCCTTGAAATGAAACAAACATAGATCTATGAGAGATTCAATATTGAACACGAGGAATTGAACCTAGGCCAAATATCATTTGAGAAATGAAAACCTTGGTATGTTAGAATATGTATAGACTACAACACATATTGTTGTTGATACCGTGTATAATTTGAATATTTTTATGACACGTATGTATACATTCATTATGTTTTGCATACTAACATTGTGCATGAGTGCTCATCCATCTTACCACTAATTTCATTGAGGGGATTTATTTATAGCCTCATGTGTCCAAGGCCATATGGACAAAAATATTATGGGAAATCTTGTATATATGGAACATTATCTACAAGTAGTAGATTTACTTTATTGCATCGACACATTCATGAAAATGAGGAGCATGAATTTGGGAGGAAAATAGTATATTTGCAGTACTTCAAGTATGTAATTTATCAAATGGATAGTGGGAAAGAAAGAAAAAATATTGCATTGGTGAAGTCCCTGGTAAGTGAAGATAGTATTGTTTCTTATGACACCTTCAATTTTTTCATATATTTTTTAAAGGTCACGATGCAATTGAATCTTTATCTCTATGACATCAGGTACGAGTATGCGATTTCATGAAGGTTTTTTCTTAAACCAAGTAATATGTTTAACATGTGCATATAGCACGATGGTAGGATGAACAATTTCAAATATGCAAAGACACCTTTCCCGCATGTACTATATTGTTAGTTGTGGATTTCAATGAGAACTACACCCTTCAACCACAAAATGAGATCCAAATCCAATATTATCATCTAGATCAAGTTAGCATAATGGTACATATCACATATAGGCATGGGCCAGATAGAAACAACAAGAGGAGGATAGTAGTGAAAGAAATAAACTTCTACATTAGTCTTAACATGTGCCATGGCCTACATTATGTGCACAACATTACTTTCAAATGTTTATGATAAATTGAAGGAGAGAGATATACATATGGGTCGAAATTTGATATGGTCAAATGGTTTTGTAGGCCAGTTAAAAAATGCATGTCTATTCCAATGGTTAAGTATCTTGCACAAAACATACAATGTGCAACATATTTGGAACTATTTTGAGACTGGGCATGAGAAAGGTGAGCATTATAGGGCTGGCGCAAGCATCAAAATTGCATTGTGAAGGGAGGAGATGGAACAAAATAATGTCAAGTGGTGCTCAAGAGCAACAAAATTTAACAAGGATAGGACATGTATTAAAAAAAATTATGGGAAGTGGTCAACATAGATCGGTCACGATAATATATTTTAAACCTAGTACAAAGAACTTGTGCTTTCATTTAGTTCGAATCGCAAACAACCATTTATTTGAAGTATGGAATTGAAAACTAACTTGCTTTAAGAAACCTTGTAGCAGTGGAAAATGGGATGGTTATGAATCAAGAGTTCGGTTAATGAATGGGACAATATTATCATTTATATCAAGTTAGCATAATGGTACATATCACATATAGGCATGGGATATATAGAAACAACAACATGAGGATAGAAGTGAAAGAAACATAATAAGTGATAACAAGTGCCACGACCTACAGTAGGTGCAATATTACTTACAAATGTTTAATGATAACTTGAAGGAGAGAGATATACAAATGGGTCGACATTGAATATGTCCAGATGGTTGTGCAGGCTGATTCAAAAACTCTTATATATTCCAATGGTTTAGTATTTTGCACAAAACATACAATGTGCAACATAGCTAGAACTATTTTGAGACTACGCATGGGAAAGGTGGGATTATGGGGCTGGTGCATGCATCAAAGCTACATTGTGAATGGAGGAGATGAAGTTTAAAACAAATAATTATATTCTAGATGTGAAATCTATAGTTCAATGGTGTTCTACAGTAATGTCAATGGTGCTCAAGAGCAATGAAATTGAATAAGGACAAGACATGTACTAAGAAATTTCTAGGAAGTGGTCAACATAGATCATTCATGATCATATATTTGCAACATAGTACAAGGAACTCATGGATTTCAATTGTCTTTTTTCATGTGGGTAGTAATTGTCCTTTTTCATGTGAGTAGTAATTGTCCTTTTGTATGTAGATATTAGGTTCCCTTTTCATGTAGGTATTAGGTCAAAAATAAATAAGCTAAATTATGTGTTTCCACATAAAGGCATTATTTCCATAGTAGAGATCAATTTCCAATGGGATTTCATGTTTAGTTTCAATGAGGAAAAGTGGCACCTCTCTTATATAATCCTTCTTCCTTTTCCTTATGTTAATCCATAGCCCCTCTTTGTGTTATTTATTTGTAAATTTTTGTGGATATTCCATTGAATAGATTGTCACACCATATCTTAAATGATATTGCAAATACCCTGAGGTTATGATATAAAAAATAACATGACTTTTTTTATTACTAACTACAAGTTATTTTTCTTCCTCTAATATATTTTGATATCCCGATCATTTTCTTTTCTCATTGAAGGAACAATATTTAATTGCTATGGGAATGGAACCCCTATATTTTCTTGTGTCTCAATTTTTATCATGTATTGATAGTTTTCCATAGGTAGGGTTATGGTTTTTTCATGCTCTAACTCTCGATTAGGGGTAGGATTTTGTAGCCTCTAAAATATTCTAAAAATTCCACACTCAATTATCTCACATATATACATAGTATTTAATAGTTGAGTCCTCTCTGACAATAATTTACCCACATTTTCATTGCCAATTGTGGATGGCTCTCAAGGTTTCAAATTCTTCACATTCGATATTAAGTAAAATGACATTCATATATATATATATTCCTCAACAATCATATAGCCACCTTATATGAATATAATTATTGATTTTCCTTGGTAGAAGCTACTAGTAATTTGCAATTGACCTATATGTTTATCATATGATAGGTATTATACCTAAGGATATCAGCCAAATCCAATGGTCAAAAACCCTAGTTAATAAAACTTAGGTTTAGATAAGAACATGTTGAGATTTGATACAAGAAGCTTGAAATGATCATGCATGCATGGCAATGTAAAGGAGTTTGCAACACAAATTTCATGTTCGATCTTTCATACACTCATGGAATACATCCACAAATAATTAAGACATGGAACAATTGTAGTGGTCTTGAATTTATGAGTTGAAAAAGGATAACACATTGAGATACTTTGGTGCAAGAATATTATACTATACCATATTAGTATAAACCATAGTAGAACACTACATTATTGAGCCCATAACTAGTGAAGGGGGTACATTTATATTCACATTGAGGAATATAAATGTTAATTGACATGTAATTATCACCTTCTCGCCATATTTGAATAATAGGCTCTTTTATTGGATAAGGTGGTCAAATCACTTCCATCCTTATGCTAATTTTGTTGCATCAATTGCATCAACAACACATTATTTGTTGAGTGCACATAGAAAATTTGAATTATTGGATCCACAACATCACTGCCTACTTCCAAGCCTACCTAGACATGAACAAAGAGAAACACCTCCATGCATGTAACCAGGGAGGTACTTTCCTAAGCTTGGTGGTAGTCTCACCAAACATTTGCAGAGATCTATGTTAAGTGCAAAGATGAATAGGCTACCCAACAACACAACTACATGCATGACTACATGGGATGCATTATGCCAAGCCTTGAGAAGTATCTTTTATCCTCTTGGTTATTTATCTGACCTAATGTGTAGGTATTTGCAGTTGTGTTAGGATCTAAAGTGTCCAATCAATTGTTGAACTCTTCATTAAGATATACCTCTAGCTTCATATTAGAGATGTGGAACATGTACTTGTGCTCAAATTCAATTATGGTTTTTCGAACTTGTTTTTGTATAAATTAGATTTGATTGAGTGTACATATGAGTAATTTCTCAAGCAAACATGTGTGTTCAATTGTCTTTATACCTTTTGTAATAATCCTAGCCATTTATTTCAATTGTATTTATACCTTTTTGTAATCCTCCTAGACATTTATTTCCAATAGAAATAGACTCATTGCATTCACTGTGAATAATGTATCATTTATAGTATATAACATCACATCCACATCATGAAAGTAAAAATGCATAAACACATTGTCATATACATAGGATGAAAGCCATCTATTTGTATTGGAAATAGGTCCAACTATACATTTTTATACAAAATGGAAAATCGTTCCCAGTATATATTATGGATTATCATGCCCAAAAATGGAATAAGGGTGGTCCGTGGCCTAGACACAAATAGACATACAGTGCACAAAACGCCACATCATGGCTAACGTACATAATGGGTATCTCAATCACCCTGGACACACTTGGAAACCCTAGGCTCATCTCCAAAATCAATCTTCCTCCTCTTTGAACTAGAGGAAGCTTGAGCCTTCTTGAATCTAGGTGTAGATTGTCTCTTTGGGCTCTAAAAGGGAAACAACAACATATCAATTTTTCCCACAATTCTACCAGTTAATACAATTATAATTCAAATCTTAAATACTCACCTGAGACAAGAAAATATACCGTAATGGGTTTCCTTGTCTCCTCAATCCAAGACTCTTAGTAATGCATCCCTACAACAATTACAACATTTTGGGGTATTACAATGAACTTGTGAATTTTTTTCTAAAACACCCCTAGAAAATACCACATGGGAATTCTTCAATCTGAAGGGTATCTTGTTATAAGTGTATGCACCCAATTTAATAGAAAACACAATTTTATTCTTGTATTCCTCGATTATGTACATTTAATGGTAACTTGCAAACCCATTTGCAAAAGAGTATGCCTCATTTCCACACACTATTTACAAAATTTCAACACTAAATAGGTTCATAAAAGGGTAGTGCACACATGCCTCATATATGGAATGGAATTCGACACAAACATATATTCCACCTATCATGTTTCCCTATATCATGGTTGGACTAATCCAATCAAACTCACTCCATGTAAAAGATCAAACTCATATCAAACATACTATCTACCTCCTATTTAACCTGTTCCTTGTAGTGTGGGTTCATCTTGTATGGTATTTTATTAATAAGCTAGGTGTTTGCCTTAAATTCCACCTTCATTTCACATATATTTGAAACCAATCCCTTCATCTTGCTAATTCTACAATGATCTAAATCTACATATCCATGGAGGAAATATGCAATCTCTTGAAATGGATGCTCATCTTGTTAGTTCCATATCACTGCAAGTTTTGCATCATCTTTGGTCCCACTTATAACATGCTTCATGCGCAATGGCTCATGCTATCACATTAGACTAGCGGTATCTCTTATATATCCTATACTATTTGGTGACCTTTTATTTCATTCAATTATGGATTTGAAAAAAAATTTGCAGGGTTGATATTGGTGGCATCTACATATGCAAAGTCATATTTTTTGGTGTATACTTATGCCGGGTACCCTCTTTTGAAACCTATAGTTAATAAGTATGAGTTCCCAAACCATGTTAAATGTCTAATGTATTGAACTACCCTTGGATATGGTGCATCGTCCTCCTCCCCGTGCAGTACAAAGTTAGTCTAGAAACATCTTCATAGTTATAGCCAATGGTGCATATGTTGTTGCATTTATATTTGAAAACAATAGTTCTCCAGTAGTGGATCTAAGATGTGCATAGATTATAATGCATTCATTGTTGAAGTGGAACATTCAATGTTTTCCATTACTTCTCATAATTACCCATATGTTCAAGTGGGTCAAAATTTTTGTTGAATCATAGAGACAAGTTTAGAGGATATAGTTGACATTTTTGGGTGGATCCTTAGACCAAGCAATGAGTATGTATGAAATTCCTTTGCAATAAATTTTTAGGAATGAAAACACTCTTCTACACTGGCCACCATTTTGTGGGGATCTCTACCAATGAAAGTTCTAGTGCTACAATAATCCTAGTAGGCACAATATGTCCCTCAACATGTTCCACAAAGTCCATCGCATAAATCAAGCCATCAAAATATGGTGGGTCCTTCAGCTTTGGGCCAATTCATTTGCATGCTTTCAACAACTCCCACCACCATATGCATTGTTCATAGTCTCCACCCTGCTAATTATTAACATGGAGAATCATTAAGTCTCCATGATAACTTTTGACCTCACATGAGGCTAGCTGGGAAGAAGCGAGAATGAAACCCTGGGCTTAAAGCCCTGCAAGAATAATTCAATACCTATGTGAATAATAACAAAAATTCGATTTCTCAAATTGTTGTGAGTGACGCAAATGAAAGGAAGAGTCTTATAACTTATGCACTCAATAACATGTAAAATAACTTAGACAAAATATAAGCTTGCTTCATAAATCTAACTTGTTTGTGCTAGTGCTTGTGAAGTGATATACATGAACATATAACAAAATAAATAGTCATAAATTATATTTTTATGTTTTAATTTTTTTTTTGAAGACTTACAATTTAGAATAACTAAAAATAAATAAATAATTTAAAACTACAAAATATAAAGTACTAAACCAACCTAAAAAATAATGCATAAATAAAAAAAATTAAGTAATTTAAATGTAATCAAACATATTAAAATAAAACTAAGTTTTAAACAAAATATTCTATGCAATTTTCTTTTTATTCTAAACCAGTGTAAAAATTTGAAATTATAAACAATATTATTGGATTTTAAATTAAACCAATACAGTAACCAGCAAATAATTTACCAAGATAGATTAATTATTTTCATTATCATAAAGCTTTATACAATCCAAACTTAGATGTCCAGGACTCTTACAAGACTTAGACCAAGTGTTGCTAGTAAAAAATTATGAGGACCATCAACAAAATCCAAATAAAATAGAGAGGTAAAATACAAAGGATGAGATAATTAGACTTAGTTTGAACCAAATCCGTTATAGTAATGGGCATACAGAATTCTTGCAAGCATATGTTTAATGATGAAATTACAGAAATCATGAGCATTATTACTACTCGAAGTGGCTTTTCACCCTCAACTGATTCTAGAGAGCATTACTACTCGAAGTGGCTTTTCAACTGTTTTTTACCATTAAGACCGCTACCTTTCCTTTACCTTGCTACCAGGATAATTATTTACAGCTTTTCTTGGCTGAGAACAGGTTTTAAACAAGTTTCAAGCATATCTCAGTTCACCAAATCATTATTTGCAAGCATGCCATCGAATAAAATCTTTGGTTTAATGGATTTAACTCATCTCCCTGCTTCATGAAATATCTTCCGTAGAGGGAAATTTGAAAAAAATTGCTTGCTAACGCCCAGGATGACTCTATAGCCTTCGTTTTTAAATGGCATCTACTGGTAATTTAAGTTTTGGAAATAATTATCATCAAAAGGCCTAATCAATCCCAAGCAATGTAGGGTAGGGATCCTTATCATTCACTATCTTAATGAATTCAAAATATGTATGTGTCTTCACTTCATTGATATCAACCTCTATGTGTTTTAATATTCCAATCATAAAGATCCGTGACTGGTTAGCCAACCACATCTATATTGGTGAGTAGAACAAGTAGGGTTTTTCCATGAACTCATAGGAATTCTTAGGTAAGATGTTAATGTTTGAACCACATCTATATTGGTGAGTAGACCAAGTTGGGTTTTGCCATGAACTCATAGGAATTCTTAGGTAAGATGTTAATGTTTGATTGTAGATTCAACATAAACTATCATACCTTGTACCTTGCATTTAATTCATTGTATTTTAATTGCTTCCTTCATTGTCTCCTTTCTACCCTATGTAGAGGTTGATCAACTATCATGATGGCTTTCCAAGTCTATGTGAAAGCACTTTATTTAGACTAGAAACAACTTGATCATCTTATACTAACCATATGAATATATTTACCCACCCTTAGAACTCCTCTTTAGTTGTCTATGCTAAAATTATTTGCTATATATTCAATGGGTGAAATATAGATTGCAGTCATCGCATGTCCATTAGACCAACAACCTGTGCATGGACAACTTCCTTCATTCAGTCACTTGTGTCACAAAGAAAACCTTTCCAATGTTTTGGGCCAAATGCAAGTGCTATCTCTTGTGCTCTATGAATATGTCCTTGATCTACTACTTATTCATTTACTCCTATTTTTTAATAACATTGAGTGATTATATATATGTTGATTATGCTCGACTTTCTTGATTTTCATCAATGACCCATGGCTTAGAACCAACCATGTTTGCATCATGTTGTCACTTGTCCCATGCCTCCCACTTTACAATAATCTCTATGAAATCCTTACTGCGGTCCCTAGTATTTCAATTTTTTCCACCGCCTTAAGCCTAATATAGCTATGGATAGTTTCACGTAATGTTCCCCGCCTCACTGTATTTATGAAATCATGGAGGAGGGTGATTCACATCATTCCTCGATTCTCAATCGTTCATATTATGATTTTCCCTCCATTTTTTCCCAATCCTCCTAATACCATCATGAAAAAATTCCTTTCAAATCTCTTCACGAATTCTTGTAATGCACAAGTCTTGAGAATGATGAATATTTACCTTGAAAATGTTGCAATGCAATAACACCTTAGAGTTGTTGTACTTTTGTGGTAACAAGTGATGATGGGGGTCATGCCCTTAGTTTTTGTATATTTCACAGTGATGTACATCTTTGTTTCTTGGCATATTACATCTTAGTTTTTGCACCTTCTCATATTGTTTGAAGAGTTATTGTATAACTCATATCCCTTATCTATCTTGGATTTATGCTCCCTGTTTACATTTGATGTACATGGTGCGCATTATGTTATATTATGTTATCTTAAGGATTCAGTTCATAACATTTGGTACAACCCAAGCACAAACCTTTCGACACTGATAGATGTAGTTACAACACTCAATGTTGTATGTTTGAATGACATGACACTTGTTTCCACTTTATAATTGAAGGTACTTATTGAGTAGGCCATCGTGAACAAGTGATGTAGGAGCATCGAGCCCTAAGACCAATATTTGAAGGTACTGACTGGAAGTCATCTAGAAGGAAATTCGACAACCTTCAGATGAGAGCAGGGGCAATTGAGCCCAAGAAGTCAAGGTAAAAGACTAGTCGATTCAAAGAAAAGTCAATGGTGGAAGGGTTAAGGTAGGCATAAATAGTTAGTTGAGGACCAGGAAGTGAGAAGGATTGACTACGAGTCAAGCCAATAAAAGAGGAAGAGTAGTCAGGGCTAACCGACTAGCAAACCAAATGAGTCGAATGGAAATTGGCTCAAGACAATGGTGAAGTTGAATATTTGGTCGACAAAGGTTGATTCAACGGAATTCATGAATGGGAACACAATGGAATTCAGTTGAGATGTTGACCAACTAAAATATCCAAGTGTCGAGAAACCAGGACACGTCACGAAAGTGGCTGGAGCAGTTAATGCAGGATTTATGGTAGTTCTTGGATATTCCAGATGGCATGGTACTCCAAGAAGGTTGCAAGTGGAGCATTGAATGAAGATGAGTTGGAGAAGAGAATCACCCAAAGGCTTCTAGACGAAGATGAAGCGAGATATAAGGTTGTGGAGGAGGTTATAAATATAGAGTGGGTTTTAGGAGAAAGGGTTCTTCACTAGGTTCTTCTGGAAAATTTGCAATAGCGCTAATCCACATAGTTAATTTTTTAGTGTAAGACAACCACTGACTATAATAGCACAGAGATTGACTAAGGTTCTAACACAGGGGAATTTCACCCTAATTGTAATTTATTCTCAAAATTAATAGAAAGACTTGTTGGTGTCATTGAAATATGTTGTGTGTTTGTGTGGGTGTCCATATGTGTTTTCATTGTGCGCTTTGATTTGTACCTGCTCATGTGGGTTCCACACTTTTACACATATTAGTACCAGAGAAGGAGTATCCTCCATGAAGAAATTAGACAACGCCAGTTGTGGTTGGTTAGAGTTGCAGAGTGTGGTGAAATTCCAATTGCAATTGGACAAGTGATTTAGTTGATCTATTGAAAGGAGAAATGGCTCAGAGAGGTGTCAATGTCTATGGTAGAGGATGAAGGCCATGTTGAGGCGTGAACATTGACCGTGAAACATTTGAGGAATGTGTTCAGACAATGAGAACTTTGAAGAATGAATTGCCTATTGTGAAGGAAGAGCAAAAGAGGGGGTTTGTGGCTAAAACCCTTGACCATAATGATGTGGAGGTTGCTAGGAGGAAGACGCTCATGAGGAAACATAAGAAGATATGGACGACATATTGTTGAAGGTTCAGTCTAAAATAATGGGCAGGTTCAAGATGGAAGTATATACCTATGTAGGGAGCCTAAACTTGGAACATCTGATACATTGGATAAGAGATATGGAGAAATACTTTGATATGGAATAGATTGAGGACCCCAAAAGAGTGAAAGTGGCTTGTTTTAATATGAAGGGTTATGCCTCATTATGGTGGGACAATGTATAGGCTAACAGAGTGAAGAAGGGAAAATATACAAACAAGTCTTGGGACATAATGGTCACCCAGTTGAAGGATAAATGTCTTCCCAATGATTATATGATAACCTTGTTTAGGAAATTGAAAAAAATGAGACAAAAGGAATTAATTGTTTAGGAATCCACTAAGGGACTCTATAGGTTGTCCATAAGGTTAGGAAAAATTGATGAAGGTGAATATATTGTGGAAAGATATGTGAATGGACTAAAATATGCCATTCATGATGAGTTTAGCCTATCTAGGTTTAGAATAGTCAAAGAGGCTTACCAATTATCCTTAAAATCATAAGAAAATCTCTCAAGGAAGACTTATATGAAAAAGGGGAAGGATGCTATGAGAGGTGGTGGAAAATTTACTTCTACAAGAGGACAGAGCAATAGAGAAAAGAAATAAGTGTAGCATGTGTTTTCACACACACTTGTACCAAAAGGAACCTGCTAAGGGTTGCACAAACATTAGTAGAGTTTCAAGGGTAAAATAGAAACAAGAAATAAAAATGACAAAACTAATCTAACATGCAGACATAATTAAACTGAACAGTATTAAAACAAATCTAAAATAATATGTTTATGCATTCTTCATCAAGAAACATACATGAGACATCATGATATAAAGAATAAAGAATTCCCTTTTTATATTAAATGAAATTATACAAGAATAAGAATCACCTCATAATAGCAATGGAAGGGCCCCCCGGAACTGTCTGAGGGAGGGTTCATTTGGTCTCCTAGTAGTCTGCAATCCTCTGTCCACATGTCACGATAGCGATCTCTAGTAGGTGAATCAAGAATAGGAAAGGCCAACTCCAAGTTCAAGAGAATGACGACTTGATGAAGTGAATAAGAGAAATTGTGTGTAATGGGGGGCCTTGAGGGTTCATTTATAGGATCTGTGAATGGCTTTGGGGATAAGGATCAAGGAAGCTTTTCCACCCTGAATCCTCTCCATGATTTGTGCTGAGTCAAATTCTATGCGCAGGTTTTCAATTTTGTCATGAAAAAACAAGAAATAACCGAAATTTGTGCTAGTGAAAGGTCGCTCATTTTATGAGTTTTTGTGTGATTTGGGTTGCTTATTTCAAAGGTTTTTTAGTGACTTAGGTCGCTCATTTCCTAGGAATATGAGAAACCTAATATTAAGGTGGCCCCTTTTTTAATTTGTTTTGATTTTTTGTCTTTTCAATGTTTTTCCAAGGTCCAATAGGTGGAATGGAGTGGAAGTGAGATGGTCCAATTATGATATATGTGGGAAAATGGGATGATCACATGGCCAATGGAAAAGTTTTAGGTGTTAACATATTTCCCCCTAATGTGTGAAGTTAGGATCTCATCAAATGGCCAACATATATCATAGAATTCTCTTTTCCAAGAGATAAGTGTGATGATAGCGTAGAAGATGGAAACTGTGTCGGAGGTAATTCACCCTCCCATAGGACTACATGGTCCCTTACCTACAAATACAATACTCAACATGGATGAGACGCATACAATCTTAAATTAATGGCTGATTCAGGAATTCCCATGCCCGTATCAATATCTCAAAATTCAAAGTGGATCTAGGCCTAGAGGGGACCTAATCAATACATGGATAACTCTTGTGTACACCATAAGTGTCCAGAAGGAACTCAAATCTGGGAACATAATCATGGTCCAACCATAATTGATATGATGAATTGGTGTTGGAATGATGAAATTCTCATAGAATGTTGGATCACAATAATTGATTATATGTTGAATCTGAAGGAGCCCAATATTTGTTGTGACTCAATCAACTAAGAGTCTAAATCTAATAGGTCTAGGGAACTGTACCTGAAACTAGATACAACAGGAAGCATGTAACTAGAGGGCTTCCAAACACTATTTCCAATGCATCCTAGATATATATATGGAAACATATAGTTGAACGGTTTCCACATAGACTCACCAAAATACTAGAGTCTGTTATACTCAGGATCTTCAACCAAATAGTGGTAGAACTAACAACCTGTACAAATCTCAACAGTGCAATGATGGATTTGACGTCGTGCATGTGAGAAACAACTAAACTAAGGGGCACTAAGGTCTCCCCTTGGTCAGTCCAAGGGACTCATCAATAATGGTTATGAGGCCAAGGTACAGTGTACCTCTAGGTATATCCTATAGAATATATGTGTTGATGTTTACAAAGGGAGATCCCAAACCGTCAAGGAAATGGTGTTTCCTTGACAGAAGCGTGAGGAATAAAACCAAGAAATGAATGGAACTGGGCATGTAACTAAGAAATTGTTTGGGTCTATGAGGGTTACTGACCAAGGGAATCAAACTTATTTTGTTTGGAGTATGAAGGAATGGTTGACTTGGCAACATGTGTGGAATTGATCTCGTGAAGGGACACAATGTGGGATACCATGGAACATGACTGCAATGGAGGGGACTAAGAGAGGGGGTGTACTGATGTTTGACTCAAGAATAACATGATATTAGTAAGAATCCAAGGGTGACTCATCATAGAATACTCTGAACAAAGGAAACCAAGGGTGCTACCATAAAAAGAGACTATACATAATTTATAGGAGTGTTGAGGAGCACTATTTATTAAATGGTTTCTTCTATGCATGAGAACTAAAGAGAGGTAGTGGAGTGATACTTCACAATTGAAGCTTCCTAAATGTGTAAACATTTAGAAAAAGGGGGTGCTTAGAATCACCTTTGTAAAATGGTTGTTGAGGCAGCTGACTATATCAGTGAAATTAAATGAGAAAGAAAGGAAAGTTTCCAATGAAATGACTATGTGATCGTAAATGAAACTTTTGATGGCGAGGTAGGACACTAATGGTGATCTCCTTGAGGGATAATGAATAGTGGTAGAATAATGTAAATTTTGCAATGTGGATGAAGCGGTGGGATCATGAGTGTGAAATGTGAGACATCAAATTTCCTTAATGACCACAAGTATGGTATTCTGCGAGGTAGGCCAATGAGTGATGCTGACAGAGTAATATGCGGCTTTGCACAAAAATCACATACTAGATGGACTCCCAATCCAACGGGAAAAGACAACATGGGTAACAAATGGAAAGGTGTACTAAAAGGAAACCCATGTAAGGTAGGTTCTATTTCTAAGTAAGGGAAAATGCAAGGGTGTCTTGGTTGGGCCACTTATCCAGATCGAGGGGTACTACATGATTAAAAGGGGATATAAAGGTTGATACATATGATATTCTGCAAAGGGCGGTACCTATATGCTAGTTTAAATTTTTATACCTATAGGGGTTGGAAATCAACTAATATTAATAAATCTCACCATGACCTGGACCTGCACATATGGAAACATTACCCAAGCATAAAAGTGCATTTGGAAATGAAATCAAGTGTAAACGTACCATGAAACACCCAAAAAATTTGATTTTATATGAGGGTACACAAACTGAGGCAAGCTAAAAAATGGCATGAAAAGAATTGTTTATCATGGAAAGTGATTCTCATAATTAAGGTCGTAATGCTCAGAAGAAAATTGGGGCCAAAAATACTTAAATAGGGTGGGCCCACCATTCCTTATGTCATTTTTACTGCTCATTGTTGGAGTTGTGTGGAGGGCCTAGGATTTCAGATGTTAATTTCTCCTGATCCGACTGTTGGTTTTTTATTCTACAAGCTTCAGGTTAGTGGTATCAACCTTCTTTTCAATTTTATCTATTTATTTTTTGCATTTGGGCTTCTGAGAAACCCCTACAGACCCCACAAGGGTTTCAGGGTTGGGTTGCTTTTTTGTGAGGTTTTGAGCGACTCAAATCACACGTTTTCATTGGAAAGGTGCAACCCGGGTCACTCATGTCAAAGAGATAGGTGCATCCCATGTCACACCTGTTTGGTGAGAGTGCAACCTAAGTCACTATTTTCTGCCAAATATGTGAGACCTGGTTTGCTTGGATCTCCCTGAAAAAGCATCCTGATGCAAAAAAGAGATTTTTTTGTTTTTTAGTAATATTGATTGATGGTGTGCAATGTAGGATGTTGAGGGTCAACTGGAGAGAAAGGGATGTTTCCAACATCCAATGATATGTTCATGATGATCAACTTATGAGGGATAGTTTGGTTAGGCACAGGTTACTCATGTTCCTTGATAACCCTTTGATGTGAAGTGCACCATTGTTGCTCAATGAGATTATTGAGTTTGGGGATCGAGAGGCAAGTTCCTTTGTTATTTAGAGTGAGCGAGTGATGCTCACCTTATAGGATGTTTATTACATGATCGGTCTTCCTCGAATAAGTGTTAATAGAGAGACACATCCTATATGTCCATGTGGCGTGGACATCAAATCTATCATGGATCATCATTGCATTACAAGTGCACACCTCCACAACTCATCAAACATTTGGATGAAATTAACATTCAAAAGACATAAGCTATTACAACGGGGGTAGTAAGCGTCCTGGGATCAAGTGGTACACACAAGATATCGGGAGGGAAGATGCTCCTAGTGGAGTGAGTACTTGTTAGGACCTGATTTGGGTGGGTCTACATGTTCCTTACTGCAGTTCAACAAGAGATGAACTAAGTCAACTGAAATGGAGGGGATTTCGACTTCACTTATTTTATCTACAACTTTTTTTCGAGAAGGTACTCACATTATGACCCCATTTTGTCATTCGATACATCAGGCCTATGGATCCCAAGATGAGTAGATGAGGTGAGATGATGATCAAAGAGGGCACAGGAATAATTGATAGAGTGTTTGGTCAGGCCTTCTTCATGTTTTAGCGCCATCTTCTAGTTGTAGTTGAGGACTATCCATATGCAGGAATGGACTACTCAAGAGACCCAAAGTTACCTCACCCCCATGGAAAAGCCTAGGGACCTAATGGTACATATGCATTATGATTATATTTGTTTTTATATCACTGGAATAGATGATAGTCAACTTTTGTATGACATCGGTACTGATGAATTATAACATGTGCATGCAAATATAGGGCCACTACAACAGGTAGATTACCGGAGACATTGTTGTCAGGTCGAGGGAGTCAACATGGTTCCTTCAGAGTAGCGATGGTGGAAGAGTGTTGAGGCGGTCCTTAATGGATTGCAAGGTGACATCAATCAAATACTGGAGGGGACATCAGACGACAAGTGCTAGAACCTTGACAATGATCTTATTGTGATATACTATCATGCTCTTGTTGAGTGGTGTTTGATGATGTGTTAGATTATTGTGGTTGTTGAGGCCATTTGATATTTGATTCAAGGAAATGCACTCAGCATATGTTCTTTTCTGATAGCTTTAGTGAGGAGACCGAGGATGATGCCTCAGAGTATTCTAATGACTAGTCAACATCATGTAGAGCTTCCCCCATGCTATGAGCATGGGACTTTTTACCAATGTAATTACTTTATGAAGTTGTTGAGGATCCTTGTTGTAGACACAACTATATTTTGGATGTATGACTTTATATATACATATGCACATGGATACAAACTTTTTATATTTTTGTGAGAGTCCTATTATTATGTGGTGTTATTTATGTGATGGTTTATATACATGGAGGCAAAGTGATATGGAATGCATGTGAATGGTTTATTTCATTGCTATTTGATTATTCATGGCATCTAATGGAGAAACTACAGTGAGAGGAGTTAATGTCAACGTTTCGAGCCAGGCGTGGCTCATCTTCAGGACATAGTGATGCTTGGGGAGATTGTTCATCTTTCAAAGGTGTATTAATACAGGAAAAACACCCGGGACGTGCCTACTAGGTTTGGTGTGTTGGCAGTTTTTAGGGTTTTTTTATTTTATTTTTATTTTAATTATTTTAACTTTAATTTAATGATTAGTTTAGATTATAAAAGCTAAGTAGTTTATTTAATTTGATACTTAATTTTAAATTTATTAATAATTTAGTTTAATAATTTAATCATCAATTTTTAATTTTACTTATGTTTAGTTAATTTAATAATTACAATTAATTCTTACTTTTATTTTTAATTATATTTTATTTAATATAATTGATATAATTTCAGTTTTAATTATATATTTTTATTTTAATATTATTTAAATGTTAACCCTAGTTTAGTTTATTAGTTAGTTTGATATATTAGTTTGGTTAATTTGAGTTTATTAATTTCATAATCAACTGTAATTTCATTTATGGTTTATTAATTTAATAATAACATTTAACTTTAATTTTAATTATATGTTTTTAATTTAGTATCAATAATTTAACTAAATTTAACCCTAGTTTAATAATTATATGTAACCCTAGTTAGGTTTTTATTATTTAAGTTTAATTCTTAAGTTAAATTTTTAGTTAAGTTAGGTTAATTTGAATTTAATTATTATTTAATTTGGTTAGGTTATGCAACCAGGATCAACTAATAGAAATATTGTCATCTCTGTTTAGGCAATTAGGGTTCTTAACTATCTCGATAGCCTCTCTGATTCTTCTCTTTGACCAATTATCGACCTGCACTAGCACCTGCATATCTTCGATTTTAATTGGGTGCTTCGTGTTATGAGAGTAATCTGCTAAAGCTGACTTATGGGTTCTATTGAGACGGATGTCAACATAGTGTTCTTCAACCCTAGTTCGAATGGACCGTCCTGTTTCTCCTATGTAGGTTTTCCCACGTTCACAAGGAATCAGGTAAACCTCCTTTTTAAGACTCGGGTCAATAGGATCTTTCACTGACCTAAGGAGCTTTCTAATGTTGTTTGGTGGTGAGAACAATGAATCAATGTTCTTATTTTTCATGTGTTTTCTATTTTGTCCATGATCCCTTGAATGTAAGGGAGAAATTCCTTATGATCCCCCACTTTCTTCTCTTTGGACAAAACCTTTGGTCTATTCTCGTGGGTTTTTGTTATTTCGATGGCTTTATTGATTTGAGCTAGGTTATAACCATTTCTCAAGAAGACGCTGCATAGGTGTTCTTTCTCAGAGTCTATGTGGTCATTATCAGAAACCCTTAGGTCTCTAGTGAATAGAGTGTTAAGAACACCCATCTTCTGGTTTGGGTGATGATGTGAGAGGGCATGAAGGTATTGCTCTGTGTGGGTTTTCTTCGTGTAGACCTTGTGGGCTACGCCTTCATCCTATTTCCTGATAACTAATGCATCAAGAAAGGGGAGTGCATTGTTTTCCTCAAACTCTTTCATGAATTTGATGAACTCAGTTTTTCTGTTTAGATGATCAACAATCCCATGGGACCATATTAAGAAGGTATCATCAACAAATCTGGACACCATTCTGGTTTTAGGTTAGTCGAGTTCAAGGATTTTTGCTCAAAGTTCTCCATGAATAGGTTATCTATAATGGGTGAAAGGGGAGAACCCATAGCCACCCCACAGGTTCGTTCATAAAGTTCACCCTTGAAACTAAAAAATGTGGAATTGATGTGCCACTCTAGAATGCCATTATCCATTTGGTCTTCTACACTAGTGAAATTATTGGGGACATGTCTGAATGTAATCGATTTAAATAGTCAAACCAATTGTTTAGTGCACAAGTATTTTCTAAAGAGGCAAGGATCGTGTACCTAATAACATTTATTCAATTGTGCGACAAGCAATTGGGAATATAGATAAACATGAAGGTGATGAATGTTCATGTGCAAGGTATTGTTCAAAATAACAATCACAACATCGTATTCCACCTAGTTATTTATTGTTGCACCAACACGCGTGCCACTAATGTAAACCAAGTCATGTTACGGGGAGTGTAGTACCCATGTGACATAGGAGAGATTCATATAGTATCTACTTGCATCATCGACGTAACTGATGAATATGAAAATATATGGATCCATCTGATAAGATCAAGTAAACAAACCATGAGGCTCTTTTCGAAAAAAAAGGGAAAAATAGGAAAATAAATATATGATACTACAAATAATTGGTTCGGCTAGATTAGACATAAAATATCTTGAGATACAACTCGTTGCAGGGGAAATTCAAGAGTTTACCTTATGAATCAGGAAGGAGGCATGCCCCCTTTCCAAGATAGTGTTTGATGACATAAGGTCATTACTACATAGAATCAAACTTTCCCTTGCCAAGTCTTTCATGGGCTTGGTCGACATACACAAGGACGAGGCCGCCCTCTTTAAAAGTGTGGGGTTCGATGTGAGTGTTGTACATGGATTAATACCAATGCTTGGTGGTTTTGATCAAGCTTTGTCCCAGAGCAGTGGCCTCTAGCAGAAGTTCAACAATTATGTGCAGGGATAGGATTTGACACTCAATTAGGAAAACTAATTCCAATCCATGCATGAGATCGAATAGGGTGAACCCCGTTGTGGTTTTGGTTGTTGTACAATATTTCCATAGGGTTGAAAAAAGAATATGATTCCAGTTAAACTTGTGTTTGGTCATTGTTTGATGGAGCGTGGTTTTGAGGATCTTGTTGACAGCTTCAACTTAGCCATTGCCCTCAAGGTAGTAGGAGGATGAGTATTCATGCTCAAATTTAAATAGGCATGAGATATCCTTCCAGACAATATCCTTGAAGTGATAACCATGATCGAACACCAATTGGCAGGGACACCAAATCGTGCGATGATGTGGTTAAAAACAAAACGTTTCATAATGTACTTGGTGCAATAAAAAGTTGGGATGGCCTTGACCCATTTAGTGGAATAGTCAACAACCACTATTATGTACTTACAACCATTGGTTGATGCAATATTTTATTCCATGTAGTTGATGGCCCACTTACAAAAGGGACCAATGGTGACCACTAGATGTAGTGGTGTAGGAGAAGTTCTTGCTTTTTGGGCGAAGAGTTAGCAATTGTGGAAATGTTTGACTGTTGCAATGCAATCAAAGATGAGCATTGGTAAAAAATAAGTAGAATGGATGAATTTTTTGGTGGTATCCATCCCAGAAAGATGTCCACCACAAGCTTCACTATGGCAGTCATTCAAGACCTAATCAGTCTCATCATGAGTGAGGCATCGACACAAAATGGTGTCAATGACTCGATGATAGAGGACGCCACTAATGAGGAGATATCAAGGGGCTTGATGATGGACATGATGATGATATTCATGGATAAGGTGAGGACCAAACTTTTGGGTTAGTAAGTACATCGAGATATCCCGGTACGAATGATCATCAAAATCTATGGTGAATATATGCTCATCCCACGGGTGATCAGTAATAGGGGAGGAGATAAATGTAGATGGTAAATATGTAATAACCTATGTTGAATCCAATGTCTTAGTTCTCTTGGGGGTAACAAACTTGAGATCATAATCTTGAAGGAAAACAATCCATTTAGCGACATGGCCTTGGATGAGGCGATAGTTCAAGAGATACATCATAGGATTTGAATTTGCGATGAATTTGGTTTGGATCAATAGAATGTAATGGCACAACTTATTAACCAAAAAGGAAACAACTAGAGCCAAGTTTTTCTTGTGAGTATATTTGAGAGCTGAACCAGACATATTCTAACTCATATAATAAATAGCATGTTATTGATGAGCGGAGTCGTCTTGGACTAGAACTCCAATGATGTCATGTTCGACTACCAAAATATAAAGGATAAAATCATTCATGAAGTCCAAGGGGGAGATAAAGGGAGTAGAGGTTAGAGTCTGTTTTAAAGCATCAAAGGCAGCTTGTGCATGCTCATCCCAAACGAAATGGACATTGGATCTAAGAAAACACAAGAATCCATGGACTATTGTAGCATACTCTAATATGAAACATCATAAGAAGTCGGCCTTACTCTGAAGGATTTGCAATTTATGTAAATTTTGCAGAGAGAAAGGTTAATGATGGATTGAACATTCAAGGGATTAACAATGATCCCTTTCTTAGAAATAATGAATCCTAGTAAATGACTAGTAGGTACACAAAAGACGCACTTGAGAGAATTCAAGTGGATATTATATTTGTGACATCAAAGGAACACTTGTTGAAGGTCCTCCAAATGTTCTGAGTGTTTCATGGACCATGTGGTGAGGTCATCCAAGTAAGAAAGGATGATGTGAACTAAGCCATTAAAGCAGTATGACATGGTGCATTGGAAAGTGGCTCCAACATTTGTTAGTTTGAATGGCATGAATTGGTAAGAGAACATACCCCAAGGGGTGGAAAAGTAATTTTATACTGATATTCCTTGTGGATCTGAGTCTGATTATACCTTGAGAATCCATCCATAAAGGATAGAATTCCATTACCAATGCAAGAATCGATTGTCACATGCCCCAATTTGCAAAAACAATTTAATGTTATTGAGGAACATTATGTTATATTTTATGCTAAGTTTGTAATTGATAACCAAGTGGGGTCAAGAATAATTATTGTATTTTCAGAATATTTTATTTAAAAAAAATAAATAAATGATGAGACACCAGCTTAGGGAAGCTGTTAAAAGAGTGCTAACTGGTCACTTGATGGAGGAGACTGGGTGGAGACTATACTGACAAGTGGCAGCATCCTCAAACTACTTCTAACTGTTGCAGGTGGCAACTTCCCTATGTTCGTGGTCAATATTCCCCAAGAAAGTGGAATTGGAGCAGGTGGCTCATTAAGTAAAAACAAACCTAGAGACCTAGGAATTATTGTAAAATTTCCCATTGAAGGCAGCTGAGGCTGCTCATTTCTGGAAAGGTGATCATTCAGGGTGAATGAAGTGCACATGAGAAATTCGATGGAGGGTACTGACTGAAGTGAGTTTGAGGGGTTAGCTACTAAGAATTGAACTTATGTAGCCCTTAGGTTGAATTTCTTACTACTGTAAGAAGGTTTGGATTACTGCTGTAATTTGACTAGTCAGGGATAGAAGGTCTTAAGGATACATCCTTCACCCAATACTCTACCAGGAGGACCAGAAAATAGGATCAAGGGTCCTGAGGAAGTGCAGACTAAGATTTCTATAGGAGTTGGTTGGGAGGAACAACCTCCTTAAGCTATTGTCACCTCATCATTTGACAGGTTTTTATTGTTCAGGTTATTTATAATTTGTTTATTGTTTTCAGCAAATGATCATTAGTTTTCAAAGAAATGCATGTTATTGTTTTGGTTAGGGTTTATACATAAAAGAATGTTCTGTATTGATAATATTAGTGATTAGTAGATTATGTTTAGAACAATAGGCATATTAGTAAATGAAAGTAATTAGTAATAAATTACCACACTATATTTTTCCACGCCTTGAATAGGCAATACTCTAGTACAACAGGTTGATCAAGTAGATGTGAAGATTTGTTTATCAACTCTGAATGAAAAATGTAAATGGCTTCTTTTAGAGTTTGTATGTGAATCATTACATAAAGTAGTAGTACTTTCTCTAGCTATTGGAAGTATCTATATTAACTAATTATCTAGAAAAGAACTGAATATATATATATATAATCATTTATAGGAATACTATTCACAGAAGCATTTCTAGTACTAATAATTACTATAAACATAATAGATAGAATTATTTAAATAAACATAGGAACAATTAAAAGATATTACTAGGATTTTAACCAAGATAGTAATCCATAGGACTGGTTAATAAATTACTTCTAGTTCAAATTTTACTATCTGTTTGGCAATACAAATACTTAGGGTTTACAAGAGGTAGGTTTAAATCCTTAAAGAAGGAATTTTACTATCTTAACCATGACATAACATTTAGCAGTTGTAATTATTTATTACTGAAAGTAATAATAGGAAAAAAAACTAAGAACCATTTCTGTAGAAATCCATATCATTTCATAATTGTAGGTTTTTTTTCAAATAATAACAAAATTGAAAGAGAAACAAAGTGTTGTATTCACCTAAGAGTATTGTAAAAATGTAAATAGTAACAAACACTATAAACCCTTTTTACTGAATGTTTTTATTTTAAATTAAATAATATTGTAAACGAGCTAAACATAAACAAAATAGCATAAGCATAATGGCCCATGGCCTCTTATAACCCTGTCGAGGCTTACATCCTGTACAAAAACAAATCATATAATTTCTTGTAAAAACAGTAAGACAGTAAACCAAAAATTATATTTTACTAATAACCTTTCCAGTTTACAAGTTTCGACTGAGCGAGCAGTCATCTCTTTTCATTTAAAAACCACTTAAAAATATTAAGTAACCAGGTAGAGGTCGAATAACATTATCTCGACTTAGAGCTGAGTTCAAAGAAAAAGTTAAACAAAACATTTTTTCATCAGCACAGGTCGTAAAGGCATTGTCACTAAACTTTATTGTCATGGCTACTATACCCTTTAGCATTCCTGCACACAGTACCCTCTGGGGTTTCGAACTCATAACTAAAACAAAATAACAAGAAGTAACTAATAGAAAAAACCCAAGTGGAGTTTACAACCAGCAACTGAGTTTCTTTCCATTCAAACCACCACATGAATGCAAGAGAAAAACCCTTAGTGTAACCAGGGCTTACCTGGGGTTTATGAAACCGTGAATGGGAGAGTCAAACTTCTAGCTAACCCCTTTCACCGTAAAGGGAACCTACACAAGAAGGACAAGTGTTAGTCATAGCATCTAAGTGTGTTGTGAATTTTATAATTGTCATGTAGTAACATTAACATTGACCGACATTTTGTTTTTACCTGATATTCGTTGGATAAAATAGAGGTTGCAAGTAGTTAGAACATGGCATATGGAAGGGTAAGGCCACGGATGAGAATAGTGCACTGAATACAACCAAACTCTAAGTCAAAATCTGAAGGTAATTGTGCAATCACTCCAGCCTTAAACACCGAGAAACCACCTTACAAACTCACATAAACCAGCCCACGGTGTTTTGTTATGGAAGCAACCTGCAAGCATGGAGGTGGTTACAGGGTTTCGATGGCCATGACCTCTTAACTCTGCCAAACTGGATGAAGGACCCTCACTCTCTGAAAAGAAAAGAGTAGGGTTTAGTTTTAAGTCAACCATCTCATGGATAGAACCATCATCACGTGTCCTTCGATATTTTTCATGAGCATGGGTAGAAGTTCCATAGTCATGTATGCAGTTTTATATCTGCATTGAAAATCATTTATATCCAATCCTTAGTCATCTAATCAATGCAAATGCTATAATTGCTAATGATATTTTACCTTTGAGATAATTCAATGCTCAACATATTAAATAATAAGATTAAAACATGAATATTTTATTCTAGGGTCTTAATTTATAAATCAAACTATTCGCTAACTAAGTTTGATATCATTAAAAGACATATGTTGTATGGTATACTATATAAGAAGGAGATCTAGAGGTAGCCATTTGGTTTTGTTAGAATTGTGAGGTGAAAGGATAAATATGACCAAACAAAAATAAGTATCTCCTTTCATATGTGAATCAACAGAACTACCTTGAAAGTTTTATAAACAAACTCATAAAAAGGTATAGTTTATAACTAAAGAATACACTAAGAATGAAAGTGTAAGATACAAGTATTAAGAACTCAAGTAAAGGTCTGTAAAAGTAATAAGGAAGAACTATTTCAGCTAGGAAGAGATTCTTGATCAAATTCTTTTAATAAAGTATGTTTTGGAGATGCTAATAAATGCAGTTCATAGACCATATAAGAGACCTCAGTGTAATATTAATGATCCAAGTATTGAGTAAACAGATAAAAGTAAAAAAGCAGTTTTGGGGTAAATGTGATAGATATCAAACATTGTTGAGTAATCGAAGCTTTAAGTTGTGAACTTATTTTGTTTACCATTTAAACTCTAGATTACAATTGCTGTAATCAAGAATACAAGTATTCTTTAGATTTATTTTCTATCATAATCATCCAGATAATTTGATGTTTTCTGACAGTATTTTGATCATGCTTTTAACCCATGCATATGTAGTTTGATTAAGTGCCATTTTGGAGTTTTCACAGCAAAAGAAATTAAGATCAACATTACCTCTTATGGAGACAAGCTGTAGTTAAACGTTCTAAGGCTAGCATCATAAACATTCTAGAGAAGTATCTTCTTGACTCGAATATAAATATTATTTTTACTGGAACTTACGTTTACCTGCTAAACCTGTAAGGAATCATCATTCCAACTGTGTTAGCTTAAAGCTAAGTAAGCCCCAATCACACATAAGAATATTTCCTTACTTGACAAAAGAAATCATCAGTATATCTAGTAGCAGTAAAATACAAGTTCTTTTTCTACCTCTGGAAAAATTACAATTGCTAAGTCAAAAACAACACTAACTCAGCTATCAAGAGAAGCCTTTAGTTAATACAAAATCTTATAAAGAAGCAACTCTTTGTTTATCTTATAAATTGTTTTATTATCTACTAACCATTAGTGCTACGTTAGCGGCGACATTAGACATTTTATGTCACTTGAAAAATTTTAAATTTTTACAAATTTTTGGGTTATTACATCGATAAAATCGATGATGAAAGGGGTTGGATAATTGTCTTTTGGACATGCTAATTTCATATCATGAAAATCAGTGCATAAACGAATGGTACCTTGCTTCTTATTGATAGAGATAGGGTTGGATATCCATGTAGTTTTGGATATCGGATAAATGAAACCAACTTTGTATAATTTTTTCTATCGGCTTTTACGGTTGGTGATTTTGTTGGGTGTATGGGTCCTTGTTTTGGTGTATTGGAGCCACCTTAGGCAAGGTGTTGATCTGATGTTCGAAAATGGCAAGGTCAAGGTCAGGAATATCGATATATAAACAAGAGAACATGTTGCAAAACTACTGGAAGAGCGCTTTGTAGGAAACAATCCCTTCAAGAGTACAGGAGGTTCCTAAAGTGATGTTCTCAATGACACCTAGATTAACTGAAATATCCACATGAATGTTGGGAGAGATGTTTTCTATATTACCGTCTTCGAAGGCGTTAGAGGTTGGGTTAGTGTTCTTGAACCAATCAATATTTCTTGGAGGAATAAATTATTTAGACTCAATGGAGAATTGGTTCAAAGATGGGGATGGAATTGCGGGTTCGTCAAGAATAAAATAAGTACAATGGTGCATTTAATCCCAAGGAAAGTTTGGTTCTATGAGTGCATCGAGGATTTCTTCATTACTTTAAAAGTATCGACTATATAGATCTAAGAGGTCAGTATTTGTCAATATGACCATCATATCATGTGATGATGCAAATGGTTCATCTAAGGATGGGATATAACAAATAGTGGTTGTCTCACTTGAAGAATTTGTTGTAGGATGAACTTATTAAGTGGTGGTGACTTGGGACTGTACAAAAAAATGGCACAAGTCATCCAACACATATTGATACTTGGGTATATCTAGGAAATGATGTGAATAATAACCATGTAGTCCAACTACTGAATAATGATGATTGGTGCACAATGACTTGTTTCATGTTTTAGGGGTTTCGGGAAGATTAACCACCAAAATGTTCTCATCGGGTTTACCATCCAAGGTTTGCAGGTGAGTGTGCAATATGGGCGATTCTAAACAATTATGGATAGCATGACCTAAAACATCACACAGTGTGAATGACGATGGTGCCCGAGCTATGGCGGTAGGGGGAGGATTCATGACTTTGTTTTGGTTTTCTCACATCATCAAATATGTCTCTTTGTCCCAAACCTTCTTCTTAGGAAGAGGTGGGGTGGTGGGTGGTGCTGCCTTAGAGATTCCAAGAGGGGGATGAGTGGTAGTATCGATTGGATGCATAGGTGTCAAGATAACCTACGGTGTAGGGGGTTGATTTGGAGGGGTAAGGTACCAAACATGAAGGCCTAATGTTAAACACAAGAGGTTAAGCGTTGCCATTATAGGTACAGTTATCACAATCCTAAAAGGTCGAAATAAAAAACAAGAATTGTTGAATATGTGTGGATCCCTATTTATTACCAGGTAACTAGTTGGGATGGGGTGTTGGTTGAGGCTAATCTTGGTTCATATATTTACCAGCAGAGATAGTGCACAAATTTTATATTTCTACTTTTGAAGTTGGAGGGGGAAGAGCCTGAAAGGTTCCTCTCGGTGTCGTGAAAGATTCCTTACCCAAAAGTTGTGAAAGCGGGAATGGTTGTGCTACTATGATTATTGTCGATTGTGGGTAGGACATTTTCCAGACAAGTCAGCCTATTGGGGTCATAATAGGTCAACTAGTCCAATTTTACAAGGTTCCCTTCATGGGGTAACATCATAAGCTTGAAGATGGATGAGGTGACTTCTTTCATAACGTACATGTAGCTATACCAAATTAGGAGGGGGTTGTAGTCTTATTGTGTGTTGACAACCTTGATATCAATTAGGATCGTTTTTCCAGCTAAATCTATAGGGACATTCTAGAGAATACCATGAGATTGAGTAGCATGACCATCGTAAGCATGCAATGTCATGAGGGACAATGCCATTTGGGGGGATACAAGCTTATATCAAACATGGGTTGACATAACGTAGGTGGAGGCTGCTTCATTGAATATGCACTGATGAATGACCAATCTTTGAATAGTGATGGCTATTTGAAAAGTTATTGATGAGGGCATTCATGAATCTACTTTGTCCAAATAAAATGTCATCAAACGGTAGTTGGAAGGGCCAATTGCACCTAAAGCTACTAGTAAGGATTTAATCTGTGTAAGACAGGTTTAGAGAACTTCCAAACTAGGCATGGTGGTAGAAGATAGTGTTAAGTTGTCCATAATACTATAGTTAGGATTGGCCCAAGCATTGGGATTATTTGTGATGTGACACAAAGGAAACATAGGGACTTTGGGAATCCCATTGTTGGGTGGTAGAGGTAGATACAAGGGTTCATTGACGTGATTAGAGTTGTTCCCCTTATCAATAGTGGAGGTTTCAGTAGTCGAATCATATTGGTTATGCCTTGTCTAAAGGTTTACGTTGGCATACAACATAAGGAAGTGTTGGACCCCATAGTCATGAGGTTTACTCAATGAAGTTGGTAGGGGTGGATAATGTTCCATGGGTTGGCATGTGACTACCCCTTATGGAGGGAAGAGTCTTTGCAGGACCATTGGTTGCAATTGAGTGGGATGAGGTGAAGGAGGATTATGAATACTACAAAATACTACAAACATAACTAAAGAGGACTGTAAACAAGTAGGGGGTGAAAAAACTAACTCTCTTTGCACAGAGTAGAGAGCAAAAACTACAAAAATTGCAAAGAGAAAAAGGTTTTAAGAGTTTATCTCTTTTTTCGAATAAAACTAAGCGACCTAGATCGTTAAAAATAGGCAAAAACAAATGACCGAGTGCAAAATATAAATCTCAATCTTTGGCCACACTGTTCAAAGAGAATATTGTGGCTCGGGTCTCTCAGATCAACCAAACAAGCATGGCCTAGGGAAGAAATATCAAAAGACACTAAAAATACCCCGGATTGGAAAATCTAAGGGAATTTTAGGTTGGTGATCGGATTACAAGATTCAAATAGTAGTAAGAAACAACAAATAAACAACAAAATGGCTAAACAGAGCATAACAAAAATCTCAAGAAAAGTATGGAAGGGACGGGCAGACACAACTAGAGAACGACTATGGATCGTCCCTAGTATGGTCGCCAAAAACTATAGTGTGTGTTTTCACGCACACCTATGCCAAAAGTAACTTACTAAGGGTTGTGTAGACGTTAGCATAATTTCAATGGAAAAACATAAACAAACAAAACAAAAAGACAAAACTAATTTAACATGCAAGGAAATTAAAGTGAACAATATTGAAACAAATCTAAACTATAATTTTATGCAGTATTCATCAAGAAACATACAAGAGACAACATGATATAAAGACTAAAGAATGCCCTTTTTATATTGAATGAAATTATATAGGAGTAAGAATCACCTCACAATGGAAGTGGAAAGGGCCGCTATAGTTGTCCAAGGGAGGGTCCATTTGGTCCCCTAGTAGTCTGAAATCCTCTGGCCACATGTCAAAATAGTGTTCTAGAAATTGAATCAAGAGCAGGAAAGGTCAGCAATCTAAGTTCAAACAAAAGTTCAACAAAATGATGGATTGAGCATGTGAATGGAGAAATTGTGTATAAAGGGGAACCTTGAAGGTTCATTTATAGGCTCCATGAATGGATTTGGGGATAAGGATCGAGGCATATTTTTATTCCCTAAATACTCTCCATGATTTGTGTCAAGTCAGAGTATGTACCCAGGTTTCCTCTTTTTACTGGGAAATGCAGGAAATGGCGAAAATTTATGTTAGGGTAAGGTCACATGTTTTTTTAGTTTTGTGTGACTTAGGTCACTTAATTCAAAGGTTTTTTAGTGAGCTAGGTTGCTAATTTCCTAGGAATATGAGCGACCTGATATTAAGGTGGCCCCTTTTGGTATTTTTTTGATTTTTTGGCTTTTGCGATGTTTTGACAAGGTCCAATACGTGGAATGAAGTGGAAATGGGATGGAGTGGTGATATATGCAAGAGATTGGGAAATGACATGTCCAATGGAAACTTTTTAGGTTTTAACAAGAAGGAAGTAGTGAAGTGAGTAGGGATGAAGTCAATGTAAGAAAACATGCACCATAGTATATAAGGGGTGGTATTGACCTGAGAGGCTAAGGTACATTTGGAAGAAGAGGTAATTTCAAAGGAAGAGGTTCAAAAAGACTGAGTATAGTCTATTACAAGTGCCAAGAAGTGGTCCATAAGGCTTTTGAAATCCTAGAAAAATTGCATGCATCAAGAAAACATGAGACCAAGGATTAAGAGACCAAAAGGAACGAAGATAGGACTGGTTCGACTGTAAGAAGCAGAACAAATGACATTAATAAGGAGGGATGCTGAAATCTAACGACCAAAAAGAACTTGTTACAACCTGCTAGGTAGGAGGAGAAATAACCAGTGCAGAGGAATTCTATATTCGGGGTCATTGTTAAAATTGGAGATACGTTTTGTTCCATTATAATCGACAGAGGTAGTACTGAAAATTTGGTCTCAACAGAAGTTATAGAGAATTGGGTTTGAGGTGTCGACCACACATAAATTTATATAGAGTTTCATGGTTGCAGAAAGGACATCATGTTACATTGTCTAAGTAATGTTTAATCAATTTCAAGATTGCTAATTATTATGATAGTGTATTTTGTGATGTGATAGCCGTGGATGGTTTTCATCTATTGTTAGAGAGACCATGGCAATATGATAGAAATGTTGTATATGATGGCCATAGAAACATTGTTATAGTAGTAAAGGATGGCAAGAAGACCTAGATGAATACCTTGAGGGACAAATGAAATAACAATGGAAGTGTGAATAATTTCTCAAAAAGAAGAGTGTTAATGTGTTTAACCAAATAATTTTTAGAGGGAAAGAAGTAGAAGTAATGTTTTGTAGTCATCTTAAAAGGGATAAGTTTGGAAATCCCAAAGGAAAGTATCCAACCTAAAGTCAGAAGAATGTTGATTGAATTTAAGGGAATAATGGTCACCGAGATGTTTATGGGATTGTCATAGGTGAGAAGCATTTCCCATTAAATATACTTGATTCCAAGTTCAATTTTACCAAACAAGGCGTCACATAGAATAACGTCGACTAAGAATGTCAAGTTGAACCGACAAGTCCAAGAATTATTCAAAAAATGGTTGATCCAAGAATGTTTGAGACCGTGTGTAGTATTGGTTGTACAAGCACCAAAGAAATGAGGAGAATTGAAGATGTGCACTGAATCAAAGGCCATCAATATGATTAATATCAAGTAAAGTTTTCCATTACCAAGGATGGATGACTTGATTGACTGCTGGAGTGGAGATAATTACTACATAGAGATTGACTTGAAGAGTGGATATCATCAGATCATGATTAGAGAAGGAGATGAATGGAAGACCATATTCAAGACCAACGAGGGACTGTATGAATGGTTGGTTATTCCATTTGGGTAAACCAATGCACCCAATACCTTTATGAGGTTGATGAATGAGGTCTTGAATTATTTCTTTTGGAATTTTGTTGTTGTCGATTTTGATGACTATTTTATCCTTAGCAAGGATAAAGAGGAGAATTTGGCTTATCTGAGACAAGTACTATATAAATTGCTTGAAGAAATTTATTGGTGAACCTGCAAAAGTGTTCCTTCATGAATGATGAGTTAGTTTATTTGGGTTTTATAATTTCCCATCAAGGACTAAAAACGGATCCTAAAAAGGTTAAAGCTATTTTAGAGTGGTTAAATCTATATAATATGATCCTTCATACATACATTTGAGTTTATTGATGATCATCCATCGATTGATGTTGCATTTCAAGTAATCAAGACAAATATATTTGAAGATATCCCTATCGCAATGACAAACTTCAATCAGCGTAGCACAACAATCCAACACTAGATGGAGTGCTATAATGTGTTGGGAGAAACTGATGATGATGACCCACTCCAAGAAAACATACCTGATTATGAAGGTACGCACGTAGTGGAAGGATTTGGTATTTCTAGTGACCAATTTTTGAATCCACTAAAAGTTAAGAAAATCAACATTGGCAACTTGGAAAATCCAAAATTTTCCAATATTGGAGATTATTTGGATGACGAGACTGTTAAGAAGATCACAGACCTATTGCATGAGTTTCAGGATCTGTCACTATGAAATTCTCAAAGATGAAAGGGGTCATCGAATACCTTGGAGAAATGAAGATACCTTTAAAGCTCGACGTAAAACCTGTCAAGCGGCGACCATACCTATTGAATCCGTGGTATAAAGAAAAAGTCAAGGAAGAGTTGGACTGAATGTTGGATGTAGGTATCATAGAACTTGTAAAAGAATTAGAGCGGATCAATATGATAGTAGTGAAAGATAAAAATACTACTGGTGAAGTGCAGATTTGCGTCGAACTAAGAAAATTGAATGATGCTTGTTTACATGACCCATTTCTTACTCCTTTTACAAATAAGGTATTAGAGAGTGTCATGGGTCAAGAGATTTACTCATTCACTGATGGGTTCTTTGGTTACCATCATATTAGAATCGCAAAGGAATATCGACACAAGACAACCTTTGCGACAGAGTGGGGTTGTTTCCAATACACGATAATTCCCTTTGGACTCAAGAATGCTACTATTATTTTTTCCAGGATAGTAATGTACGCCTTCAAATATTTTCTTCATAAATTTCTTGAGGTCTACTTTGATGATTGGGCAATATTTGGGCTCATTAAAGATAATATCTAGAGCCTCAGGATCATGTTGGAACGTTGTCGCCAGTATATAATTTCACTAAACTTAAAGAAATGTAAGTTTTTTGCCCCGTTTGGAATTATGTTAGGTCATGTGGTTTGTCGCGATGGAATATTGGTCAACCCTCCTAAAATTGTGATCATCGTCAACCTACCACCACCTACCACAGTTAAGAAATTGAGAGCAACATTGGGACATACAGGATACTATCGAAAATTTATCAAATGATATGTGAGGGTGACTACTCTAATGGAGAAGTTCTTGAAGAAAAATGTTAAGTTCTAGTGGTGAAAAACTTTGTTAAGAAATTTTAGGCACTTTAAAGAACAAGATGGTTATAGCACCCATACTTGTATTTCCAGACTCGAAAAGGAATTTCATGTACATGTCGATGTGTCGTCTATCGCGCTCGCCATGGTACTAGCACAGCCTTGCGAAGGGTCGATTGATCATCATATTGCCTTCACTAGCAGAAAATTATCAACAATGAAGAAGAACTATACCACAACAGAAAGAGAAGGTCTAGGTATGGTATACGTTTTGCAAAAATTTTGACACTATTTGCTGCGTGGACATTTTAAAATGTACACAGATCATTCAACATTGAGATACCTAGTTAATAAGCCAGTGCTGGGGGGAATATTTGTCGGTGGCTTCTCCTTTTTCAGGAATTTGAATTTGAAGTTATTGTTAAACTGGGTCGACTGAATTCAGGACCAAACCATCTCTCAAGGATCGAAAGTGGTGAAGAACCTAGTCACCGCAATGATAGTCTCCCTGATGCGTAATTATTTGTGATAACAATGTTTGATGATCATAACAAATACAACAATGTACAATTCTTTTTGCATGGAGAGGCCCTGCGATATCATGCAAGAAAGCATGAAAGAATTATGGAGGATACAATTTAGTGGTTTAAAAATAGTATTAAGTTTATAATTGGGCCCCATCATATCTTGCTACAGCCATGAAAAGACCCAAAACGCCAATGGTTAGTGACACAATACCTGATATTTGAAGAATAATTTGAGGCCATTACCCAATATTGGTTGGAAGAATGGCGAGTCCCTGCCGTTGATGACCTACTATCTACAGAAGAATACCTACAACAGGACGATCCATCGGTGCAGAAGGATGGAGAAAAGGGAGAGGAACCACCACCATCACCACAAGATTTGCAAAATTCTCCCAACCCTCCTCAAAATGATTCTAGTACAACCCCAACATATCTATTAGTGTGAGATAAGAGGAAGCAAACAGAGCAGCCTGAGACAAGGCAGAAGAAAAGGAAGGCTGACAAAACAGCAGAAACTGTCAACCTTACCAACTACAATTTTATTCTTCTTATGGAAGCAATGACAGAAGTCACTACAGAAATCTTGAATAAAATGGATGAGCGCCAAACAAAGCTAACAGGTAGTATTACAGACTTACTACAGATACTCTACAAAGAAGTAAAACAAGTACAGGTCACGGTCGACTACATACCACAATTGACAGTGTCACAAGACTTAGTTGGCTCATCAGAAGAGTGACTGAGAGATGTTTCGATACCTATTACACTAATAAAGACTCAACTGGTGGGAGAAGCACTTGATTTGGGGATAGCAGAGTTGAATACCATGGCCAAGAACTTGGGCCATGTCACCATATATTTTTCTCAAATGTCAATGTATGAAGTTTATGCAATACATAATGTTGTAGTCATGGAAACAAAGGTCAGAGAAGGTGCATTGATCAAGAAATTTCGAGCATCAAATAAGACTGTTAGTATGATGAAGAAAACAATCAAATAAACTTAGCAGAAAGCTAAATCCTAGGAAGAGGATAGGCTCCGGCTCGACACCTTCGCAAAAAGGTAGAGGAGTTGGAAGCACAAGTAACACCTTGTACACCACCAGAGGTGCTTGAAGAAATAAGGAAAACATCAATAGAGGTTATGAAGAAGATACAATAGGTAGAGTCATTGTGTGCCAAGGCAGTCAAACAAGTTTCTCAAAAGTGGGAAGCGTTGATCGAAGATGTGGAGTTAGAGAAAGTCATAGAGCAGATGCACACTGCTGAGACAGAGGTGAATTAGATGAAGAATGAGATGAATAAATTTCCCTTAGCATAGAAAATGGATAAGGCTACTGAGATGAAGAAACTACAACAGCAAGTCATAGCGATGTGAAATCAATAGCAGCAGAGGACTGACAAAGTCACAAAATTGCAGGTAGAGGTAGAAAGAGTTACATGCATTATTCATCCTATACACTAGAAATTGCAACAAGTAGTAGAGTCGACAAGACTTACGATGTCAAAACACATCAGTTTCAACCTTGTGGAGAATTTCCAGGAGGTAGAAGAAGAGTTGCGATGGGAAATAGAGGAGATAGTGAAAATCTTCCAATATTTCAAAGTAGGTCATCACAACAAAAGCTTCATATTAGAGCGGATTGGGATGAGCCATGGGTGAGTGTTGGGGGCACGTTATCCCTAGGGAAGGATAGGCAAAATTCAACCAAAATTATGCTCAGGAATATGAATATTTTGGTCGCATGAAGGAGGAAGTTGTGACGTAGGATAAGTTGTGACAGAAGCAGCCGTGAGGGAAGAGTTCGCGATAGAAGGGAAGTTGCGACGAGATCGACCACAATGGAAGGAACCACGATAGAAGAAGACATGCATCGATTGAAAAGGACATTCTGAGAAAATGTGGGTAAGAAGTCAATTAGGATAACACATGCTTTGGGGAATAAAGTATATTTGTATTTTGGTCTAATAGTTCCTACTGATAGTTGTAACTGAATGTATGAGAATAGGAATGACAGCCTATCGGTTAGTAGAATGGAGTCAGTTGACTACGATGTGTAAGACTTTATAAAAGGGAGAACCCAAGTTATGTGTGGGTTATACACATACACTCTTGGTTGGTTTGTGGTAGTCATTCTGTTTGTTGTCTATTTGTAGATTTGTAGAGTTGATGAGAAGAGAGAGTCGTTCCAAGCTGTGTGCAGATGAAAATTGACATGCCAAATGACGAGTACCTTTGTGGTTTTTCCCGGATGGGTTTCCAAGTTAAATGTAGTCTATGTGTATATTTGATGAATGTGCTTATGTCGAATGAATGTATGTTGTGAATAAGTGCATGTGTATTTTCTTATGAATGAGTCCTTATATGCATATGTCTCACTATAGTTAGTTGGAATCGCTAATAAGGAAGTATATTAATTATTGTAATCTATGTCAACGAATAAGTAGAGTAATATATTAAATGCACACAATAAGAGTAAGTAATATAAGCACCAGCTTCGGTTGAGCAAGCTAATAACATGCCAATGAAGAGGAAATCCCCACACAACTACAGAAACCTGGTTTTGGCAGTTACCCATAAGAGATATATCGGGCGAGACTGCATATGTGTTGCAGGAACTGGGAACTGAGCCTTGCTCTGTCGAGCCGATATATTGGGCTTTGTTGATGGACAACCAAGTCTCTGAACCTGGGTCGAAGGAGGAAATGACAACATCCATCATATCATTCCTCTGTCACGTGAGGGCTTCCTCTAGCAACAACTTGATAAGATCTCATGTTTCGACATAACTATTTTCTTCCCCCATGGGAAGTTTTTTGTCCTGGAGAGAATGATATTCCCTAAGTGAAACTAGTTCGAGACCCAACTCTCTATACCCTAATCACGTCGGGGACATGCACCGAGAAAAAATCAAAGATAAGATTGTTATCATGGCACTGATCTAGATGTATGTGAGGACGAAATGAAAAAACAAATGTAGAATCATAAACACAGACATATTTAAATGAATATGGAGTTACAGTAAACACATATTCTATTAAATGGTGAAATAAAACATACTATACAATAAAGTAGCTAGAATGGTGGTAGTTATCTCTAAGAAGAGATGTGGCTGCTATGCTCATTCATGCCAAGATGAATACAAAATGAGGCCAAAAGGGAATATTTATAAAAATCATGAGGAAGAGAACCCTGAACGTCCAAAACATAACCATAGAAGATGAATCGTCATAAATTTTATGGCCCCAAGGTGGTTAGTTGAATAATCAACTTCCAAGGGTCATAAATTTTGCATACAATCTCTGATTTGGGTGCTCGATATCCCATTGGAAAGGTCTATATGAGCTTTACATCTTCCAAATGAGTCCAAATGGATGTCTTTAGCATCCATTGAGCCCCCCAAATCACCAAAAAACATCGTTTAGGGCCTCAAAACGGCCCTAGAAGTTTAGAACACCAAAAACAATAGAAAAATTACTAGGAAACTGTCAAAATGGACAATTGTTTTGATCTAGTGGAATAGGTGGGTGGACACTGATCTCCATCTGGATCAAATGGACAGATATCTAAGTACATAAGTAATAGTACCTCGAAGGTATCTAAGCACATGCTTAGAAACAACCCAATGTATATGTCTTGGATCATACATGAACTCACTCAAGATACTCAAATCATAACATATGTCAGGTCCAGAATGTATCAGGTACATGAAGGAACCAATGATTTGTTTATACATAGTATGATCCACTAGATACAATATGAAATCTCGCATGTAGTTTCTTCAAGTTAGAAACTATTAGTGTGGCCATGGATTTACAATCCATCATACCAAACTTGCACAACACATCAATTGTGTACTTTCCTTGCGAAAGGAAAATATCATATTTCCTTTGCAAAAATTCAAGACCAAGAAATTAATCCATAAGACCCAAGAATTCATTTCAAACTCAGATGTGAGCTCCCTCTTTCACCAAGCTATCGGATGTTCCTCTCCAGTAAGGAACATATCATCAACGTAGAGAACCAAGATCAGTGGTTGGTTCTTCACAACTTTGAAGTACAAGTTAGGATCAGGTTCGCTTTTTGGAGAAGCCCAAACTATGAAGATAGTTTTCAATCCTTGAATACCAAGCCCTCGGGGCTTGCTTAATCCCATACAAGGCTTTCTTCAATTTTCATACATTGGAATCCTTCCCATGAACTACAAACCCCTCAAGTTGTTATATGTATACCTCTTCATCAACATCACCATTGAGGAAGAAAGTTTTCACATCCATCTAGTGAATCTTCCACCCTATCACTGAAGCAATAGAAACCATTGCTTGAATAGTGGTTTTCTTGGTTGCAAGATAAAATTCCTCATCGTAGTTTATCCCTTCTTTATGTGAGAAACCACGGGATACAAATCTAGCTTTATAGTTTTCAATACCGCCATCAGCTACATGTTTAATTTTATAAATCCACCTGGAATTTATTATGGAATTCCCTTCATATTTAGGAACCACTTCCCAAACATCATTCTTAATGATATATTTGTATTCTTCTACCATGGCATATTTCCATACTTGTTTCTTAACAGCTTCTTCATAGGTGGAAGGTTCTGAATCATTGATGTGACTCATATGTGCAACATATTTGGAATGTCTTTCAGGTCTCTTTCACTCCTTGAATGTGACTAATGGTGATCCATGCATTTCTACCTCTTGTAGAATGTCTCGGCACCATGCATGTATCCTCTTAGCATGAGGTTCAACAAGTGATCTTTCAACTAGTTCTATTGGTTCTTCAAGTGCTAGCAAATTTGAGGACTCTTCTGGTTTTTCCCTCTCAACATATGAAAGAGGAGAGCCCAAATATCGATCCTCAATCATGGGGGTATCATTCTCCTCCATGTTTGAAGTACATTAAAGTTCTTTAGAGAGATTGAGTGCATCCTCTTCATTGAATTTCACATCTATGCGGACTTCGATGTGTCTTTTCCCTAGTGCATTGATTCTATAGGCTTTGGAGGATTTTCTGTAACCAACAAAGGTCACTTTCTTTCCATATGGATCCATATTTGTACTCTTATCTTTCGGTACATGAATGTAGATAGGACAACCAAAAATATTCAAGTTCCCAACATCTATTTTTTCACTGGTGAAAACTTCTTCTAGATTCTTTTCTCCCATGATAGCATGAGGTATTCTATTCTGGGTATAAACAACATTGTCGGAGGCTTCTTACCATAAGGAGGTAGGAAGATCTTGATCACATATCATATATTTTTTAGATTTAATAATGAATTTATTTATATGCTTCCTTTATCACGGAATCCATCATGCTACCTAATATGCTCCTAGAAGCTTCTCACTTCAGAGCATCCTGATCCTTCAAATACTAAATAACCATAATGACTTTACATTCTACTTTTCACTCTTCTCTTGTAGATCATAAAATATTGCCTTTCACTACAAGCCCAATTCAGTCAAAAGGTTAACAACATTGCATGAACATGAAATTCATTCATATGAACATTTCAATGCAATGGAAATAGTTCACACATTTATGTAAGCATCAATTCATAACAGAAAGTTATATCTCATACTCACTATGTTACACTATAACAAACCTTATAACTCTTAGGAATATATATCTGTATACAAATGTAAATATGTTCAAATTATTAGATTAAGATACTCTTGATAATCAAAATACTTATCTTTTGTTGTTGTGTGGGATTTCTCTTGATCTCTAGCTCCCTACATAGATCACAAGGACTAATTGTGTCATGGATTACGGATTAAATGAACTTTCCAGGAACTTTATAGAGACCTCCTTCTCTGATTCCAATCACAACTTAATTCAACTGAAAATAAGTGCATCCAACTCCTTCGATTGAATAGGTAGTATTATCTCTAAGATCCACATGACAGGTGAACTTATTTTCCTTCAGATCTATGATAGAGCTCATATATCCATTCATGTGTTTGGATGTGTCACTATCCATCAAGAATGTCTCAACACTAGTGATAATACTCCTCCCTTGTCTCCTGATCATCAGAAGAATTCTTTCTTGTATGTTCATCTTTTGTAGAAGTAGAAGCATGAAATATAACTTTGAACTTTCCTCTTTTATTTTCCCGACAGTCTCTTATGTAGTGGCCCTTCTTTTTGCAAATGAATCATTTGACTTTGGACTTATCAAATTTCTTATTGTATTCTTTTTCCATTTGATGAGGAAACTTCTTTTCAGAAAAGGATTTCTTTCCTCTCTTCATCCTTGTCGTGAGAGAAATATTCTCTTCTTTAGAGGAATCAAACTTTCTTTGGATTCTCCCTTCATGTTGGAAGAAATCATGCCATAGTATTTCAAATTTTGGTTGCACCTATCGACTATTAATAGCGGCCAAGAATTTCTCCCATGAGGATAGGATACCATCAACAATAGTTTGAATGAGATCATCATCATCGACGGTTACTCCAATTATCATGGGTTGATCTCTTACTTGAGAGATATTAGTGAAGAAGGAATCCATAGACTCGTCCTTCTCCATATTCAAATTATGAATCTTGTTCTTAAATTCTCTCTTTTGGAGTCAGGGTCTTCTTCTCATAAATATTGGTCAAGGTGCTGAAGCACTCCTTTGTAGTCTTCAATGGAGTAATCATCGGCATCAAATTGAATTTCACTGAATCATAAATTATTCTCTTAACTTTTCCTTGACTCTTATTGAAATCGGTGCATCCAACATTAGTAATAGGCTCTTCAACAACATTGGATACGTGTCCATTCAGATCATGTTCTTCCAGGATATTCAGAATCCTGGCCTTCCAAGTGTTTAAGTTAGAATTTGCTTCAAGTCGATATTTCAACCTTACTGAGATTGAGGCCATTGTTCTTCAAGTATTTTCTCATATTCCACCACTCAATATCAATGTAGGTTCAATCTTGCTTGCAAAACTTAGTTCATTCATGCCCTGAGCTATGATACCATGTTGAATTTTGTTGAACTTTTTTCTTTAAAACTTTAAATGTGGAATTTCTAAAGTACTTGGAATCAATTGAACAATCATACACATAAGCATTCACACATAACACAGTATGTACCATGGGGAAAACCTTCAAAACAATGAGGGAGAAAAACCTCAGCAAATATCCTTGATACAATGATAAATAACAAAGAATGTATTTTACTACTGTGGATTACATTCAACACCCTTGGTGCAAGATAAGAGAGAAGTACCAAGCACCACAGGTGCAATCATTGAGCAATAGAGAAGAGAGAAATATTGATTAATCCATATATATGCCCTGCACACAAATTAATTTGTAGTTTCTGCGTTGATGCACATTATCCACACGCCAATTCACAATTCTAGCTTTGATGCACACTATGAACACACCAATTCACAGTTTTTCCTTGGTCTCATCAATTGATGCATAACAAATCACAGTGTGACTCAATCATAGCCCATATCTTTAGGCTTTGAATTCAAAATGAACTCAATCGTCAACTATATGTTATATCACTTAGTTAAATGGCTAACTCAAATGTCATCATGCAAGTGTCATAACTTAAGTGTCATCTTTTAGTTTAACTCAAGTGTCACAACTTAAGTGTCACGACTTAAGCGTCATCTTTTAGTTTAACAAAAGTGTCATCATGCAAAACACTTTAGTTAACTCAATCTTGTTTATCAACACTTAGTTAACTCCTTTAACTGAATTCGTTCTTGATATCATCATTGAAGTGATAAAATCAAGTTCTCCTTTAATTAACTGAAGTATTCTTTGTTAATAACATTGAAGTTAACAATTTGAGTTCTTCTTTAATTAACTGAATGACTTTCTCATGAGCAATTCGAATTCTCTTAATTCTCAATGCATCTTATCTTTATCTCTTTTATTATTGGCATGGTCCACATGTTCCAACTTTAATTTGTCTATCATATTAGTTATACTAAGGATATTTGTCCAACGATGTGAACATATTTTATTACTATCGTTCCATGTGTTCATATGCTAAAGTAATTCACTCTAGAGGTGGCTAGTCTCTAGAGGAGACTTAATAGCTCATCCATCCCGAGTGACCATGGTTAGTAATACATAACCAACCATTCATGCTTCGTCATGCAAAGTATTACCTCCACACATGAGGATCTGACTTGACACACAAGTCCTTAGTATTGTCCAACAAGACTATACAACATTGTCACTTTAGAATACAAAGTATTTACCTCAACACATGAGTTTTAACCTTTACACATAAGTCTTAGTCATTCTTGAGCCCAACTCAAGAATATACTCCAAGTTTCTTGAGTCCAACTCAAGAATCTACTCCAAGATTCTTGAGTCCAACTTAGGATCCCTAAGGCACTACCTCAACACATGATGCCCAATCCTGGCGCACAAGATTAGCTTGGAGAATGGCTCATGATGCTATAACTTTAACAAGATACAACAATGTGAATGTTAGCTAATATACCTACTTAAGTTAATCAAATGTATAACCAGGAATTAGAGAAAGAAATAGAAGATAATGGCATTATTTCAGTTATCTAGGATTTAGATCCTAACAAAGATCTAGGGCCAGATGGATTTACAATATCATTTTACAGGAAATATTGGTAGTTAATAAAGTTTGACCTATTTAAGATGATCAAATGGTATTTGAAAAAAGGTAAATTGGGAGGAAGTACCATTCCTAATTATTGGCTTTGATCCTAAAAGAAAAAAATACAACTACTTTTTCAAGATTTAGAACTATATCGTTGTGTAATTCCTCATATAAAATAATAAAAAATATCTTATCTAGCATGACCAAACCTCTCTTGTCTCATATTATCTCTAATAATTAAGGAATACTCATCCTTAAAAGGCACATTATTGATAATATTATTCTAGTTCAAGAAGCAATACATTCTAGTAAAGTTAGGAATAAAAGAGCCATGGTGATAAAAATGGATATGGCAAATTCCCTTGATAAAGTTAACATTACTTTCTAATTTCAGTACTTAGGAAATTTGGATTTGCGAAGATGTTCTTGAAATGAATCTAAGATTGTATAACAAGTCCCTGGATAGCCCCTTTGGTTAATGGGATACCTACTAAATTTTTCCAGGGGGAGAGGCTTGAGATAGAGGTTCCCTATGTCTACTATGCTCTGTATTATAATGGCAAACTCTCTAAGTATAAAACTAGAATTTGAAAGGATAACGGGAATTACCATAGAATAAGCATAGTTAGAGAAGTAAAAGAGATGAACCACTCTCAGTTTGTTCATGATACTATGTTGCTCGGAGGATCCACTGGAATAACAGTTGAATGATTCAAAACCATCTTGGATGATTACTTGAGGGTTTCAGGAGGTGAATCCAATAATTACAATTGTTGTGTATATGGTTGTACTTTGACTGCTTTAAATATGAAAACTAGAGAAAAATTTCTTGGATTTACTGCAAAGAAGGACTGGGACTCCTTTACTTATGTTGGAATCCCCATCTCTTTAGGGAAACCCCAAACTACGGATTGGAAGTCTATGGTGGAAAAAACAATTGGAGCAAGGGGGATCACAATGGCTTGATCTAGCATGTAGGGTATTGTTGATCAAATTAGTGTTATATTCAATGTCATATATTATAATTTTGTTCTGCTAACTAGAATTACAAAGTAGAATAGTCTTCAAAGAATTTTTTATGTTAGGGTGGTAAATCCAAATGGAAAAATATCATTTGATTAATTTGAAGCAAGTGGCGGAATATTTAAACAAGGGAGGGTTAGCAATTCCATAAACTAACATGTTAAACAAATCTATAGGAGACAAATTCTTTGGAACATTGCAATAGGAGATTCAGCTTGGTGCAAGACTGCTCTTGTTAAAAAATACTCAACCTCAGTCTGTAGCTAAATCTTTGATTATGATTTTCAAAATGTTAAGTGTACAACACTATGGATTTTATGCAAAGCTTCAATTAATATAGTCAAAAATCAATCTTCTTTGTTGCTAGGAAACATACATAGTATAAGGATTTGGGATGACATAATTCTTGGGAGAAGAGAATTAAGAGCTAACATTGATTTGAGTAAGGTACATATTTGGATGAAGGAAAATCAAATTCAATTTTTAGCAGATATTTCTGACTGGGATCAAAAGGGGAGATGGTTAAAATGGATAACTTTCAAGTTTGAGGGAGATTTAGATTTACAATGGAAAATTTTGAAAAGAACCCTAAGAGGATTAACACCCACTGAACACACGGATAGAGATAAATGTTGCAATTATACAGTTAAGGAAGGAGATCTACAACAAAATATTGAAAGTAGTGATTCTCCAAGTAATGCAATTTGGAAGATAATATGGAGGAGTGATGTAATTCCAAAAATAAAGATTTTCATTTGGGTTCTATGTCATAATAAATTTCTTACTTTCCTAATCTTCATCGAAGAGCTATAAAGGGACCTTCTCAATTTCCTCTATCTAAGCATGTTGAAGAAATTGCATATCATTTGTTATTAGAATGTGACTTTGTTGTTGAAGTGTGTAGATTCAACTTTGAAGGAGTTTGCATAAATCTAGTTCCTCCAAGAAATTGGAGAGAAACAATTTTTCTTTGGCATAAAAAATATTAAAAAAAATGAAAACAAATCGTTGTTGAAGCAGTTCGTATGGAAAGATTCGCCATACGTCTTGATATGGAATATTTGGGTTGCTAGAAATGCACTTATATTCAGAAGACCAAAGAATTCGACAATGCTTCTAGCAGGGAAGGCTTGGGCTTTGTTGTAGAAATCTATGAAAATCCATCGTAGGACTAGTCAAAGGAGAAAGAATTTGGATTCAGAAGAAAGATCATGCATATAGAGCCTTTAAAAAAAATATGCGAATAGAATTTCAAGGACAAATTCATGTACAAAGGTCAATTCACACTGGCTTCTGAGAATAAATCCATCAAATCTCATTGAATGGATAAATACGAAAAACTGTCATGTTTTGTTTTTCGATGGTTCTTCCAAAAATCATCCAAGGTTAGCAAGTGTGAGCAGGGGGGGGGGTGATATTTGACCTCGGAGGAAAGAAGAAGCAATACTTCTCTTGGGGATTGGGAGATATTTCTAATAATAGTGTAGAATCCTTGGCTTTATGGTAGGAATTGAACCTGGGCCAAATATCATTTGAGAAATGAAAACCTTGGTATGTTAGAATATGTACAAACCGCAACACAAGATGTGGAGTGAGATATTGATAATATTTAGAAGACTATTGGTTGAGGATGGCCTTTGTGAGGCCATATTGAAGTATCACAAAGCATTGGATAAGTGTTTGATAGTGATAGTGGATGATCTTATCTTTTTTGCCTTAGTTATAATTGTTTCCATCATTATGAATACGACCTTTTATCTATCCTTTCCTTTCCTACCCTTTGATTCCTCTAAGTTGGGGAAAACTCAATGTGCTCTACATCCTCCAACCCGAACTTATCAAAGGTTTGCAAAAATAAAATAGCTAGGGGCATTAGGGTAGTTTTGAGGTAAAAAAATGGGTCTCAAAACAAAAATAATGTACCATCAAAATTCCCTTTATTAGAAACAATAGGATTCAAGATGATGATTCCAACCATAGGGGTAAAAATTGTAAACAAATTTGAAGGGAAAAAGAGAGCTATTTTTTCTTATTGTATTTTCAAGTTATCTCCTTATCAGTTTACCCAAATTTAAAGTTTGGGTACTTGGATGCAGAATTCAAATCCACATCCAACACATACCCACACTGCATACTTTTGATGCACCCGTGATAATGAAAAGAAAAAAATCAATAAAAAAACATATTTTATTTATTAAAATACATTTTTATTTATCAAAATACATTTTTATTATGGAATTTTTAGTTTTTCATGTTGTGGGTGCCTCAAAAATATGTCATGTGGGTATGCATTAAATGTCGAATTAAATACCGCATCCAAAGAGTGCCCACACTTAGAATTTTGGTAAACTAATAAGGAGATATGTCAAAAATACGATAAGAAAATGTAGTTTTTACTTTTCCCCTTCAATATTCAAAATCCTTATTTTATTATTTCCCTTAGGAGGCCCATTGTAGACCTCAAAAATCCTCTAATGGTCCTCCCTAGATAAATTATGCCATATTTATCTTATTTTAGTTGTAAAATTTAGGTCAACTGACATTATTAAATTATCATCTTTTAAGATATCTTGATTTAAAACCCCTTCCCAATTAAAAGGGATCCTGTCCTCGTAGGGTCCATAAAAAATTTCTACTGAGAATACTTTTCCCATCTCTTGATTGTATAATTCTGCACGAGTCCTAGAGATCAAAAACATTTTAAAATGATATTGATTTTTCCATCCATGATATTAATAATTCCTATGATATCCCCAATGAATCCATTGCTAGTCCATCCATGTTTAGACAAGTCATCTATTAATGTTTTCCCCTCTCCCTTGATCCTTTGTATAAAAAAATGTATGACTTATGTAACACTACCAATCTAACCATGCTTAAAATTTTGGAGGGTTTTCCATTTCTCTTATATTGAGGGACATTATTATTATTCAGACACCTTGGTTGAGGCATACCCTACTCTAAGGGCCTATTTTAGGGTTTGTTTATTTGTCTCCTTCACCTCATGAGTATGCTTACACTTATCCAAGGATAGGGGATATTCCCTTCCCCTACCTACTAATGTGCCTTCTTTCCCTTCATGTGTATCCCTCGTTCAATTCCCTCTTTCTCTTTAGTTATTGTAACCATATTATATATGATAGGGAATTTGTTAGGTTTTGTCTTAGTCCCATATTCCCCATGTTCCTCCACATTATCAAATTCCCTATACCCCATAGGTTCAAACCCTTCTCTCCCTCTATATTGATGAATTTTAGGATGTACCAAATCCCTTGTAGCAAGATGTATCTCCTTGAGACATTCGTAACTTCCCCTTAGCCTTATTCCCTTCCATGGATTTATTAGTAGAGGATTATTTATAGAATTAAAACATAGACACAACTGTATCCATAATAAAAAAAGTCCATTGATTGTTATGTTGGTTACAAGTTTTAAAGGTGGGTTGATCCTCCATTTTTTCCATCTAAACAACAATACATCGAGCTCTTTTATGAATTGCTTGAATCGACATATATTCCACTAGACGTTGCTTTTTCTTTATCAAGTCTTCTCCACATCTTTTGTAGGATGACTAAACCTCCCAAATACCCTCAACTTTCACCCCCAACCCTTTATCCTCATTCCTCTATCTATCGTTTGTTTTTTAGTGAGGACCTTCATATAATTACCTTCTTTCATCACCACTAGATCAATTATTTTCCTTCACCGTTGTTTACCTATGAAGCTCAAACTACACTCCACCACCCGATTCCCATATGAATGGCAGTGAGTGACATGAAAGGAGATACCCACATAGTCCAATATCTACACTTCAATTTCAAGGTCCTCCACTAAACCTCCTAGTAGATTCAATTCAACCAACACTCTAGCCATTTTCATTAAGAATACGTATAAATTGTTTATACACTTCCAAAAAAGAGCCTATAATGTTCCCTATTTCTATAAATACCTCGATAGAGCATATTTTGAATGCTAGACTTGACATGTTTACCTTCCATTTCTTGGATCAAAGTTTGTGGTCCATATTTTAATCATTAAAGACATTAAACCCCAATGCCATGTTGTTTCCATCAATTTGGAAACATCATATTTGGCGTTCAAGTGAAATATTGACCAATCTAACACTAGCATGTGATAACTCAATGAGTATCTCAATAGAGGCTTCCAAATATTCTTCTGCCACACACCCAAATTCTTGTCTAATATGTATCTACCAAAAAATTTCGCTGCAATGTATTGTTGGACATATTTACAACTTTAGCCATTATGATTTCCTCTCCTAATATCAGCCTTACACTTTCTTTATTTCTCCTCACACACTTCTTTATTTTTCTACCACTCGTAGCCCTTGCATCATCTGAGTCCTCCCATTATCACTTGATAGCTTATATTGCATTATCTTTGATGACTTCCACTCCTTGAAAAGGATTTTCTTCATCCTACACTTCAATTGGGTTACAACTTTACTTTATGATAGGGTTGAAAGTAGTCACATAGGTCTATAACCTTCCTCTACCACATGATCCCCCACATACTATGCCAAGCATGGCTCCATAGTATTCTTATGACAAGTTAGTATAATGTCACCTCTCCCATTACCAACATCAAATAAATCTCTAACTCAATTTCTATGAACGAAAAATACTACTTACAATATTAAATCCTTTACGATCATACCCATGTGCATGAAAAACAATAGCATTGGGTAGCATTCCAAAAAAAAATTGATAGACCCTCCAAGGATCTTAGGTTAGACCCCGATGCTATCATTTGTGGGAGGAAATCCCCCTTGGGAAAGATAGTAATTCCCTTCAAAAGTTTCACCTCCTCCTAGTGTCTTCCTAAGTGTCAGAGTACCCTAAGACTCCATCAAATTTACTTTTCTTCCATTTTTTCTCTCCAAACCCTAGACCCCCCCTCCCACTCTAATTTTATTTTTAGTTTTTTTAATTGAGATAAAATTTAATGATAAACAATTGAATTTGAAAATTATAAAAATCAATAATACAAAAACTCACATATAAATAACACAATTATTAGTGAGGCTCAATGGAGAGAACAAAACAGGAACACCATGTTAATGTCCTTGATATGCCACTAGTTGTTTTCCCTATAATATTTTCTTGATGCTTAGCAAGTTTAAGTGAACAAAACACTCAAATTTATCTCAAACTATTTCCTTGCTTGATGGTGAGTTTCTTGTAGTAGTGGATATTCAATAGATCGATTTGTTATGCATTTCATCACCACTTTGCTTGCTCATCTCCTATTGGACTCCTCTCTATTAATACAAAAATTTAGAGGAATAGGATGAATGATTGACAAGGAAGATAGCCTTTATTGAAGCATCAAATGTCTTTTATTGTCTATATATAATCAAATAGTTGTTGTATCCTTTCACAAGGTGGAAGAATTTTAACCCTCCCATGGAAGTTTCCAACCGTCCCCTCTTACAAATTCTATAAACAATTAATATGCAAAATGTTCTATCAATTTTTCAAGGTTATATCCATTTATTTGGGAGAATTACAAGAAACATAATTACTCATGTGCCCACATGTGAACCCAATGATAAAATATGGTGATCCAACTTTAGGATTACTTATTCAAATAGACATATACATTTTATCTAAATTTCATATGGGGTTCACATGATTACATTCTCCATCCAACATAATAATAATAAAAACATTGACTTCCAACAAGCTAATTGATAACATCCCTTCCTATCCTCAAATCAAACAAAATTTATGGATCAAGTTGTAGGTTAGATCTCTTGCACTTGTGAATCTCAACATCCATATCCAACAATAGAACACATTGGTGCCCATTACACCTCAAACAATATTCCAGACCAAATATTAGGATTCAAAATCCTTGTGAATTCTTTTGAAAACCCTTTGGTTAGGTGCTTCAAACTCAACCTCATCCCATGATGAGCCTGCTCCACTTCTATAATAATTCCTTCTGCATCGCCTCTACCTCTAGTGGACCCCTCATACCAAAAAAACAAAAAAAGAATATTTTCTCACTTATCCTCGAGAGCAACACACTCGCCCTGTTCTCTCAACCTCCACATCAATAATGTCATCGTTCTGATCACTTTACTTGTCCACAAAAACAATTTAAAGAACATCAACATCCTCTATTCCATCAGTTTGAAATGAGGTAATGGTAGATACTACTTTATATATTTCAATAAGGAAAACCATTATAATTTTCTCAGATGCAATCGATCCCTAGGCTCCACTAGACCGCGCAATTGGATATCAATTGGATGGACGGAATAAATTATAAATTTGGGTCACTAGTACGGAAATTCGGTGTGGATCACATGCCATTGCCTCAATGTTGCATATAAATAGAAAATTTAAAATACTAATTTGATGCCTATAAAAGTATCGATCACTCTTGGAGTTTGTGAGACTGATATAGAATTAATATTATCTCAACCAATCGATATATTATCGCAAATCAATCTTATCAATACATATATTGTCTTCCAACATAAAAATGTCAATCACTATTGCAAAATGGATTTCAAAATAATTTCAAAAGGGATTTCAATGGATATACTCGTTAATCCACACTCTCTCTCAATCCATTGGTGAAAAACAATTTTCTTCAAAGGTTCCTAGAAGCCAAGCTTTGGCTTGGTCTAACATCAGTACTACTATGTTTGAAGGCATCCATACTTTGGCCTTTCTTTGATCATTGGAAGCCTGATTAGTTGTCTTTATTTGGTCTTCAAATGAAGCAAGCTCTTGTCCATATGATAGAGGTTGGATTTTTTCAAAAAAATAATTCTTCCAAGCTAGATTTCATGGGGATCCATGGTCACTAGGAGGACATTTTGGCTCAAATATTGGTGTGTGTTTAAGAGATGGAAAAGAGATAGAATCATCATGGATGCACCAATAATGAAACCAAAATCAAGCAAAGGAATACATATGGGCTCTAAACAATGAAATAACACTACATTATATTGATTATGTGTGAAGCTTCCACATTAAGAATGAATAAACAACTAGGACAATTATTAACTATGTTTTCCCTTTACCATTTCCTTTATCCATATGTTACTTTTTATGCTTAGAATTTTATCCATTTTTGGAAATATCTCAACAATTTGGGGAAATGAGAAGTAGATACCAAGCATAGTTTTCCTATGCTCTCCCTTTTTATTTTCAACAGTTATGACCCTCCTCAACAATTTGGGAGATTGAGAAGTAGATACCAATCATGTATTTCCTATGCTCTTCCTTTTCATTTCCAATAAATATATTCCTAACATACATAACCAAGACCATACCTAGGAAATGTTGAACATTTAAATATGGCATGCACAAAGGCCATATAACTCATTTCAACCCACTCTTTTTCATGCACAATCTGACTTGTCAATGTATATGCCCTTAGGGGTCAACACAACCCTCTTTTGGATTATTTTGGGAATTTGGAAGGAATTCCAAATGCCTTTGTTTTGGTTAACACTCATTATATCTACTCACATCTCATTTATAAATTTATTACTTTCCTTTTCCCTCCATTGGTGGCATATTCCTTGAGGTCTTTATCGATTTTGGCATGAACATTTATAATGTGTGGGTTTGATTTGGTTCTCCTTCTTTTGTTGAATGTGCTACAAAGCATTGGTTGCATGCACCATATGTTCATGGTGGAACTCCACCTTTGAGGAGGATTTGGGGTCTATGATGGGAACCATTTTTCTATTTGATTTTGGCTATGCATCCAATTGACATGGAAAAGGGTAAATGTTAGTTTGGTAGAAAATGGGCTTTAATGATTTAATGGAGGACTTGTTATTGATGTTGGTTGGTACTCAATGGTGTCAAGAGACTTCATCCAACACCTTGTGGGCATTATTTGAAACCCAATTTACATTATCCATGTATATTTCATTGGGTGATGAATATGAATGTAATTTATTGGTAACATAGGTACAATGTTGTCTATGATATGTTTTGCATGACTATCTTGATGAGAAAGCAAATATTGGCATTTTTTAGTGACGTTTGAGATTGTATGGAGTGTGGGAAGCAAGAATGGAAGCAAAATCAATCTTGGCATTATTTAGTGATGCTAAGATTTTTTGTGTGGGGAAACAAGTATGGAATCTTGGCTGCTTGTCGTTTGGCATTACAAGCAAATGTGGCATCCTAGATTTTTTTTGTGATATTTTTGCATGCCCAACAAGTGAAGAAGGATTATTGATATATATTTAAGTGGTGTTATGAGGTTTTTACGACAAAAATGGAGCAAACTATTACCATGTTAATTAGTTTGTAGTTTATGATGGTTGGAAATTATTAATTGGAATTTTAGGAAGTTTTTTCATGTATGTTATGCAAGCTTGAAGCTTCCCTCATATGGCAGTTTTATTTGTGAAGAATTCCCAACTATGTTAAATAAACATTTGGTATATTTAATGTTGGAATATTGCATATAGTATGATGCATTCCCAACTTGTTAAATGAGGAACCTAACATGTTGATTTGTGACTCAAAGAACACCCAACCTATATTAGAATCCATTAATGTCATTTGTAGGGCGTTGTCCATGATAATCAGTGCATTATAACAAATTTGAAGAGGAAGCCAATATTGGCACTCTTATTGATGTTTCAAATTGTTTGGAGTGCCTAGGAAATGTGGAAGCTTGTGTTAATTGTTCTCATGGTGTTATAGGAATACCTATCATACTTAGAGGGTTTTTCGTGAGATTTCATGTGGATTTCATGTATTCTCATGCACAAAAATAAACAATATTAAATAGTATTGGCATCTTGAATTTATGTTCAATATATTTTATGTGTGCAACATATTAGTGGCATTTTGACAAATCTTAAAGTGTTGTTAATGACTTTTGAAGCATATCTAATTTGGTAAAATATCAATCTTGTCATTCTTATATCATTGCTTATAAATTATGCATGCCTATCACTATTGAGAAGACATCTAAATTGTTGGTTATGATGGTTAATGCACGCACAACTGGTAGAAATACACATTTGGTGTGTTTTATTGTTATTTATACTTTTTGGAAGGCACAGTCATATCAAAATCAAGAATAGTAGGTGATATGTCTTATGTTTGGGAGACTTTCATTGCTTTTCTTAAATAATAAATCTTAAACTTGTATTATTGTTGCAAATGGTTGATGATAATTATGCTTGCTAATTTCAATTATGAGTCGGACATTCACCCATGCCATGGTGTAAATGAGGAAATTAGATTACTTTCATGTTAAGGTAAGTGGAAGTGGATGTCAGTAAATAGGATGATAAGGCTTGCATGTGCCACTAGTAGCATGCCCATTTATATTTCTAGTTTGTAGGCATATGCACAAAGACATGACTAATGGGGAATTGTATTATCTAGAATTTGTAGGTATGGTGCTGCTAGGAGAGATCCTCTCATTCTCTTTCATTTCCCCCACTTTATCCTCCTCCCACACAAATTAGAGTCGCTTATGCCCTTCTTGTTTTGGAAATTCTACTTACAACAAAGCATAGTTTTGAATGTTGCATGATGTTCGAAGATGTAGTATTGTATTATCTTATGTTAATGTCAAACATAAAAATGATGCTAGGATTGTGGAATCTAGATTTTCTTGGATTTACCAATAGTCAAAGGCAAAGAGAAAGCCACTAGTCAAAGGAAAAGAGAAACCCACTCCTCACCCTTCTAATGAGACTCTAGAGAGGATTCAAATTTCTACTCCAAATAGAGACATTATTTATTTAAATAGGGTTTTCAATTAAGATTTTTACCAGAAGAAACCTCCCATAGATCCTTTTGCATAGTTTTGGTCATGGGAATATGTGTTTTATGGCTAGAAATCAGCATAGATGATCAAGCAATACTCATATTTATATGGTAGACAATGATATTTATGCAATATGGTTGGCAGTGAGTTTCCACACAATAATTCTATGTCAATGTTTATAAAAATATAATGAAGAAAAACAGTTATTTATGATGATATTGTTATGCATTTGAAATTCAAGATTTAACAAATATCAAATAATTAGTTGCAAGCCTCTTTGTCTTGTTGATACTAAAAATTGTGAAACATAAATTTTTCTCGGGAGATTTAGTTAGCATATGTATCCATAGTCTACTATTGAGTAGGTGTGCTTGGACTATACTATTGAAATTAATTTCCATGTTTTAATTTCTAAATTAACCTAACAACAACCTCCAATGATGGGATGGATTATAGTAGAGGTCAACCAAGTGTTAGGGTGAAAATGAATTTGATTTCTTGTGCAGGTATATTGGTTAATTTGATTTCATGGTTTATGCATTTTTATTTAATATTTGAGACTAACTTAGCCATGAATGTAAATTCCTTCTAGTCAATCTAGGTGTCCTTTCCTTGATTCTTCATTGTCTCCTACCATCATTGTTTCTTGGTCGTAAGTGGTATATGGTTTTAGAAACATTCCCATTTGTTGGGAGCCTAAATCATTATTGGCCTTGTTATTTTTGGTTTTATATTTGATTGTACAACCTCATTAATAAAATTCAACTTATTAGACATATATGTTATTACTCGTGTATTCTATTAAACTTTCATTTCTATCTTGGATTTAGTAGAATGTTTACTACATTTGTTGGTTGTTCACTTTGTTTCCTTGTATTTATTCTGCCTTAGATAGCTATTGTGGATATTGTAGAAATGTTTCAATTTATTTAGGCCACCGGTATCTTTCATTTATAACTTACAATTTGATTTTAGCACACTAAGAACTTGTAAATCATCATTTCTTCAACATACCAACAACATTGTATTTAATCATTTATCTCAACTAATAGAGTGCAAATTAACTTGATTTTTAGCTAACAACACTGTAACTTAGGACTAATTATTTTAGCACCCTATAGTTTAATTGTTAACCCATTCTAGTAGTTGTAATTTCTTATTTATTTCAAGTGGAAAATTGTATATGAACTTCATTTTCATCTAACAACACAGTAGGTCAATTCCTAACTTATTTTAACAATTTCTACACTTTTATCCATATCAATAGCCATTAGGTTGAATTTTAACAAACACATATTTATCATAAGGCTCATTTTACAATAAACTCATAAACATAAGGATGCCTAGTACATGTCAAGTAGAAGATCTCCATTGACAACCTTCACAAATCTAATAACCGAATTTAATTGGTTAAAGGGATTAAAGAATCATGGGTTCCATTCCCTTTTTCATGTAAAGTAGCCCTGCAAGAGTGCTTGACATGCTGATGTTTTAATGTATATTTTGGGCATAAATACACCTCACATCACTTTAATTTTTTTTCCCATTTGTACTAGTTGTATTAAATCTATTGCAAGTCATTTATATTTTTCACAAATTTGGTATGGTTAAAGCATATAAACATTATGGTGGGATTATCTCAATATCAATCGATTTAATTGAACATATAAAAGGATTTAGTACACACTATTGATCAACATTTTAGTGCCAATAAATATAACCACACAAAAGATCAAAATGTTTGTTGTAAATTATTTTTTCACATGTATACCAAGTTTAGTAAATGCAGGGAACATCATTTGAGGTTATATAACAATAAAAGGAAACAAGATTAATCAAAATTTGATTTGTCAATTCCAATTGATATCAATAATCTATATGGATTGAATTCATAATAGATATGGATTAGTATTATCGTGTTGATTGGCATTGCTACACATACCACCGATTGAAACATAATTGCATTAAACATTTTCTACTACTTGTATAATACGTGATATTACAACAAAAATGGTAAGATGAATCAACACAAGAACTTGTCATCATCAATTGATATAAGTATCACTATTGATTGATTTAATACATAATATTAAACATATACACCTATAGTGATCGATATGTTTGCGTTAATTTTTTCACCACTATTAAGAAATGAAAAGGTATGCATATAAACATTAATTATAACCAACATTACATCCCAAGAACATTAACAACCAGTAATATCACCAACATAAAGCATCATGCAAGAAAGTAACATAACAAGACAACAACACAAGAAATATAATATGGTAAACCTAGTGGGGAAACATCCCATACTTTAAAGTAGGTTCTTTTATTATATGAAAAAACACCCAACTAGTAACAACTCAAGTGTGGAGTTCATATGCCCCCCTGCCTCACACTAAATCATTGAATATTGCATTTATAAGAAGGATATGAGATTTGTTGATATATAATTACAATACAAGAGAATCATAACCCACTACACACATCGGATAAACGTTAATTAGGAAACATGAGGTGCACAATAAAGATAAGATTTCACTTAAACATAGTTAAGTGTCTAATGAAATCAAATGTGACCACTATGAAGCCCTTGAATTAAAAGTTTGAGCATTAGTCCCCGCTATGAGGGTCTTAACACAATCAATAATTTTTTTTCTTAGTGTGTAGGTCTTCGTCTACACTTGTGCAGCTTCTCTTTCATTTTCAAAATATGTGAACCAATCAAAAGTTACATTGAAAATAAGAAATTATAAATTTGACAAATGACCAAATAAAAATAAATACAAAATATAAAACAATATTGTTTTCCTCAAAAAATGTATATTTGGAATATGCACATAAATCTCTATAAGTTTGTGTGATTTCATTAGCAACAAATTGTTCTAAAGTATGTTGATTCAAGGTTGAAAAACACGAAAAAAATAATGAATGTGTTTTGTTTGTTGCAGGCACAAACCATAGGTTTGACCATCTATACCTAAAATGAAAACAAAAAACTCATCCTCCACATAGGTGGAAAAAATCATTTATGCCAAAAAAAATTCAAAGTTGAAACTCCCACGCGTTAATAATGCGTGTGGATGTTTTTATACAAAAAAAAAAAACACTTGTGTGTTACTAACATGTACACATTACTAACACGTGATCATTATTGGCACGCACATATTATTAATGGGCACACTCTATTAACACACACACACACTATTAAACATGTGTGCATTATTGATACCTACCTTTTAATTTCTCCTTACTTTCTTTTTCTCTCTCTATATCCCTAACCCCACCTCTCTCCCATTGTCCCTAACCCCCCTCCTCTTTAACCCCACCCCTCCATCTCTCCCATTCTCTCTATCTAACCCTAATTATCCTCCCCCTGACACTAACTATCCCATGTATCTCTCTGTCCCCCCATCCTCCCCCTCTCCCTAACCATATCCCCTCTCCTCTATCTATCCTTGCCACACCTCTAACCCCCACCGCTCTCTCTCCCCCCTCCTCCCCCTATGCTTAACCCCTTTCTCTCTACCCCTCCTCCCCTCCTGTTTTTTCAAATGTATACCAAGTTTAGTAAATGTAGGGAACATCATTTGAGATTAGATAAAAATCAAAGGAAACAAGATGAATCAACATGTGATTTGTCAATTCCAATTCATATCAGTAATTTGTATCAATTGAATTCATATAATATATGGATTAGTATTATCGTGTTGGTTGGCATTACTACACATATCAATTGAAAAATGTTTGCATTAAACATTTTCTACTACTTGTATAATAGGTGATATTATAGTCAAAAGTGGCAAGATGAATCAACATAGGATCTTATCATCATCAATCGATATAAGTATCATTATTGATCGATTTAATACTTGATATTGATCATCATATACACTTGTAGTGATCGATATGTTTGCATTTAATTTTTTTCACCACTATTAGGAAATGAAAAGGTATGCATATAACATGAATCGTAATCAACATTACCTCCCAAGAACATTAACAACCAAAATATCACCAATATAAAGCATCATGCAAGAAAGCAACATAACATGGAAACAACACAAGCAATATACTATGGTAAACCCAGGCACGAAACATACATTACTTTAAAGTAGGTTCTTTTATTATATGAAAAATTGCCCAACTAGAAACAACTCAAGTGTGGAGTTTATATGAGACCCCTTCCCACCACACTCAACCATTGAAGGTTGTATTTATAAGAAGGATATGAGGTTTGTTGATATATACTTACAATACAATAGAATCATAACTCACTACACACATGGGATAAACTTTAATTAGGAAACATGAGGTGCACAATAAATATAATATTTCACTTAAATATAGTTAAGTGTCTGAGGAAATCGAATGTGACCACTATGAAGCACTTGAATTAGAAGGTTGAGCATTATCCACGCTATGAGGGTATTAACACAATCAATGATCTTTTTTTTTAGTGTGTATTTCTTTATCTGCACTTGCGTGGGTTCTATTTCATTTTCAAAATAGGTGAACCAATAAAAAATTACAATAAAAATAACAAATCTATGTTTTTTACAAATTTGACATATGACCAAATAAAAATAAATACAAAATATAAAACAATATTATTTTCCTCAAAAAATATATATTTGGAATATGCATATAAATCTCTATAAGTTTGTGCAACTTAATTAGCAACAAATAGTTCTAGAGTATGTAGATTTAAGGTTGAAAAAAAAAATGGATGTGTTTTGTTAGTTGAAGGCCCAAACCACAGGTTTGACAATCCGTACCTAAAATGAAAGCAAAAAAACTCATCCACCACTTAGGTGGAAAATCATTCACACCAAAAAAATTTCAAATTTGAAACTTGCATGCGTTCATAATGCCTGCGTGTTTTTATACAAAAAATTACTTGTGTGTTACTAACATGTGCATGTTGCTAACACATGTGCATTATTGACGCGCACACATTATTAATGTGCACACTCTATTAACACGCATGCACTAGTAAAAATGTCAGCGTTATTCTTACCTACCTTTAATTTATCCTTGCTTTCTTTTTCTCTCTTTATCTTCCTAACCCCACCTTTGTCCCAGTGTCCCTAACCCCCCCCCCCCCCCTTTCTCCTTCTCTCTATCTAAACCTAATCCTACTCCCTATGACCACTAACTTCCCCATATCTCTCTCTCTCTCTCCCCCCTCCTCCCCCTCACCCTAAACATGTCCCCTCTCCTCGATCTCTCCTCCCACACCTCTAACCCCCACCTCTCTCTCTCTCCCCTCATCCCCCTATTCCTAACCCCTTTATCTCTACCCCTCCTCCCCTCCTCTTTTTTCATACGTATACCAAGTTTAGTAAATGTAGGGAACATCATTTGAGATTAGATAACAATCAAAGGCAACAAGATGAATCAACATGTGATTTGCCAATTCCAACTCATCAGTAATTTGTATCAATTGAATTCATAGTAATTATGGATTAGTATTATCGTGTTGATGGGCATTACTACACATACCGATTGAAAAATGTTTGCATTAAACGTTTTCTACTACTTGTATAATACATGATATTACAGCCAAAAGTGGCAAGATGAATCGACATAGAAATTATCATCAACAATCAATATAAGTATCATTATTGATCAATTTAATACATAATATTGATTAGGATAACACTTGTAGTGATCGAATTTATTTCACCACTGTAATTAAGAAATGAAAAAGTATACATATAGCATGGGTCATAAACAAGAATACATCCCAAGAACATTAGCAACCAACAATATTACCAATATAAAGCATCATGCAACAAATTAACATAACATGGCAACAACACAAGCAATATACTATGGTAGACCCAGACGGAAGTGTCTATGGATTTAAAGTAGGTTTTTTATTATATGAAAAATCACCCAACTAGCAACCACCCAAGTGTGGTGTGGAGTGGAGTTGAGTTTGTATGGGACCCCACACTTAATCATTGAAGAGTGTGTTTATAAGAAGGATATATAATTACAATACGAGAGAATCAAAACCCACTACACACATGGAATAAACTTTAATTAGGAAACATGAGGTGTACAATAAAGATAAGATTTCGCTTAGACACCGTTAAGTGTCTAATGAAATCAAATGTGACCATTATACAACATTGCACTTTCTAACAACCACATGTATAATAGGTTTAATAAACATATCAAGTGTCATTAAAGATGATATTTTGATCGAAGAAAATGGGGTGAATCTATATGGGCGCATATTATTACAAAAACTATTAGTTTGATTGATATCAATCGATTTCATTCAATTATTTTCTCATATCGTTAAACATATTAATATTGATGACATGGATATCAATCAATTTATTTGCACATCTCGATTATTAAAGTGCAATTAAGGTCATTTATATTGATGAAGTGTATTGTATACTATTAGACATATTATGCTAATTCATAATAATCTTGAAATATTATTATCTTGGTAGATATTGTGATTAGAATTTCTCTATAATGATTTATATATTTCTTTGTAGGAAGGAAATTAAAGGATAGAATTTACTATTTCAGTTGATATCGTTTATTAACATTTTTTAATATATATAGACAAATTAAAATATTTTATAGTTGTGAACATTTAATAATATTACGATGTCATTATCGATGTGGTAACTATGTTTTGGTGGCAAATGAAATGCAGAATGACTACGTATGTGAGCACCTAAAATTTCAAATTTCAAATTGGTTGAAATGACGTATTTGTGTACTAAATGTTGTACCAACTCTAAGGATAAATCTAATGCCATGCTTGCTTTGCTTTTGAAGTGGGATTGGTTTTTACTATACACATGTTAACTCCAATTGCATTGTGTTAAGGGCCAATTATGACACTTCGGTTACAATGGAAACCCAGGAAAAACATAAACATGATAACTAAAAATAAATATTAGAGGTATCTGCACAACTTTTTAAAACATGATGTAAAAATATGAAACGTAGACAATTGAGTTTCCTTCAAGAATATATAACTTTTATTTATAGAAAAATACTATAACTCCAAGAAAATAGTGTTCTCCTAATATTGATATGATCTTTTTTTCTAAAACATAATGCAATGTTTGCATTGGGCCCCGGGTTTGGTATGTAAACACTAAAAAAAATTGAAAAGAAAATTGCATAGTTGTATTCATTCGGCAATTCTTGTGTGGCATTGTTTTTCCATAATTTTTATATATTTTTTAAATTACGAAAGTTAGTGAAGCCCCTAAGGGCCAATTATGACACTTCGGTTACAATGGAAACCCAGGAAAAACATAAACATGATAACTAAAAATAAATATTAGAGGTATCTGCACAACTTTTTAAAACATGATGTAAAAATATGAAACGTAGACAATTGAGTTTCCTTCAAGAATATATAACTTTTATTTATAGAAAAATACTATAACTCCAAGAAAATAGTGTTCTCCTAATATTGATATGATCTTTTTTTCTAAAACATAATGCAATGTTTGCATTGGGCCCCGGGTTTGGTATGTAAACACTAAAAAAAATTGAAAAGAAAATTGCATAGTTGTATTCATTCGGCAATTCTTGTGTGGCATTGTTTTTCCATAATTTTTATATATTTTTTAAATTACGAAAGTTAGTGAAGCCCCTAAATGAGAAGGTTGAGCGTTAGGCCTTGCTATGAGGGTATTCACATAATCAATGAATTTTATTTTAGTGTGTAGGTATTCATCTGCACTTCTGTGTGTTCTCTTTCATTTTCAAAATATGTGAATCAATCAAAAGTTACAAAGAAAATAAGAAATCTATGTCTTTTACAAATTTAACATATGACCAAATAAAAATAAATACAAAATATAAAACAATATTTGTTTCCTCAAATATATATATATATGGAATCTGCACATAAATCTCTATAAATTTGTGTAATTTCATTAGCAACAAATTGTTCTAGCGTATGTAGATTCAAGGTTGAAAAACATGGAAATGAAAAAATGGATGTGTTTTGTTAGTTGGGAGCCTAAACCATATGTTTGACAATTTGAACCTAAAATGAAAGAGGAAAACTTGTCCACCACATAGGTGGAAAAAGTAATTAGAGCCAAATGTTTTTCAAATTTGAAACTTGCATGCGTTAATAATGTGTGTGTGTTTTTATACAAAAAAATGCATGTGTTAATAATGTGTGTATGTTATTGACATGTGTGCATTATTAACACCTACGTGTTATTAACATGCACACATTATTAATGTACACACATTATTAGCGCGCACATTTTATCAGCACACACACATTATTAAACATGTGTGTGTTATTGTTACCTACCTTTTAATTTCTCCTTGCTCTCTTTTTCTATCTTTATCTCTCTAACCCCACATCTCTCCCATTGTCCCTAACCCCATTCCTCTTTAAACCTCCTTCTCTCTCTCCTTCTTTCTATCTAACCCCTATCACTAATTTCCCCATCTATCTCCCTCTTTCCCTCCTCCTCCTCCTCCCCCTAACCTTGTCCCCTCTTTGATATCTCTCCTTTTCGCAACCCTAACTCCCACCTCTCTCTCTCTCTCCTCCCCTGTATGCCTAACCCCATTCCCTCTCTCTCTTGCATCCTACCTCTACCCTCCGCTCTCTCTCCCGCAACTCCCCTCTTCCCCAAACCTTAAATCCCATGATCCCTCTATCTCTCTTTTCAATAACCCCCTCCTCCCCAAAACCTTAATTCCCTTGATACATCTCTCTTTAGCAACCCCCTACCCCTAATCACTACCCCCCCTCTCTCCCTATCCCCAATCCCTCGAATCCTCACCCCCCTCAACCTACCCCCCTCTATTTATC
>LPNX010475508.1:836884-927248 GCA_001517045.1 Pseudotsuga menziesii
TCTATATTTCTCCACAAACCCTCTCTCACTCTTAATCCCCCTTCCATTTACACTATAGTTTCCCCCCATTATAATATAGAATAGGAACATGCGCACATTATTAACACGCACATGTTTTTTCCTGCATAAGACATAAAACAACTTTTGCATCCCAAAATTGTCTCCTCATTGTTCTCACACACAAACCCTATGATAGAGATTCTTTTGCAGGTGCTCTTTATTGTTTAGACCATATATATTCACTGTTTTTACATATTTATGTTCTATTAAACCCCTTGGAGACACTTTTTTTCATCCCAATCTTTTGGATACGGGTAACAAAAGAAATAGAGCAAAAAATTCAAGAAGAATAGATTTGCCCCTTTAAAAATTCCATGAAATTAGAAAGAAGGCAAGGTTGAGTATGGAAAAACTTAGGCATCCACAAGGTGTCCCCTCAAATCCAATGGAGGCCATTCATATTCCATCTAATATTCCACAACAAGCAATTATTCAATTGATGAAGAAGGTATTCAAACTTTGTTAGATGTTGGCTATTCACCTAGGTATATTGGGCCAGATACTCCTCATGTGCAAGCTTAAGTTGAACAATCAGATGTTAAACATATAGACCACACACATTTCCAATGCACTCCCAATCTCAATTCTCAATTCAATGCATTGCTACAATCTACTAGTGATGGGATTCACACATCTTGTCCGCCTTCCTTACCTAGAGTATCCAGTGCACACCAAAGAACTCCTAGACGTATTTAAGTGAATGAAAGTCCTCTAGCAGCTTTGGAAGGTAAGTTACCAAAATGAATTATTGATTAGAGGAGTAGAAAAATTATAAAATACTTTTTTGAATAAAAAATGATGCATCCAAATGCCAATTATTGTTGATTTTGTTATAATCATGTTGTTTAGTTGTTGTTAGGAGAATTTTAAGCATAAAGATAGTTAAAGTTTCAGATGCTAGTATTCATGTTCTTAGAAATCTTCAAGAAACTTTACATACAATTGGAAATTCTACTCATTCAATAGAATGTAATGTTTCTCGTTGTGTGTTATCATAATCGATTGTAAACAAGTACACAAGGCATTGTCGATTGTTGTCATGCAAATTTAATATTTTTAAAGTAAATAAAAAAAACTCTTCGAAAGAACTCTATTATAAGAGATAACCTTGACAACCCAAATCAAACAGATTTTTGGGCCTTTATTGTAAGGTTGTCTCATTTAGATAGGAAATTAATTGATGCTATCGAGGAACTAGTACAAAAGTTTTGGCATGCCAATACTAGTCCTGCATCCAATCAAAGAGATGTGCTAAACTTGAGAAAAGGTATTGATGATTGTGAGCACTGCATTAAGAACTTCCTTGAAATGAAACAAACATAGATCTATGAGAGATTCAAGATTGAACATGAGGAATTGAACCTGGGCCAAATATCATTTGAGAAATGAAAACCTTGGTATGTTAGAATATGTACAAATCGCAACACATATTGTTGTTGATACCATGTAGAATTTGAATATTTTTATGACACGTATGTATACATTCATTATGTTTTGCATACTAACATTGTGCATGAGTGCTCATCCATCTTACCACTAATTTCATTGAGGGGATTTATTTATAGCCTCATGTGTCCAAGGCCATATGGAAAAAAATATTATGGGAAATATTGTATATATGGAACATGCTCTACATGTAGTGGATTTACTTTATTGTGTCGACGCATTCATGAAAATGAGGAGCATGAATTTGGGAGGAAAATAGTATATTTGCAGTACTTCAAGTATGTTATTTATCAAATGGATAGTGGGAAAGTAAGAAAAAATATTGCATTGGTGAAGTCCCTGGTAAGTGAAGATAGTATTGTTTCTTTCACACCTTCAATTTTTTCATATATTTTGTAAAGGTCACGATGCAATTGAATCTTTATCTCTATGACATCAGGTACGAGTATGTGATTTCATGAAGGTTTTTTCTTAAACCAAGAAATGTGTTAAACATGTGCAAATAGCGTGATGGTAGGATGAACAATTTCAAATATGCAAAGAAACCTTTCCCGCATGTACTATATTGTCAGTTGTGGATTTCAATGAGAACTACACCCTTCAGCGACAAAATGAGATCCAAACCCAATATTGTCATCTAGATCAAGTTATCAGAATGGTACATATCACATGTAGGCATGGGCCAGATAGAAACAACGAGAGGAGGAAAGTAGTGAAAGAAATAGACTTCTACATTAGTCTTAACATGTGCCACGGCCTACATTATGTGCACAACATTGCTTTCAAATGTTTATGATAACTTGAAGGAAAGAGATATACATATGGGTTGACATTTGATATGGTCAAATGGTTTTGTAGGCCAATTAAAAAATGCATGTCTATTCCAATGGTTAAGTATCTTGCACAAAACATACAATATGCAACATATTTGGAACTATTTTGAGACTGAGCATGAGAAAGGCGAGCATTACAGGGCTGGTGCATGCATCAAAATTGCATTGTGAAGGGAGGAGATGGAACAAAATAATGTCAATTGGTGCTCAAGAGAAACAAAATTTAACAAGGATAGGACATGTATTCAAAAATTTATGGGAAGTGGTCAACATAGATCGGTCACGATAATATATTTGAAATGTAGTACAAAGAACTTGTGCTTTCATTTGATTCGAATCACAAATAACCATTTATTTGAAGTATGGGATCGAAAACTGACTTGCTTTTACAAAGCTTGTAGCAGTGGAAAGTGGGATGGTTGTGAATCAAGAGTTCGGTTAATGAATGGGACAATATTATCATTTATATCAAGTTAGCATAATGGTACATATCACATATAGGCATGGGACAAATAGAAACAACAACATGAGGATAGCAGTGAAAGAAACATACATATACATAAGTGATAACAAGTGCCACGACCTACAGTACGTGCAATATTACTTACAAATGTTTAATGATAACTTGAAGGAGAGAGATATACAAATGGATCAACATTGAATATGTCCAGATGGTTGTGTAGGCTGACTCAAAAACTCTTATGTATTCCAATGGTTGAGTATTTTGCACAAAACATACAATGTGCAACATATTTAGAACTATTTTGAGACTGGGCATGGGAAAGGTGGGATGATGGGGCTAGTACGTGCATCAAAGCTACATTGTGAATGGAGGAGATGAAGTTTGAAACAAATCATTATATTCTAGATGTGAAATCTATAGTTCAATGGTGTTCTACAGTAATGTCAAGTGGTGCTCAAGAGCAATGAAATTTAATAAGGACAAGACATGTACTAAGAAATTTCTAGGAAGTGGTCAACATAGATCGTTCATGATCATATATTTGCAACATAGTACGAGGAACTCATGGATTTCAATTAGTTTGAATCACAAACAACCCATTATTTGAAGAATGCACTTGAAAACTAGCTTGCTTTTGTGGGCCTTGTAGCAGTGGGAAATGGGATGATTGTGAATCAATAGTATAAGTTGATGAATGGGACCATGTATCACTTGTGGTAGATCCATGTGTAGTTGTTGAAAAATCCAATTATAGGAGGTCCAATCATTTGTTTCAGAAGACTGTGATCATATCTTCGATCTTATACAACCAGGTAGAGATATATCATATCGTATCTAAGAATTTAGTTTGTAATTGATTTAACTATGTTATCAAACTCCTACACATTTGCATTTGACCATACATTGCATTTTAGTAGGACATATATATGCAATTGTTTCCCCAAAATACAATGAATGGGGAATCGATTATTGGTCGGCACGATGCATATAAGGGAAGAAAAATATCAATACATTTTTAACTAAAGATTAAGGTAATGATATTTCAATTGGCTCGATAGTTGTTAAGGGTGAGTATCTGAAACATGATGAAAATTCAAGAAATATCGATGCCTATGTATTCATGGATTACAAACAGGGTGCAGTGGTCTATCACTTTAAAAACCCGGTCATTGGTACAAACATCCAATTGCAGACAATGTATAAAAGAGTTTGCACAATGTATGATACTTCCTACCCGTTTAGAGGAAGAGATATTGGTGGAGACAATTAGAAATAGAGAAGATATTGTTGGTCTATGTTATCCCTAAAGTTGAACCTAGACTACAAGGGTTCAAGCTTAAAGAAATCTTTTTCAAAAATATAATTCAAAGAAATCAAGATAAAAATTGGGCTGGTATGTAATCAAAGATATAAGGAAATCATATAACCATTAAAGATCTGTACAACATAAAATATAATGCAAAATTCAATATCAAAGGAACTACGAGCATGAATTTATGAAATGAGATTGACTCTATCATTAAAAGTTTAAAAGATAAATGTATTTCACCATAAGAATCATGTAATGGGATTTAATTGATCATATACAGGATAAATCACAAAAAATACAATTCATAAGATACAAAGTCAACTCATAATAATAATCATATCAAAGCAGAACATGTATTGAAGATGCAGAGCATTTCATGTCATACAACATATCATCAAAATTGGATTTCCATCACTCTAATTGCCCCCCTTTCCAATCTAGCTACTATCCTTATATGCAAAACATATGAGCTTCTAAGATAGTTTATCAGATCCTACATCTATGGATCGAGTTCTTCCACAAATATAAAGGTCGATCTTATTCAAACATTTTTTTAATACAAGTGTAAATAAAACAGACATCTGTCAAAACCTAATTGCTTTCAAAATCCAACATGTATGAGCTGGTGGAGGATGAACACCTAGCCATGGATTCAGTGGTAACAAACTTGGTACATTTTCAAACGGATGTCCAGAGGCCCTACTTTCTAGAACTTCACGAAACCCCTTTTTTGAACTTGTCATTGATTTCGCGCATCAATCCAACTAATGAAGACGATTCATGAGCAGGATTTGCAGATTTGGGTTCCAATATGTTTCCAGTTGTGGCAATATTTTCTGAATTTTTGATCACCATTAACTGAATCTGACTATTTGCCATCATATCACTTGCATATGGGCGCCATTCATGGAGTTTCAGAAATCTCTCCACTGTATCTCGGAATGATACTTTCTGATGCAATATATGTGAGAGATATTGTCGACCCACCGGGATTCATTATAGGTATAAAGTGCTTCAGCAGTGACAAAAAGGAATAAATCGAAGCTGAAACAGCTACAAGATACCCTTTTCTTGATGTCTGAAGAAGAGGTTTACTGACCTCTAGACCATTTGCAAGTGAGTGCACAAGAATATCAATGCTTCTGAAATCTTGTTTTATAGACTCTGGAATTTCCTGAACTGTCCAATTTGAAGCTCCTGCGTACCTTTTGTTTGCTTTTACATATTCAGGAACATCCTCGAGGGTATCATAAATAGCATCCAAAAGATAAATCTTAGAGATTTCCATCAAAGAACCATTTGGCAGCACACGTGATTCATCAAACTTGCCTCATTTCAGGATGGTTTCAAATATGTTCAGGGCCAACACCCAAGTGCCAACAAGAATTTCTGCACCAGCAGCAGCAACGGACTTTGCTATTGCCCACCCATATCCATTGTCATCAGCTATTCCAACAATAAATGCTCTTTTTCCTCTCAAATCAATGGAAAGTCCAGAGGGCACTCCGTGATCACTAGCAACAACCTGGATCTCTTTTGTATGCAGATTCCTTAGGTTTTCTTGCCAGTTCAATTTCGGTTACAGTGGGTCTAGGGAGAATACGACTGTCCCTGCACATGGCCTTGTAGTTATTTACCCCATCCTCAAGTGCTTTCTCAAGGTATAACGTTCAACCCTAACAACTTGTGAGATATTTCGAAGCACAGCTTGTGTTCTATAAATGAAAAACTTTCTGCTCAAATGGCTTTTCTTCCACATGAGTGCCATCATAAGTGCTTTTCCATCTGATCTCGGTATCCAAATTGAAACCTGAGTGATTACTTTGACATCTGGATGCTGCCAGAAACTAAAATTTTGTTGGAGCAGATCTGATGACAACAGTCTACTTGAATGAAACCATTATTATATGATAATATGTATGCTAACATGATGAGGTATGTTATTTTGAAGGGTTCCTTTCATTGATTAATTTCTAGTGCAAATTCAAAATTTTCATGTATGAAATGTATTAGTTTGAATGTAATGTATGATGACACTAATTGTACCATCCTTTTGCAGTTCAAGGCTCTAAAAAGAATCTAGAGATAGCACATGAAGGAGAGAAAAAGAACATGGTGTCTTTAGACACCACCATGACATGCTTAGGAATTTGTATATCCTTAAGGGATTGTATATGTATTTTCAATTGATAGTATTCCATGTGAATCTAAATTATATGCAATATTTTTAGAATCCCCAATAAAAATTTCCGGTAACAATATTATTAACCTCCTTATTATTGATATAGCCTCAACACTTACCCCAATAAGAGAAATCGAATTAGTAGCAGAAGACTCCCATCCCTAGTGGAATACTCTCCCTTCTATTGTATTCCCCATGCATCTTTAATGTGAAGAAAAGTTCTCCATCTTGTAGAAACCTTTATTACTTGTCATCATTAGGTTTACTTTGCATCCAAGTGTCAATTGCCTTTTTCATGTGGGTAGTAATTGTCCTCTTTCATGTGAGTAGTAATTGTCCTTTTGTATGTAGATCTTAGGTGCCCATTTCATGTAGGTATTAGGTCAAAAATAAATAAGCTAAATTATGTGTTTTCACATAAAGGCATTAGTTCCAATAGTAGAGATCAATTTCCAAGGGGATTTCATGTTTAGTTTCAATGAGGAAAAGTGTCACCTCTCTTATATAATCCTTGTTCCTTTTCATTATGTTAATCTATGGCCCCTCTTTGTGTTATTTATTTGTAATTTTTTGTGGATATTCCATTGAATAGCTTGTCACACCATATCTTAAATGATATTGCAATTACCCTGAGGTTATGATATTGCAAATACCATGAGGTTATGATATAAAAAATAACATGACTTTTTTTATTACTAACTACAAGTTATTTTTCTTCCTCTAATATATTTTGATATCCCGATCATTTTCTTTTCTCATTGAAGGAACAATATTTAATTGCTATGGGAATGGAACCCCTATATTTTCTTGTGTCTCAATTTTTATCATCTATTGACAGTTTTCCATAGGTAGGGTTATGGTTTTTTCATGCTCTAACTCTCGATTAGGGGTAGGATTTTGCAGCCTCTAAAATATTCTCAAAATTCCACACTCAATTATCTCACATATCTACATAGTATTTAATTGTTGAGTCCTCTCTCACAAGAATTTACCCACATTTTCATTGCCAATTGTGGATGGCTCACAAGGTTTCAAATTCTTCACATTCAATATTAAGTAAAATGACATTCATATATATATATATTCCTCAAAAATCATATAGCCATCCTATATGAATATAATTATTGATTTTCCTTGGTAGTAGCTACTAGTAGTTTTCAATTGACCTATATATTTATCGTATGATAGGTATTATACCTAAGGATATCGACCAAATCCAACGGTCAAAAACCCTAGTTTATAAAACATAGGTTTAGATAAGAACATGTTGAGATTTGATTTAAGAAGCTTGAAATGATCATGCGTGCATGGCAATGTAAAGGAGTTTGCAACAAAAATTTCATCTTCGATCTTTCATACACTCATGGAATACATCCACAAATAATTGACACATGGATCATGTCAAAACCCCAAATTTTCACAAAAAATTTAAAATTTTGAAATAACATAAAATGCTGGAACTGCGGTTTACCAACAGTTACAGGTTAGCAATAAATGAAACAGTTAATAGATTAGTTTTACATAATCTCAATTATATTATCTCAGTAGTCCTTTTTGAAACAAGATTTAGTTTAACTTGCCCATTTCTTCTACTTTCAGTTTTACTGATGAAATTTATTTATGACAAGTAGGTGGAATCTGATTTGGAATCCGGGGCTTACTTAGCATTTATGCTAACACAAAAAGATTACTTGTTCTTACAGGTTTACATGTATTCTTGAAAGAATAATGCTTTAGTTTTCATAGAGTATCCAACATTATTTCTATTTGCAACTAAATAAGCTTAGTAAAATAAGCTGTTGTATTCCAACAACTCCCGTGAGGTAAAAAAAGTTTGTTTTCTTCAGTTGCTCTTGTAGATGAAGTTCAAATGATTATGTTTCTTTCTTTAGAGTACGAAGCGACAATGACTAATTCTTTGGCTCTGCACTTTTAATCTTATCTGCTTGATATCTTTTAATTTTTAAAATGCACCTCTTGGTATTCTATAGTACATTTCTTACACTAAATTATTGTCTCTAAACAGAGGTTGGTGTTTCCTTATAAAGTCAACCTTCTATTTTAAGTTAACTCCAGCATTTTGGTAAAAGCATGAAACTATCCTACCAATGTAGTTATGTTTGAAAAGTGGACCAGCCAAATGCTGAAAGATCTAATCGATCTGAACTATGTAAAGAATCATATGAATGTTCTTACATTACACTTTGCCACTTCACAGTTGCTATCATTTAATTTGATAGATTCTAAGACTTATAATCATGCATAAACTATTTGTTTATCAACATATAAGTTTTTAATAGCGTTGCACTTGCAAATTATATATGAATCTACCTAAATGATGCGATGCAATGTTTTCAATTTAAATACTGTTGATAGGGTGTAACAGGCATACACCACAATGTAATAGTAACTATAATTTTTAGATAGTTTTTATACCATTTAACTAGACTAGTCATATGCTAACCATCACACTTTTGACTAGAATTGTCAATGGAAAAACCTAGATAATAATACTCTTATATCATAGCATTGTTATTACTATATACCTCTATACTCTAAAAGGGTTGATACAAAGATATGTTATACATTTCTCAACGTTAATTTCTTAGCATAAACTTTAACATTGATATATAACCCAATGATAATTACTAGCATAAGCTTACAACGTTGCTCACCACGTTTGATGCAAGGACTTTAGGTCACGAGACTATAAGATTATATTTATGTGCTATGTCAACGTTACTATAACGTTGCATTTCCATGCCAATGATGAGCTAATCACTATACGTTAAAACAAATATCGTAAGACATGATATCCAAGCAAACTATATTGTTTATATGTTGTTTGATGAAATCATTTGGGAAATAATTGGTTATTAAATTGATCGCAGGTGACTATGGAAAATCGACCCACTACATGATTTTTATTATTGTGGCCACGTGGAAATTTCTTGGCCATGCACTGGTCATATAAATATCCATCAACCCCAACCCTTGGCTTATTCTAGTTCTGACTTTTGCGTTTGCCCTTCGGGCTGCTCTGCAAGCTCCCATGGCAGCCATGAGTGAAATTTAGTTACAGTGGCTCCAACGTTTGCGTTTGTCGTGCCTTACTCCCTTGAGCTGGGTTTTGTTACCCGCTTCCACTATGATTTATTTTATTTAGTCAGGGTTCACTTCTCTCCTTGCAATTGACTTTACGATCCGCCTGTAGCTCCCTTTGTTGCTCTTCTATCATTGTCTGTCACTGGTGAAAGGTTGAGCTAAACATGAATGTTTGTTAAGCTCTTTCGTTGTAGGTTTTTGGAGTTTGGTTTTCCCGCTTACATGTTGGTGACAGTCCGACTTCATGCTTGTTTGACATCCTTCATGGCCATTGCCCAGGATCACCTTCGCCACTGCTATTAGTGTGATTTTGAATTAAAGTCCCGTCGTCTCTATCCTCAGCGAGTATGAGGGTTTGTATCTACTTAACACTGGTCGTGGTGTTGTTATTTCTTTAAGGTTCCATCATTTTTACTTCCAGCTGAGGTAAATAATTATAATTAAAAGCTAGCAAGATTTACTGTTTCCATTCTGCATAAGGGTTTCTTTATTTTAATTAAACTCTAGTTTTTATATTGCAGGGTTAAATCATCTCCACATTTGACAGTCGCACTTCTCAAATGGCTCAACGAACAGTCTACTGTAAGATCCGGTTTCGAAATATGGTTCTCCCTGCTTGTACAGACTTTTGCAGTTGGAAGGATTCATGGCCATGTCATTCCCAGTCTTGGGTTGCTGTTCTTCGTTTTATAGTTTTTGTTTTGGTTTTTAACCCTTGCTTTTAGCAAGGTGACTTCGGCTTAATGCCGTAACTTGTAATGCTCTCGTCTTGTATTAAGGAAGAACTTACAGTGTTGTAATATTTTGTTAATACTTGTTTATACTCCATATCATGATATGGGTGCTCGGCTCTTAGCTGATGTTTTTTACTCTGTTAAGTTTTGACTTATGTTCAGCCTTCAGGCTCGTTGAAGTAATGTAAATATCTTTTAAGACAGTCTGTCTTTAGCCTAGATTCGTTTTCATCTATGTAATATTTTTTATCTCTGTGTGAATGAGATAACTTTTCCTTTTAATGCTTATTATAAAAAGAATAAGTTTATTACTTACCCTAAGTTACGATTGTAATGGTTTTGCATATTAAATGATTACTGGATAATTTTTGCTCAGAATTACGGCTAGGGTTTTTACCCTATTTAACTTGTAAGATAATAATTTCTTTATTGTTAATAATTATATTAGATTACTATTAATAGAATTTAAGACTGTTTCCAGTCATGATGCTTCTATTTAATGACTCAAGGATTTCCAAGTTAGGGTTTCCTGAAAGTAATCTCTGTTTTTAAAAGATTCCTTCAGTTTTCTTAAGTGAGTTCTTAATTTGTAAACAATATTGTTTATGTCGATACTATTATCTGTATATACTCTAATTTCCTAAGTTTGTATTTGTACATACATTTTATTAATAAAGACTGTAACCAGTTTGCATTAGTTTGGTTTATTCAGTGATAATATTTCTAAGAGCTTAACTATTTCTCTTTAAGATTACAAGGAAATGAAATAAGGGTTTCAACCATATAATCACTCCTTTACATGTATAATCTGTTTGTAAAGTTTCCAGAACAATTCCTTGTTAAAATAATCATTTAATTAAACGTTAGTTACTATTGTATTCTAGTTGTTTTTATTATATAAAATATCGATAGGATTACTTAAGTTTTTTGTTAAGATGTTATTCATCTCAGTAATAATTTGTCTTTTTAGAATTTAAATATTTTATTATACCCTTCTTAGGGTTTGAATATTGGCATATTAAGTCAGTCAAAAGTATCGATAAATAAACTAAATAAACCATACTGAAATCTTTGCTTAGCAGAATAAGATATGTGTTTTATCTCGTTTGTTTCTATTTCCTCAATTACTGGTTAATAATATGATTTCCAAAGTAAAGTACTGTGTAAAAGTAATTACTTATCTATTTGAGTAACTCGTTATGATAATAAACTGGTATCTGTAAAGTATTATGGCTATTTCTTTTCTAGCATTCTTACAACAACAATCTAGTTAAAGCATAAACTTAACTAACGGGATATTACTCTTCTTTGATAACAAGCTACATGCAGAAACAAATTATTCTAATATTATTGAATACATAATACAACTATTCATTTCAGATTTCTATCATATCCTCAATCTACCTAATTACACTGCCTATGCTGGAGTACGGTCTGGTCCATCCCAGATGTGGAAAAACACAGGTTAGGATTATTTTTCATCAATTACAGATTCAATGTTTCAAATAACTAAAATATTACAATCTCTATCAAATTACTACTAAAAATTTAACCATTCATTAATCAGTCAGTCTCACATATAAACTTTTAACACAGTAAAATAAAAGACTGTAGAACCTGTTTAAGCTGGACAACAACAGTGTTGGGAGGCCGTTCCTCCCTACCAACTCCTGGAGAGCGCTCAAACAGTGTCTCCTCAGGACCCCCGAGCCTGTTCCTGGTCTCTTTGGCTGAGAACTGGTGGAGCAAGCAACAATATACTAGTCCAATGACTCAGTATTCACTCTGCACTCAGCAGTAAGATCCTTCAACTGAAAAGATGCACTAGATCACTTTTGCAGTTAACCCCTCGAACACCTTCCACAAAATTCCCTTCCCAATGAAATCCTCTGAAGTACATTCACCTGAATGATCCTCCTCTTGGAATGAGCAGCCTCATCTCTCTTCAATGGGCATTTTTATTAAGACTGCCTAGGTATTTTGGGTTAGTTGTCATTAATTGAGCCACCTGCTCTGATCCCACTTTCTCGGGGGATCATGACCCCAAATGTAGGGAGGTTGCCACCTGCAACATTGGAAGTGTTTGAGGATGCTGCCACTTGTCTATTTTCTCTCCACCCAGTCTCCTCCACCAACTTGACCAGTAAACACTCTTTTAACAGCTCTCCCAAGCTGTTGTCTCCATTTTTATTTATTTATAATTAAAATTTTCAGAATTACATTCAACATCCTTGACTCTGCTGGGTCATCAATTACAACTTAGCATAAAATTTAACATATTGTCTTGAAATAAAATCAAATATGATAATATTATTTTTGAAAAATTGGGGCATGTGACATACACACCCCCTTAGAATATAACATCGTCCTCGATGTTATTTATTCTTCATCCTCAGAATTCCCCTGGAACAGAATTGGATATGCATCTCGCATATTACTTTCCAATTACCAGGTGGATTCCTCTGGACTAAGGTGCTTCCATTGCACCTTCACCTGTCCAATGGTGCGGTTCCAAAGTGTGATCTCCCTCCGCCCGAGGATACAGTCCGGTTCCACCAGAAAATCTCCTTCTGGTTCCACCTGTACATCATTCCAGTTAACAACATGAGTAGCATCATAAACATATTTCTTTAATACGGAAATGTGAAAAACATTATGTACTCTTAAATTTGGCAGTATTGCTAATTGATAAGCTACTTGTCCAATCCTAGACAAAATTTCAAATGGACCACAGTAACGAGGTGCCGATTTTGCACAACTCCCCAATCTCAGAGAGCTCTTTTTGGGCCTTACCTTGATGAACACATGTTCACCTACCTGAAACTCCTTTGGAGTTCTTTTTAAGTCTGCTTGACTTTTCTGCTGATCCTGTGCCACTTTTAGATTTCTCTACACTTGTTTTACAATTTCTTCCATTTCTTTTAATAGTTCAGGACCTAATACCAATCTATCCACTAGATTACTCCAAGAGATAGGAGTATTACATTTCCGTCTATATAAAATTTCAAAAGGACTAAATTTGGCTGATGTTTGATAATTATTATTATAAGCAAATTCTACTAGATGTAAATAATCCTCCCATTTACCTAGCCGGTCTTTCACATACATTCTTAATAGATCTTCCAGTACTTGGTTTACCCTTTCAGTTTGTCCATCTGTTTGAGGATGCAATGAAGTACTAAAATTTAATGTAGTGTTTAACCCTTTAAACAAAGACTTCCAAAAGTTTCTTGTAAATTTAGGATCCCTATCTGAGATTATGATTTTTGGTACTCCATGCAATCGAAAAATCTGTTTTAGAAAAATATCAGCTGTGTTTGCAGCTTTAAAAGTAGTCTTAACAGGTATAAAGTGAGCTGCTTTGCTTAACTTATCAACTACTACCATGATAGAATAATTCTGATTTTGATTTTTAGGCAGCCCAGTAATAAAATCTAGACTAATTATCTCCCATTTCCAGCTAGGAATGGGTAATGGTTGAAGTAATCCAGCTAGGTGTTGATGTTCAGTTTTTACTTGCCAACAATCGGAACACTTAGCAATATACTCTGCTACTTGAGTCTTCATATTTGGCCAAAAATACTCTTTTCTTAACATAGTTATAGTCTTTTGATAACCTGGATGGTCTGAATATGGAGTTTTATGAATTTCATCCAGAATTAATAGCTTAACTTTAGGTACGTTAGGCACATACATTCTATCTTTATACAGTAAAAATTCTTTTACATTTAAACTGTAACCTTTACTTAAGCTTTCTATTGGATTTTCTTTGGTTTTAGCTTGCAAACTCTGGTAAATTTCATCCTGTTCTATTCCTTCTTTAAGTTGTTCATCCAAATCTGTAGCATAAGTGCTGATAGCTGCTGCAAAATTCAGCCTTGCATTCCTACTCAATGCATCAACAACTTTATTTTCTTTACCTTTTATGTGCTGAATTTCAAAATCATACTCGCTTAAGAAATCTAACCACCTAGCTTGTCTGGCATTTAAATTAGGATGATCTAACAGATACTTCAGTCCTTTATTATCAGTCATTAAAACAAATTTTTTGCCAATTAGGTGATGTCGCCACATCTTTAAAGCGTGTATAACAACTGCTAATTCCATATAGTAATTTGCATAATTCTTTTCATGACTTTTAACTTTCTAGACTCATAGGAAATAACATGCCTTTCGTGAGTCAGCACACTTCCTGAGCCATCATTACAGGTGTTCGTGCACACTACAAATTCTTTATTAGGATAAGCTATTCTTAAAATAGGTGTGATGGTTAATAAAGTTTTTAACTTTTTAAAGCTTTCTGCCCATTTCTGATTCCAGTCGAACTACTTTCCCTTCTTTTGCAAGGAAGTTATTGGATTTGCAATCCTCGAAAAACCTTCAATGAACCTCCAGTAGTAACCGGTAATGGCTATGAAGGATCGAACATCCGTCACATCCTTAGGAACTAGCCAATCTTCAATTTCCTTGATCTTTTCAGGATCTAATAAAATCCCCTCCTTGGTCACCACATGACCTAAGTACTGAATCTTATCCTTAAAAAAAATCACATTTACTAAACTTTGCGAAGAGTTGATGATCTTGCAACTCTTGCAAAAAAAATTTTAGATGTTCTTTGTGTTTTTCTTCAGTTTTTGAATAGATTAGAATGTCGTCAATAAACACAACCACAAACTTATCTAAATACTTATGCATAACGTTGTTCATTAAACACATGAAAAAAACTGGGGCATTAGTAAGCCCAAATGTCATGACGACAAATTCGTAATGACCATATCTAGTTCTGAAAGTTGTCTTAAAGATGTCTTCATCTTTAATCCTTAGTTGATGATATCCAAACCTTAAATCTATTTTCGAAAACACCGTGGCTCCACGTATTTGATCAAATAGATCATCAATGCGGGGTAACGGATATCGATTTTTAATGGTCATTTTATTTAACTGACGATAATCTATGCAAAGTCGCATAGTTCTGTCCTTTTTCTTAACGAAGATGATAGGTGCCCCCCAGGGAGACACACTAGGTCGAATATAATTTTTATCAATTAGTTCTTTTAATTGATACTTTAATTCATTAAGTTCCAATATGTTCATTTGATAAGGGGCCTTTGAACTAGGTACTGCACCCGGTACTAGTTCAATGGTAAAATCCAATTCCCTTTTCGAAGGTAGTCCTGGAATTTCTTTAGGGAATACATCAATATATTCTTTTAATACTGGTATGTCTTCCCATTTTAACTTATCTGTATTGATTAGACTCTCTTCATCAGTTATAGTTATTGCATAAGCTTTACATCCCTTCCTAACAGCTCTTTTAAGCTGTAAAGTAGGGATCTGCCTTATAGTGGTTTTTCTAGGAATTCCTTTTACACTTATTGGTTTTCCGTCACTGTTTAAACATGTGAAGGTTTTATCATAACAATTTAGAATTAATCTATGTTGTTCTAACCAGTCCATACCAATTAGCAAATCATAAGAACCAAGAGGAAAAACATTAGGCTTGACAACAGTTTCAAAATGATCCATAACTACTACACATTCTTTTACAAAACAAGTTACCTTTCTTTTAGCACCAGTGGCTAACTGAACCAACGAAGAATTCTCAAAATTTTCAATAGATAACTTACATTTTTCTACCATTTTAGGTGCAATATAACTAAGACTAGCTCCTGGATCAATAAAATAGTTACAGGGGTCTAATTTATCATACCTTCTACTTCCACCATGGAAGTATGATATTCTGCTTATTGATTCTCCAAGGTTGTGTTGATTCTGGGCATGGTCCTTGCTATTTCCCCAATGGTCATCTCCTCCTATATAGTATGAATGTTGCTAACAATCTTCTTCCAATTAGGACAGACTGAAGCATAGTGTGGGCCATTACACTCCCATCACTTGATAGGCTCTTTGAGCTCAAAGTTCTTGGTAAAATGTCCATTATTATTTGCAAATTCCTTACCTTTAGAATTATTCTAATTGTTAGGTGTATTGTTCTTATTTCCTAGGAAGTTCTTGTTATTAGGATAATTTTTGGCCTTATTGTTCTTAGAATTTATGTTGGGCACAAAATCATTCTTCTTTTGTTCATACTGATTATTATTTTTCTTGGCTTTCTAGTTGGCTAAGCTTTCCTTCTTTTGATTCTGTTCAAAACAAAAGTTAGCCTACTTCATAGCTTCTTCCAAAGTCTTTGGATTGTCATATTCAATCCTATCCTTAATATGATAAGGTAGACAGCTGAGGAATCGATGTACCTTTGGTTTCTCATCTACAAGGTATGGTACATACCTGAGTAGACTTAAGAACTTGCTGTTCAGATCCTTCATTGTCATTGATGCTAACTTCAGCTCATAAAACTCTTTTTCTCTCTCCTCATAATATTGCTTAGACATAAATTTCTTTTTAAAATACCTCTTAAAGGTACTCTAGTTTACATTCTTCTCTTTTATTCCCTTAACTCTTTTCAAATACTGCCACCAAATGTTAGCCTTTCCTGAGAGGTTATAAATAGCCATTCTAGCCTTTAACTGGTTAGAATAGTTATATATTTGGAAGTACTTTGTCATCCCAGATAACCAGGATTCAGCTTCCTCCCCTTTCTCAGTCTCTCCATTAAAGGTTGGTGGTTTTATCTTTTTGAATTCCCCGGAAATATCCTCATAAGTTTTGTATTTCCTCTTCTTAATGTACTGATTATCATCACTACTTTCACTAGTAGAATGGTAATTTCGTTGTTCACCAAACATCTCGGAAGATGAACTACTTTCAGTTTTAGTATGTTTCATCTTTTTAGATTTACGTTGATGACTTGTATCTTCTGATTTTGTTCTTCCACCCCTACCCTCAGTTTGAAACTTTTCAGTTAGGATCTGATTCAACTCTTTTTGAGCCCTCAGAATCCTTTGATTTTCTCTCTTTACAGACTCCATTTCAGATTTTAGGTCTTTTACAGTTTGTAACAATTCTGAGGAATTGGTAGTTAAATCCTCTGGTGTAGGATCTCTTGGTAAATTTCTCGGTTCAGTAACTGGAGATTCCTCCTCTGTATACTCTTCCAGCCTTTCCATACCTGTCTGTTAATCTTCAGAAAACAATTTCTCTGTTTGAATAACATTTAAAAGAAAATACGTCAGCATAATAATTCAATTTACTATTTCATAAAAGCTAGTTGGGCTTCATCAAGGCCTAGTGTTTGAACCTTGTGCTCTGATACCACAATGTCAAAACCCCAAATTTTCACAAAAATTTTAAAATTTTGAAATAACATAAAATGCTAGAACTGCGGTTTACTAACAATTAAAGGTTAGCAATAAACGAAACAGTTAATAGATTCGTTTTACATAATCTCAATTAAATTATCTCTGCAGTTCCTTTTTGAAACAAGATTTAGTTTAACTTGCGCATTTCTTCTACTTTCATTTTTACTGATGAAATTTATTTATGACAAGTAGGTGGAATTTGATTTGGAATCTAGGGCTTACTTAGCATTTATGCTAACACAGAAAGATTACTTATTCTTACAGGTTTACAGGTATGCTTGAAAGAATAATGCTTTAGTTTTCATAGAGTATCCAACACTATTTCTATTTGCAACTAAATAAGCTCAGTAAAATAAGCTGCAGTATTCCAACAACTTCCGTGAGGTAAAAACAGTTTGTTTTCTTCAGTTACTCTTGTAGATGAAGTTCAAATGATTATGTTTCTTTCTTTAGAGTACGAAGCGACAATGACTAATTCTTTGGCTCTGCACTTTTAATCTTATCTGCTTGATATCTTTTAATTTTTAAAATGCACCTCTTGGTATTCTATAGTACATTTCTTACACTAAATTATTGTCTCTAAACAGAGGTTGGTGTTTCCTTATAAATTCAACCTTCTATTTTAAGTTAACTCCGGCATTTTGGTAAAAGCATGAAACTTTCCTACCATTGTAGTTATGTTTGAAAAGCGGATCAGCGAAATGCTGAAAGATCTAATCGATCTAAACTATGTAAAGAATCATAGGAATGTTCTTACATTATACTTTACCACTTCACAGTTGCTATCATTTAATTTGATAGATTCTAAGACTTATAATCATGCATAAACTATTTGTTTATCAACATATAAGTTTTTAATATTGTTTCACTTGCAAATTATCTATGAATCTACCTAAATGATGTGATGCCATGTTTTCAATTTAAATACTGTTGATAGGGTGTAACAAGCATACACCACAATGTAATAGTAACTATAATTTTTAGATAGTTTTTATACCATTTAACTAGACTAGTCATATGCTAACCATCACACTTTTGACTAGATATGTCAATGGAAAAACCTAGATAATAATACTCTTATATCATATCATTGTTATTACTATATACCTCTATACTCTAAAAGGGTTGATACATATATATGTTATACATTTATCAACGTAATTTCTTAGCATAAACTTTAACATTGATATATCACCCAACGATAACTACTAGCATAAGCTTACAACGTTGCTCACCAAGTTTGATGCAAGGACTTTGGGTCACAAGACTATAAGATTATATTTATGTGCTATGTCAACGTTACTATAACGTTGCATTTCCACGCCAATTATGAGGTAATCACTATACGTTAAAACAAATATCATAAGACATGATATCCAAGCAAACTATATTGTTTATATGTTGTTTGATGAAATCATTTGGGAAATAATTGGTTATTAAATTGATCGTAGGTGACTATGGAAAATCGACCCACTGCATGATTTTTATAATTGCGGCCATGTGGAAATTTCTTGGCCATGCACTGGTTGTATAAATATCCATAAACCCTAACCCTTGGCTTATTCTAGTTCTAACTTTTGCATTTGCCCTTCGTGCTGCTCTACAAGCTCCCATGGCGGCCGTGAGCGAAATTTAGTTACAGTGGCTCCAATGTTTGTGTTTGTCGTGCCTTACTCCCTTAAGCTGGGTTATGTTACCCACTTCCACTGTGATTTCTTTTATTCAGTCAGGGTTCACTGCTCTCCTTGCAATTGGCTTTACGGCCCACCTGTAGCTCCCTTTGCTGCTCTTCTATCATTGTCTGTCACTGGTGAAAGGTTGAGCTCAACATGTATGATTGTTAAGTTCTTTCGTTGTAGAGTTTTGGAGTTTGGTTTTTCCGCTTACATGTTGGTGATAGTCCGAATTCATGCTTGTTTGACATCCTTCGTGGCCATTTCCCAGGCTCACCTTCACCACTGCTGTCAGTGCGATTTTGAATTAAAGTCTCGTCGTCTCTATCCTCTACGAGTATGAGGGTTTGGCTCTACTTAACACTGGTCGTGATGTTGTTATTTCTTCGAGGTTCCATCATTTTTACTTCCAACTGAGGTAAATAATTATAATTAAAAGCTAGCAATATTTACTGTTTCCATTTTGCATAAGGGTTTCTTTATTTTAATTAAACTCTGGTTTTTATATTGCAGGGTTAACTTGTCTCCACATTTGACAGTCGCACTTCTCAAACAACTCAACGAACAGTCTACAGTAAGCTCCGGTTTTGAAATATGGTTCTCCCTACTTGTATAGACTTTTGCAGTTGGAAGGAGTCATGGCCATGTCGTTCCCAGTCTTGGGTTGTTGTTCTTCATTTTATAGTTTTTGTTTTGGTTTTTAACCCTTGCTTTTAGCAAAGTGACTTCGGCTTAATGCCGTAACTTGTAATGCTCTCCTCTTGTATTAAGGAAGAACTTACAGTGTTGTAATATTTTGTTAATACTTGTTTATACTCCATATCATGATATGGGTGCTCGACTCTTAGTTGATATTTTGTACTCTGTTAAGTTTTGACTTATGTTCAGCCTTCGGGCTCGTTGAAGTAATGTAAATATCTTTTAAGACAGTCTGTCTTTAGCTTAGATTCGTTTTCATCTATGTACTATTTTTTTTATCTTAGTGTGAATGAAATAAATTTTCCTTTTAATGCTTATTATAAAAAGAATAAGTTTATTACTTACCCTATGTTACGACTGTAATGGTTTTGCATATTAAATGATTACTGGATAATTTTTTCTCAGAATTACGGGCTAGGGTTTTTACCCTATTGAACTTGTAAGATAATAATTTCTTTATTGTTAATAATTATATTAGATTACTATTAATAGAATTTAAGACTGTTTCCAGTCATGATGCTTCTATTTAATGACTCAAGGATTTCCAAGTTAGGGTTTCCTGAAAGTAATCTCTGTTTTTAAAAGATTCCTTCAGTTTTCTTAAGTGAGTTCTTAATTTGTAAACAATATTATTTATGCCGATACTATTATCTGTATATACTCTAATTTCCTAAGTTTATGTTTGTACATACATTTTATTAATAAAGACTGTAACCAGTTTGCATTAGTTTGGTTTATTCAGTGATAATATTTCTAAGAGCTTAACTATTTCTCTTTTAGATTACAAGGAAATGAAATAAGGGTTTCGACCCTATAATCACTCCTTTACATGTATAATCTGTTTGTAAAGTTTTCAGAACAATTCCTTGTTAAAATAATCATTTAATTAAACGTTAGTTACTATTGTATTCTAGTTGTTTTTATTATATAAAATACCGATAGGATTACTTAAGTTCTTTGTTAAGATGTTCTTCATCTCAGTAATAATTTGTCTTTTTAGAATTTAAATATGTTATTATACCCTTCTTAGGGTTCAAATATTGGCAGATTAAGTCAGTTAAAATCGGTAAATAAACTAAATAAACCATACTGAAATCTTTTCTTAGCAGAATAAGATATGTGTTTTATCTGGGTTGTTTCTATTTCCTCGATTATTGGTAATAATATGATTTCCAAAGCAAAGTACTGTGTAAAAGTAATAACTTATCTATTTGAATAACTCATTATGATAATAAACTGGTATCTGTAAAGTATTATGGATATTTCTTTTCTAGCATTATTACAACAACAATCTAGTTAAACCATAAACTTAACTAACAGGATATTACTCTTCTCTGATAACAAGCTACATGCAGAAATAGATTATTCTAATATTATTGAATGCGTAAACTATTCATTTCAGATTTCTATCATATCCTACATCTACCTAATTACACTGCCTATGCTGGAGTACGGTCTGGTCCATTCCAGATGTGGAAAAACATAGGTTAGGATTATTTTTCATCAATTACAGATTCAATGTTTCAAATAACTAAAAGATTACAATCTCTATCAGATTACTACTAAACATTTAACCATTCATTAATCAGTCAGTCTCACATATAAACTTTTAACATAGTAAAATAAAAGACTGTAGAAACTGTTTAAGCTGGACAACAACAGCATTGGGAGGCCGTTCCTCCCTTCCAACTCCTAGAGAATGCTCAAATACTGTCTCCTCCGGACCCCCGAGCCTGTTCTTGGTCTCCTTGGCTGAGAACTGGTGGAGAAATAAACAATATACTAGTCTAATGACTCAGTATTCACTATGCACTCAGCAGTAAGATCCTTCAGCTGAAAAGCTGCACTAGATCACTTTTGTAGTTAACCCCTCAAACACCTTCCACAAAATTCCCTTCCCAATGAAATCCTCTGAATTACATTCACCTGAATGATCCTCCTCTTGGAATGAGCAGCCTCAGCTCTCTTCAATGGGAATTTTTATTAACACTGCCTAGGTCTTTTGGGTCAGTTGTCATTAATTGAGCCACCAACTCTAATCCCACTTTCTTGGGGGATCATGACCCCAAATGTAGGGAGGTTTCCACCTGCAACATTGGAAGTGTTTGAGAATGCTTCCACTTGTCTATTTTCTCTCCACCCAGTCTCCTCCACCAAATTGACCAGTAAACACTCTTTTAACATCTCTCCCAAGCTGTTGTCTCCATTTTTATTTATTTATAATTAAAATATTCAGAACTACATTCAACATCCTTGACTCTGCCGAGTCATCAATTACAACTTAGCATAAAATTTAACATATTGTCTTGAAATAAAATCAAATATGATAATATTATTTTTGCAAAATTGGGGCATGTGACAAATCAATTGTAGTAGTCTTGAATTTATGAATTGAAAAAGGATAACACATTGAGATACTTTGGTGCAAGAATATTATACTATACCATATTAGTATAAACCATAGCAGAACACTACATTATTGAGCCCATAACTAGTGAAGGGGGTACATTTATATTCACATTGAGGAATATAAATGTTAATTGACATATAATTATCACCTTCCCACCATATTTGAATAATAGGCTCTTTTATTGGATAAGGTGGTCAAATCACTTCAATCCTTATGCTAATTTTGTTGCATCAATTGCAGCAACAACACATTATTTGTTGAGTGCACATAAAATTTTTGAATTCTTGGATCCACAACATCACTACCTACTTCCAAGCCTACCTAGACATGAACAAAGAGAAACACCTCCATGCCTGTAACCATTTAGAGGTACTTTCCTAAGCTTGGTGGTAGTCTCACAAAACATTTGCAGAGATCTATGTTAAGTGAAAATATGAATAGGCTACCCAACAACACAACTACATGCATGACTACATGGGATGCATAATGCCAAGCCTTGAGAAGTATCTTTTATCCTCTTGGTTATTTATATGACCTAATGTGTAGGTATTTGCAGTTGTGTTAGGATCTAAATTGTCCAATCAATTGTTGAACTCTTCATTAATATATACCTCTAGCTTCATATTAGAGATGTGGAACATGTACTTAAGCTCAAATTCAATTATGGTTTTTCGTACTTGTTTTTTTATAAAGTAGATTTGATTGAGTGTACATATGAGTAATTTCTCAAGCAAACATGTGTGTTCAATTGTCTTTATACCGTTTGTAATAATCCTAGCCATTTATTTCAATTGTCTTTATACCTTTTTGTAATCCTCCTAGACATTTATTTCCAATAGAAATAGACTCATTGCATTCACCGTGAATAATGTATCATTTATAGTATATAACATCACATCCACATCATGAAAGTAAAAATGCATAAACACATTGTCATATACATAGGATGAAAGCCATCTATTTGTATTGGAAATAGGTCCAACTATACATTTTTATACAAAATGGAACATTGTTCCCAGTATATATTATGGATTATCATGCCCAAAAATGGAATAAGGGTGGTCCGTGGCCTAGACACAAATAGACATATCGTGCACAAAATGCCACATCATGGCTAACGTACATAATGGGTGTCTCAATCACCTTGGACACACTTGGAAACCCTAGGCTCATCTCCAAAATCAATCTTCCTCCTCTTTGAACTAGAGGAATCTTGAGCCTTCTTGAATCTAGGTGTAGACCGTCTCTTTGGGCTCTAAAAGGGAAACAACAACATATCAATTTTTCCCACAATTCTATCAGTTAATACAATTATAATTCAAATCTTAAATACTCACCTGAGACAAGAAAATATACCATAATGGGGTTCCTTGTCTCCTCAATCCAAGCCTCTTAGTAATGCATCCCTACAACAATTACAACATTTTGGGGTATTACAATGAACTTGTGAATACTTTTCTAAAACACCCCTAGAAAACACCACATCGGAATTCTTCTATCTAAAGGGTATCTTGTTATAAATGTATGAACCCAATTTAATATAAAACACAATTTTATTCTTGTATTCCTCAATTATGTACATTTAATGGTAACTTGCAAACCCATCTGCAAAAGAGTATGCCTCATTTCCATGCACTGTTTACAAAATTTCAACACTAAATAGGTTCATAAAAGGGTAGTGCACACATGCCTCATATATGGAATGGAATTCAACACAAACATATATTCCACCTATCATGTTTCCCTATATCATGGTTGGACTAATCCAATCAAACTCACTCCATGTAAAAGATCAAACTTGTATCAAACATACTATCTACCTCCTATTTAACTTGTTCCTTGTAGTGTGGGTTCATCTTGTATGGTATTTTATTAATAAGCTAGGTGTCTGCCTTAAATTCAACCTTCATTTCACATATGTTTGGAACCAATCCCTTCATCTTGCTAATTCTACAATGGTCCAAATCTACATATCCATGGAGGAAATCTGCAATCTCTTGAAATGGATGGTCAACTTGTTAGTTCCATATCACTGCAAGTTTTGCATCATCTCTGGTCCCACTCATAACATGCTTCATGCGCAATGGCTCATGCTACTACATTGGACTATTGGTATCTCTTATATATCCTATACTATTTGGTGACCTTTTATTTCATTCAATTATGGATTTGAAAAAACTTTTGCAGGATTGATGTTGTGGTATCTACATATGCAAAGTCATCTTTTTCAGTGTATACTTATGCAAGGTACCCTCTTTTGAAACCTATAGTTAATAAGTATGAGTTCCCAAACCATGTTAAATGTCTAATGTATTGAACTACCCTTGGATATGGTGCATCGTCTTCCTCCCTGTGCAATACAAAGTTAGTCTAGAAACATCCCCATAGTTATAGCCAATGGTGCATATGTTGTTGCATTTATATTTCAAAACAATAGTTCTCCAGTAGTGGAGATGTGCATAGATTATAATGCATTCATTGTTGAAGTGGAATATTCAATGTTTTCCATTAGTTCTCATAATTACCCATATGTTCAAGTGGGTCAAAATTTTTGTTGAATCATAGAGACAAGTTTAGAGGATATAGTTGACATTTTTGGGTGGATCCTTAGACCAAGCAACGAGTATGTATGAAATTCCTTTGCAATAAATTTTTAGGAATGCAAACACTCTTCTACATTGGCCACCATTTTGTGGGGATCTCTACCAATGAAAGTTCTTGTGCTACAATAATCCTAGTAGGCACAATATGTCCCTCAACATGTGCCACAAAGTCCATTGCATAAATCAAGCCATCAAAATATGGTGGGTCCTTCAGCTTTGGGCCAATTCATTTGCATGCTTTCAACAATTCCCACCACCATGTGCATTGTTCATAGTCTCCACCCTGCCAATTCTTAACATGGAGAATCATTAAGTCTCCATGATAACTTTTGACCTCACATGAGGCTAGCTAGGAAGAAGCGAGAATGAAACCCTGGGCTTAAAGCCCTGCAAGAATAATTCAATACCTATGTGAATAATAACAAAAAATCGATTTCTCAAATTGTTGTGAGTGACGTAGATGAAAGGAAGAGTCTTATAGCTTATGCACTCAATAACATGTAAAATAACTTAGACAAAATATAAGCTTGCTTCATAAATCTAACTTGTTTGTGCTAGTGCTTGTGAAGTGATATGCATGAACATATAACAAAATAAATAGTCATAAATTATATTTTTATGTTTTAATTTTTTTTTTTGAAGATTTACAATTTAGAATAACTAAAAATAAATAAATAATTTAAAACTACAAAATATAAGGTACTAAACCAACCTAAAAAATAATGCATAAATAAAAAAAATTAAGTAATTTAAATGTAATCAAACATATTAAAATAAAACTAAGTTTTAAACAAAATATTCTATGCAATTTTCTTTTTATTCTAAACCATTGTAAAAATTTGAAATTATAAACAATATTATTGGATTTTAAATTAAACCAATACATTATATTATATTTTAAATTAAACCAATACAGTAACCAGCAAATAATTTACCAAGATAGATTAATTATTTTCATTATCATAAATCTTTATACAATCCAAACTTAGATGTCCAGGACTCTTACAAGACTTGGACCAAGTGTTGCTAGTAAAAAATTATGAGGACCATCAACAAAATCCAAATAAAATAGAGAGGTAAAATACAAAGGATGAGATAATTAGACTTAGTTTGAACCAATCCGTTATAGTAATGGGCATACATAATTCTTGCAAGCATATGTTTAATGATGAAATTACAGAAATCATGAGCATTATCACTACTCGAAGTGGCTTTTCACCCTCAACTGATTCTAGAGAGCATTACTACTCGAAGTGGATTTTCAACTGTTTTTCACCATTAAAGATCGCTGCCTTTCCTTTACCTTGCTACTAGGATAATTATTTACAGCTTTTCTTGGCTGAGAACAGGTTTTAAACAAGTTTCAAGCATATCTCAGTTCACCGAATCATTATTTGCAAGCATGCCATCGAATAAAATCTTTGGTTTAATGGATTTAACTCATCTCCCTGCTTCATGAAATATTTTCCATAGAGGGAAATTTGAAAAAAATTGCTTGCTAACGCCCAGGATGACTCTATAGCCTTCATTTTTAAATGGCATCTACTGGTGATTTAAGTTTAGGAGAAAATTATCATCACAGGCCTAGTCAATCCCAAGCAATGTAGGGTAGGGATCCTTATCATTCACTATCTTAATGAATTCAAAATATGTATGTGTCTTCACTTCATTGATATCAACCTCTATGTGTTTTAATATTCCAATCATAAAGATCCGTGACTGGTTAGCCAACCACATCTATATTGGTGAGTAGAACAAGTTGGGTTTTGCCATGAACTCATAGGAATTCTTAGGTAAGATGTTAATGTTTGAACCACAACTATATTGGTGAGTAGACCAAGTTGGGTTTTGCCATGAACTCATAGGAATTCTTAGGTAAGATGTTAATGTTTGATCGTAGATTCAACATAAACTATCATACCTCGTACCTTGCATTTAATTCATTATATTTTAATTGCTTCCTTCATTGTCTCCTTTGTACCCTATGTAGAGGTCGATCAACTATCATGATGGTTTTCCAAGTCTATGTGAAAGCACTTTATTTAGACTAGAAACAACTTGATCATCTTATACTAACCATATGAATATATTTACCCACTTTTAGAACTCCTCTTTAGTTGTCTATGCTAAAATTATTTGGTATATATTCAATGGGTGAAATATGGATTGCAGTCATCGCATGTCCATTAGACCAACATCCTGTGCATGGACAACTTCCATGTGCAGCTTGTTCTACCATAACTAAAAGGAAAAATAGTCTTATTGACTGACTGAAACATTTGAGAAAAGCAAACTATTCATCAAGATGTATATAAATCCCTATTGTGTTTTAAGTCACTTGTGTCACATAGAAAACCTTTCCAATGTTTTGGGCCAAATGCAAGTATTATCTCTTGTGCTCTATGAATATGTCCTTGATCTACTACTCATGCATTTACTCCTATTTTTTAATAACATTGAGTGATTATATTTATGTTGATATATGCTCGAATTTCTTGATTTTCATCGATGACCCATGGCTCAGAACCAACCGTGTTTGCATCATGTTGTCACTTATCCCGTGCCTCCCACTTTACAATAATCTCTATCAAATCCTTACTGTGGTCCCTAGTATTTCAATTGTTCCCACCGCCTTAAGCCTAATATAGTTGTGGATAGTTTCACATAATGTTCCCTGCCTCATTATATTAAGAAACCGTGGGGCAAGGTAATTCACATCATTTCTCAATGCGCAATCATTTAGATTACGATTTTCCCTCCATTTTCGCCCAATCCTCATAATACCATCATGAAAAAATTCCTTTCATATCTCTTCATGAATTCTTGTAATGCACAAGTCTCGAGAATGGTGAATATTTACCTTGAAAATGTTGCAATGCAATAACACCTTAGAGTTGTTGTACTTTTGTGGTAACAAGTGATGATGGGGTCATGCCCTTAGTTTTTGTATATTTCACAGTGATGTGCACCTTTGTTTTTTGGCATATTACATCTTAGTTTTTGTAACTTCTCGTATTGTTTGAAGAGTTATTGTATAACTCATATCTCTTATCTATCTTGGATTTATGCTCCATGTTTACATTTGATGTACATGGTGCACATTATGGTATATTATGTTATCTTAAGTATTTGGTTCATAACATTTGGTACAACCCAAGCAAAAACCTTTTGACATTGATAGATGTAGTTATAACTCTCAATGTTGTATGTTTGAATGGCATGACACTTGTTTCCACTTTATAATTGAAAGTCCTTATTGACTAGGCCATCATGAAGAGGTGATGTAGGAGCATCGGGCCCCAAGACCAATATTTGAAGGTAGCGTCTGGAAGTCATCTAGAAGGAAAGTCGACAACCTTCAAATGAGAGCAGGGGCAATTGATCCCAAGAATTCAAGGTAAACAACTAGTTGATAGACTGGTTGATTCAAAGAAAATTCAATGGTGGAAGGGTTGAGGTAGGAAGAAATAGTTAGTTGAGGACCAGGTAGTGAGAAGGATTGAATACGAGTCGATCCAATGAAAGAGAAAGAGTAGTCAGGGATAGCCGACTAGCAAACCAAATGAGTCGAATGAAAACTGGATCGAGACAACAGTGAAGTTGAATATTTGGTCGACGAAGGTTGATTCAACGGAATTCATGAATGGGAACACAATGGAATTTAGTCGAGATGTTGACCAACTAAAATATCCAAGTGTCGAGAAACCAAGAAACATCGTAAAAGTAGTTGGAGCAGTTAATGAAGGATTTATGGTAGTTATTGGATATGTCAGATGGCATGGTACGCCAAGTAGGTTGCAAGTGGAGCATTGAATGAAGATGAGTTGGAGAAGAGAAGCTCCCAAAGGCTTATAGAACAAGATGAAGCAAGATATGATGCTATGGAGGCAGTTATAAACATAGAGTGGGTTTTAGGAGAAAGGGTTCTTCACTAGGTTCTTCTAGAAAATTTGCAATAGCAATAATCCACATAGTTATTTTTTTAGTGTAAGACATCTACCGACTATAACATCACAAATACAGACTAAGGTTCTAAAACAGGGGAATTTCACCCTAATTGTAATCAAACATTGTAATTTCTTTTCAAAATTAATAGAAAGACTTATTGGTTTCATTTAAATATGTTGTGTGTTTGTGTGGGTGTCCATATGTGTTTTCATTGTGCGCTTTGATTTATACATGTTGATGTGGGTTCCACCATTTCACACATATTGGTACCAAAGAAGGAGTATCCACCATGAAGAAAGAAGACAACTCCAGTTGTGGTTGGTTAGAGTTGCAGAGTGTGGTGAAATTCCAATTGCAATTGGACAAGTGATCTAGTTGGTCTATTGAAAGGAGAAATGGTTCAGAGAGGTGTCAATTTCAATGGTAGAGGATGAAGGCCATGTGGAGGTGTGACCATTGACTATGAAACATTTGAGGAATATGTTCAGACAATAAGAACTTTGAAGAGTGAATTGCCTATTGTGAAGGAAGCGTAAAAGATGGGTTTGTGGTTAAAACCCTTGACCACAACGATGTGGAGGTTGAGGAGGAAGATGCTCATGAGGAAACATAAGAAGATATAGAGGACAGATTGTTGAAGGTTCAGTCTAAAATGATGGGTAGGTTCAAGATGGAAGTATATGTAGGGAGCCTAAACCTAGAAGATCTGATACATTGGATAAGAGATATGGAGAAATACTTTGATATGGAATAGATTGAGGACCCCAAATGGGTGAAAGAGTCTTGTTTGAAGATGAAGGGTCATGCCTCATTATGGTGGGACAATGTATAAGCTGACAGAGTGAAGAAGGGAAAATATACAAACAAGTATTGGGACATAATGGTCACAATTTGAAGGATAAATGTCTTCCCAATGATTATATGATAACCTTTTTTAGGAAATTGCAAAAATTGAGACAAAAGGATTTGATTGTTCAAGAATCCACTAAGGAACTCTATAGTTTGTCTATAAGGTTAGGACAAATTGATGAAAGTGAAGATATTATGGAAAGATATGTGAATGGACTGAAATATTCCATTTAGGATGAGTTTAGCCTATCTAGGTTTAGAACAATTAGAGAGGCTTACCAATTATCCTTAAAAGCATAAGAAAATATCTCAAGGAAGACTTCTATGACAAAGGTGAAGGATGCTCTGAGAGGTGGTGGAAAACTTACTTCCGCAAAGGATAGAGTAGTAGAGCAAATAAAGAAGTGTAGCATGTGCTTTCACGCACACCCATACCAAAAGGCACGTGCTAAGGGTTGCACAAACCTTAGTAGAGTTTCAAGGGAAAAATAGAAACAAAAAATAAAAAAGAAAAAACTAATCTAACACGCAGGCATAATTAATATGAACAGTATTAAAACAAATCTAAACCAATATTTCTATGCATTATTCATCAAGAAACATACAAGAGACAAGATGATATACTGAATAAAGAATTCCCTTTTTATATTAAATGAAATTATACAAGAATAAGAATCACCTCATAATAGAAATGGAAGGGGCCCTTGCAACTGTCTGAGGGAGGGTCCATTTGGTCTCCTAGTAGTCCACAATCCTCTGTCCACATTTCATGATAGAAATCTACAATAGGTGAATCGGGAATAGGAAAGTCCAACTCCAAGTTCAAGAGAATGACGACTCGATTAAGTGAATGCAGAAATTGTGTGTAATGGGGGACCTTGAGGGTTCATTTATAGGATCTGTGAATGGATTTGGGGATGAGGATTGGGGAATATTTTCCACCTTGAATCCTCTCCATGATTTGTACTGAATAAGATTCTATGCCTAGGTTTCCTATTTTTGTCGTAAAAAAACAGGAAATAGCTGAAATTTATGCTAGGGAAAGGTTGCTTATTTATGAGTTTTTGTGTGATTTGGGTTTCTTATTTCGAAGGTTTTTTAGCGACTTGGGTCGCTCATTTCCTAGGAATATGAGCAACCTGATCTTAAGGTGGCCCCTTTTTAATTTGTTTTGATTTTTTTTCTTTTTCAATGTTTTTTCAAGGTCTGATAGGTGGAATGGAGTGGAAGTGAGATGGTCCAATGGTGATATATGTAGGTGATTGAGATGATCACATGGTCAGTGGAAAAATTTTAGCTGTTAACATATTTCCCCCTAATGTATGAAGTTAGGATCTCATCATATGGCCAACATATATCATAGAATTCTCTTTTCCAATAGATACGTGTGATGATAGCATAGAAGATGGAGACTGTGTCGGAGGTAATTCTCCCTCCCATAGGACTACATGGTCCCTTACCTACAAATACAATACTCAACATGGATGAGATGCATACAATCTCAAATTAATGGATGAGGCAGGAATTCCCATGCTTGTGTCAATATCAAAAAATTGAAAGGGGATCTAGGCCTAGAGGGGACCTAATCAGTACATGGATAACTATTGTGTACACCATAAGTGTCTAGAAGGGACTCAAATCTGGGAACATAATCATGGTCCAACCATAACTGATATGAAGAATTGGTGTTGGAACAATGGCATTATCATATAATGTTGGATCACAATAATTGATGCTATGCTGAATATGAAGGAGTCCAATATTTTTTGTGACTCAATCAACTAAGAGTTTGAATCTAATAGGTCTAGGGAACTACACCTGAAACTAGATATAACAGGAAGCATGTAACTATAGGGCTTCCAAACACTATTGCCAATGCATCCCAGATATATATGGAAACATATAGTTGAATGGTTTCCACATAGCCTCGCCAAAAGACTATATTCCGGTATACTCATGGTCTTCAACCAAATAGTGGTAGAACCAACAACCTGTACAAATCTCAACAGTGAGATGATGGATTTTACGTCATGCATGTGAGAAACAACTAAACTAAGGGGCACTAAGGTCTCCCCCCGGTTAGTCCAAGGGACTCATCAATAATGGTTATGAGGCCAAGATACTTTGTACCTACTAGGTATATCGTCTAGAATAGATGTGTTGATGTCTACAAAGGGAGACCCACAACCGCCAAAGAAAGGGTGTTTTCTTGATAGAAGCGAAGGAATAAAACCAAGAAATGAATGGAACTGGGCATGTAACTAAGAAATTGTTTGGGTCTATGAGGGTTACTGACCAAGGCAATAAAACTTCATTTTTTTGGAGTATGAAGGAATGGTTGACTTGGAAACATGTGTGGAATTGATCTCAAGAAGGGACACGATGTGGGATACCAAGGAACATTATTGCAATGGAGGGGACTAAGAGAGGGGGGTACTGATGTATGAATCAAGAAGAACGTGATATCAGTATTAATCCAAGGGTGATTCATCGTATAATACTCTGAACAAAGGAAAATAAGGGTGCTACCGTAAAAAGAGACTATACATAATTTATAGGATTGTTTAGGAGAATTATTTTTTAAATGGTTTCTTCTATGCATGAGAAGTAAAGAGAGGTTGTGGAGCGACACTTCACAATTGTAGCTTCCTAAATGTGTGAACATTTGGAAAAAGGGGGTGCTTAGAAGCACCTTTGTATAATGGTTGTTGAGGCATTTGACTATATTTGTGAAATTAAATGAGAAAGAAAGGAAAGTGTCCAATGAAATGACTATGTGATGGTAAATGAAAATTTTGATGGCAGGGTAGGACATTGATGGTGATCTCCTTGAGGGATAATGAATAGTTGTAGAATAATGTAAATCTTGCAATATGGATGAAGCGATGGGATCATGAGTGTGCAATGTGAGACATCAGATATCCTTAAAGAACATAAGTATGTGATTCTATGAGGAATTCCAATGAGTGGTGATGACAGATTAATATGCGGATTTGCACAAAAATCACATACTAGATGGAATCCCAATCCAATGGGAAAAGACGACATAGGTACCAAATGAAAAGGTGTACTAAAAGGAAACCCATGTAAGGTAGGCTCTACTGCCGAGTAAGGGAAAATACAAGGGTGGCTTGGTTTGGCCACTTATCTAAATAGAGGAGGGGTACTACATGAGTAAAAGGGGGTATAAAGGTTGATCCATATGATATTCAACAAAGGGGGGTACATATAGTTTACATTTTTATACCTATAGGGATTGGACATCGACTAATATTAATGAATCTCATCATGACCTGGGCTTGCATACATGGAAACGTTACCCAAGCATAAAAGTGCATTTGGAAATGAAATCAAGTGTAAACATACCATGAAACACACAAAAAAATTGATTTTATATGAGGGTACAAAAACCGAGGCAAGCTAAAAAATGGCATGAAAAGAATTTTTTGATCATGGAAAGTGATTCTCATAATTAAGGTCGTAAAGCTCAAAAGAAAATCGGGGAAAAAAATACTTAAATAGGGTGGGACCCACCACTCTTTATGTCATTTTTACTGCTCATTGTTGGAGTTGTGTGGAGGGCCTAGGATTTCATATGCTAATTTCTATTGATCCGGTCGTTGGTTTCTGATTATACAAGCTTCAGGTTAGTGCTATCAACATTATTTTCAATTCTATCCATTTATTTTTTGCATTTGGGCTTCTGAGGGACCCTTGCGGACCCTAGAAGGGTTTTAGGGTTGGGTTGTTTTTTTGCGAGGTTTTGAGCGACTCAAATCACATGTTTTCATTGGAAAGGTGCAACTTAGGTCACTCATGTCAGAGATACAGGTGTGGACCATGCACACCTATTTGGTGAGAAAGTGCGACCTAAGTCACTATTTTCTGCCAAATAGGTTTGGTTTGCTTGGATCTCCCAAAAAAGTGACTAGATGCAAAAAATATTTTTTTTTTATTTTTTAGTAATCTTGATTGATGGTGTGCAATGTAGGATGTCGAGGGTCAAGAAGAGAGAAATGGATGTTTCCAACCTCCAATCATATGTTCATGATGATCATCTTATGAGGGATAGTTTGGATAGACAGGTTGCTCATGTTCCTTGAGAACCCTTTGATGCAAAGTGCACCATTGTTGCTCAATGAGATTATTGAGTTTTGGGATTGAGAGGAAAATTTCTTTGTTATTTAGGGTGAGCAAGTGGAGCTCACCTTACAGGATGTTTATTTCATGATCAGTCTCCCTCGAATTGGGGTTATTAGAGAGACACATCCTATACATCCATGTGATGTGGACATCAGATATATCATGGATCGTCAATGCATTGCAAGCGCACACCTCCACAACTCATCAAACTTTTGGATGAAATTAACATCCTAAAGACATAGGCTATTACAACGGGGGTAGTGAGCATCCTGGGATCAAGTGGTACACACAAGATCTCGAGAGGGAAGATGCTCCTAGTGGAGTGAGTACTTTCTAGGACCTAATTTGGGTGGGCCTACATATTCCTTACTGCGGTTTGAAAAGAGATGAACAAATTCAACTAAAATGGAGGGGATTTTAGCTTCACTTATTTCATCTACGACTTCTTTTTTGAGAAGGTACTCACATTATGACCCCATTTTGTCATTCGATATAGTGGGCCTATGGAGCCTAATATGAATAGATTAGGTGAGATGATTATCAAAGAGGACGTAGGAATAATTGATAGAGTTTTTGGTTAGGCCTTCTTTGCATTGTGGCATCATCTTATAGTTGTAGTTGAGGAGTATCCATATGCAGGAATGGACTACTCAAGAGACCCAAAGTTAGCTCACCCCCATGGACAATACTGGGGACCTAATGGTACATATGCATTATGATTATAGTTGTTTTTATATCATTGGCGTAAATGATTGTCAACTTTTTTATGACATCCATACTGATGAATTATCACATGTGCATGCAAATATAGGGCCACTTCCCCAGGTAGATTACCAGAGAAATCGTCATCATGTTGAGGGATTCGAATTGGTTCCTTGACGGTAGTGACAATGGAAGAGTGTTGATGTCTTCCTTGATGAATTACAAGGTGACATCAATCAACTACTGGAGGGGATATCAGATGACGGGTGCTAGAACCTTGACAATGAGCTTATTGCAATATACTATAATGCTCTTGTTGAGTGGCGTTCGATGATGTGCCAAATTATTATGGTTGTTGAGGCCATTTGATATTTGATTCAATGAAATGCACCCAGCATATGTTCTTTTCTGACATCTATAGTGAGGAGACTGAGGATGATGCCTCAGAGTATTCTAATGACTAGTCAACATCATGTAGATATCCCCCCCACGCTATAACCATGGGAATTTTTACAAATGTAATTATTTTTATGAAGCTGTTGAGGATCCTTCTTGTAGACACAATTATATTTTGGATGTATGACTTTATATATACATATGCATGTGGATACAAAATTTTTATATGTTTATGCGCCTCCTATTATTATGTGATGTTATTTATGTGATAGTTATATATACATGGAGGCAAAGTGATATGGAATGCATGTGAATGGTTTATTTCCTTTCTATTTGATGATTGATGTGCCACTCTATAATGTCATTATCCATTTAGTCTTCTACACTAGTGAAACTATTGGGGACATGTATGAATGTTATCGATTTAAATAGTCTAACTAATTATTTAATGCACAAGTATTTTCTAAAGAGGCAAGGATCGTGTACCTAATAACATTTATTCAACTGTGCGACAAGTAGTTGGGAATATAGATAAACATGAAGGTGATGAATGTTCATGTGCAAGGCATCATTCAAAATACCAATCACAACATCGTATTCTGCCTAGTTATTTATGGTTGCACCAGCACACACGCCACTAATGTGAATCAAGTCATGTTACGGGGAGTATAGTACCCATGCGACATAGGAGAGATTCATATAGTATCAACTTACATTGTTGACGTAACCGATGAATACGAAGATATACGGATCCATCTGATAAGATCAAGTAAACAAACCACGAGGCTCTGTTCGAAAAAAGGGAAAAGTAGGAAAATAAAAATTTATGATACTACAAATCATTTGTTCGGCTAGATTAGACATAGAATATCTTGAGATAAAACCAGTTGCAGGGGTAATCTAAGAGTTTACCTTCTGAATCAAGAAGGAGGTATGCCCCCTTTCCAAGATATTTCTTGATGACATAAGGTAATTACCACATAGAATAAAACTTTCCCATGCCAAGTTTGTCATGGGCTTGGTCATACACAAGGACGAGGTCACCCTCTTTAAAAGTGTGGAAGTGGATGCGAGTGTTGTAGATGTATTTAGACCAATGATTGGTGGCTTCTATATTTTGTAGTTCCAAATAGTGATCCTCATCTGCTTGTTTGAGAGTGATCAAGCATTGTCCCAGAGAAGTGGTCTCTAGCAGAAGTTCAACAATTATGTGCAGGGACAGGATTTGACACTCAAACAAGAAAACTAATTCCAATCCATGCATGAGATCAAATGGGGTGAACCCCATTGTGGTTTTGGTTGTTGTACAATATTTCCATAGGACCGAAAGAATCATATGGTTCCAATTAAACTTGTGTTTTTCCATTGTTTGATGGAGTATGGTTTTGAGGATCTTGTTGACAGGTTCAACTTGGCCATTACCCTCAAGGTAGTAGGAGGATTAGTATATGTGCTCAAATTTAAATAGGCATGAGATATCCTTCCAGAGAGTATCCTTGAAGTGATAACCATGATCGAAGACCAATTGGCAGGGACATCAAATCATGCGATGATATGGTTAAAAATGAAACGTGTCATAATGTACCCAGTGCAATCAAAAGTTGGGATGGACTTGACCCATTTAGTCAAATAGTCAATAGCCATTATTATGTACTTGTGGCCATCGGTTGATGCAGGATCACATTCCATGTATTTAATGGCCCACTTACAAAAGGAACCAATGGCGACCACTGGATGTAGTGGTGGAGGAGAAGTTCTTTCTTTGGGCGCGAAGAGTTAGCAACTATGATAATGTTTGATTGTTGCAATGCAATGAAAGATGAGAATCGGTAAAAAATAAGTAGCATGGATGAATTTTTCGATGGTATCCATCCCAGAAATATGTCCACCATAAGCTTCACTATGGCAGTCATTCAAGACCTGATCAGTCTCATCATGAGTGAGGCATCATCACAAAATGGTGTCAATGACTCGATGATAGAGGAAGTCACTAATGAGGATATATCAGGGGCTTGATGATGGACATGATGATGATCACCATGGCTAAGGTGAGGACCAAACTTTGGGGTTCACAAGTACATAGATATATCTTGGTACCAATGGTCATCGAAAGCTATGGTGAATATATGCTCATCCCACAGGTGATCATAAATAGGGGAGGACACAAATGTATATGGTAAATATATAATAACCTGTGTCGAATCCAATGCCTTAGTGCTCTTTTGGGTAACAAACTTGAGATCGTAATATTGAAGGAAAGCAATCCATTTAACAACATGGCCTTAGATGAGGCGATAGTTCAAGAGATGCATCATAGGATTTGGATTTACAATGAATTTGATTTGGATCAATAGAATGTATTGGAAAAAATTATTAACCAAAAAGGAAACAACTAGAGCCAATTTTTTCTTGTGAGTATATTTGAGAGGTGAATCAGACATATTCTAAATCACAAAATAAATAACATGGTCTTGATGATCTGAGTCATCTTGGACTAGAACTCCAATGATGGCATGTTCAGATGCCAAAATATAAAGGATAAAATCATTCATGAAGTCTAAGGGGGAGATTGTGGGAAAAGAGGTTAGAGCCTGTTTCAAAGCATCAAAGGCAACTTGGGGCATGCTCATCCCAAATGAAATGGACATTGGATCTAAGAAAACACAAGAATCCATGTACTATCGTAGCATAGTCCGATATGAAACATCATAAGAAGTTGGCCTTTCTCTGAGGGATTTGCAATTTATGTAAATTTTGAAGAGAGAAAAGGTTAATGATGGCTTGAACATTCAAGGGATCAACAGTGATCCCTTTCTAGGAAATAATGAATCCTACTAAACGACTAGTAGGTACACAAAAGACACACTTGAGAGGAGTCAAGTGCATATTATATTTGTGACATCAAAGGAACACTTGTTGAAGGTCCTCCAAATGTTGTGAGCATTTCATGGACCGTGTGGTGACGTAGTCTAAGTAGGAAAGGATGATGTGAACCAAGTCATGAAAGTAGTATGGCATGGTGTGTTGGAAAGTGGCTCCAACATTTTTTTAGTTTGAATAGCATGAATTGGTAGGAGAAAGTGCCCCAAGGGGTGGGAAAGTAATTTTATATTGATATTCCTTGTGGATCTGAATCTGATTATACCTTGAGAATCCATCCATAAAGGAGAGAATCTCATTACCAGAACAAGAATCAATAATCTCGTTGATGAAAGGGGTGGGATAATTGTCTTTTGGACATGCTAATTTCAGATTGTGAAAATTAGTGCATATATGAATGGTTCATTTCTTCTTATTGATAGAGATAGGGTTGGATACCCATGTAGTGTTGGAAATCGGATAAATGAAACCAACTTTGTATACTTATTTTCTATTAGATTTTATGACCAATGATTTTGATGGGTGTATGGGTCCCTATTTTGGTGTATCAGAGCCAACTTAGGTAAGGTGTTGATCTGATGTTCGAAAATGGTAGGGTCAAGGTCAGGAATCTCAATGTATGACCAAGAAAACATGTTGAAAAACTATTGGAGGTGCCTAAAGTGATGTTCTCAATGACACCTAGATTAATTGAAATATCCACATGAATTTTGGGAGAGATGTTTTCCATAATACCATCTTCGAAGGAGTCAAGGGTTGGGATCGGGTTCCGGAACCAATCAATATTTCTTATAGGGATAAATAATTTTGACTCAATGGAGAAATGGTTTGAATATGGGGATGGAAGGATGGGTTCCTCGAGAATAAAATACACATAATGGTGCATTTAATCCCAAGGAAATTTTGGTTCTATGAGTGCATTGAGGATTTATTCATCACTTTAAAAGGATCGAATATATAGGTCTGAGAGGTCAGTATTTGTCAATATGACCATCATATCATGTGATGATGCAAACGATTCACATAAGGATGAGATATAACGAATAGTGGTTGTCCTTCTTGAAGAATTAGTTGTAGGATGAGCTTATTAAGTGGTGGTGACTTGGTGCTGTACAAAAAAATGGCACAAGTCATCCAACACATATTGATACTCAGGTAGATCTAGGAAATGATGTAAATAATAACCATGTAGGCCAACTAGTGAATAATGATGATTGGTGCACAATGACTTATTGCATGATTAGAGCAGTCAGGAAGATTAACCACCAAAATGTTCTTGTCGGGTTTATCATCCAAGGTTTGCAGGTGAGTGTGCAAGATGGGTGATTCTAAACAATTATGGATAGCATGACCCAAAACATCACACAGTGTGCATGATGAGGGTGCCCGACCTATGGTGGAAGGGGGAGGATTCATGAATTTGTTTGGGTTTTCTCATGTCATCGAATTCGTTGCTTTTCCCCAAACCTTCTTCTTGGGAAGAGGTGGGGTGGTGGGTGGTGCTGCATTAGATCTTCCAAGAGGGGGATGAGTGGCAGTACCAATTTGGAGGGGTAAGGTACCAAACATGAAGGCCTAATGTTAAACACAAGAGATCAAGCGTTCCATTATAGGTATATTTATCACAATCCCAAAAGGTGGAAATAAAAATCAGATTTGTTGAATATGTTTGGATCACTATTGATTCCCGGGTAACTAGTTGGGATGGGGTGTTGGTTGAGGCTAATCTTGGGTCATATATTTACCAGATGAGATAGTGCACAAATTTGATATTTCTACTTTCAAAGTTAGAGGGGGTAGAGCCTAAAACGTTCCTCTCGGCGTCATGAAATATGCCTAACCCAACAATTGTGAAAGTAGGAATGGTTGTGCTACTATGATTATTGTCGATCATGGATATGACATTTTCCAGACAAGTCAACCGCTTGGGGTCATAATAGGTCAATTAGTCCAGTTTTACAATCGTCCCTTCATGGGGTATCGTCATAAGCTTGAATACAGATGAGGTGACTTCTTTCATAACCTACATGTAGCTATACCCAATTAGGAGGAGGTTGTAGTATTATTGGGCGTTGACAAACTTGATATCAATTAGGATCATTTTTCTAGATAACTCTATAGGGACATTCTAGAGAAGATGAGTTTGAATATCATGACCATCATAATCGTGCAATTTCATGAGGGACGATGCCATTTTGGGGGATCCAAGATTATATCAAACATGGGTTGACATAAAGCAGGTGGAGGATCCTTCATCGAATATGCACCAATAAATGACCAAGTTTTGAATACTGATTGATATTTGAAAAGTTACTTATGAGGGCATTCACAGCTCCACCTGGTCCAAATAAAATGTCATCAAGAAGTAGTTGGAAGGGCCAATTTCACCTAATGATATTAGTAAGTATTTAATCTATGTAGGACAGCTTTAGAAAAATTCCAAAGTAGACATGGTGGCAGGAGATAGTATTAAGTCGTCTATAATACTATAGTTAGGACTGACTTGAGCATTGGTATTATTTGTGACGTGACACAATGGAAACAAAGGGACTTTGGGAAACCCATTGATGGGTGGTAGAGTTAGATATACGGGTTCATCGACGTGAATAGAGTTGTTCCCCTTATCAGTAGTGGAGGTTTCAGTACTCTAATTGTATCGGTTATGCCTTATGTAAATATTTGCATCAACATACAACATAAGGAAGTGTTGGACCCATGAGGTTGACTCAATGAAGTTGGTAGGGGTGGAAAATGTGCCATGGGTTGGCGTGTGAGTACCATTTATGGAGGGAAGAGGTCTTGCAAGACCATTGGTTGCATTTGAGTGGGATGAGGCGGAGGAAGATTAGGACTACTACAGTAAGCAAAAATACTACAAAACATAACTAAAGAGGACTGTAAACAAGTAGGGAATGAAAAAACTAACTCTTTTTGCATAGAGTAGAGAGTAAAAACTACAAAAAATGCAAAGAGAAAAAGGTTTTAAGAGTTTATCTCTTTTTTCAAAGAAAACTAAGCGAACTATATCGCTCAAAATAGGCAAAAACAAACGACCAAGAGCAAAAACTAAATCTCAATCTTTGGTCACACTGTTTGAAGAGAATATTGTGGCTCAAGTCTCTCAGATCAACCAAACAAGAATGACCTAGGGAATAAATCTCGAAAGACACTAAAAAGACCTCGGCTTGGAAAATCAAAGGGAATTTTAGGTCGATGATCGGACTAGAAGATTCAAATAGTAGTAAGCAACAACAAACAAACAACAAAATTGTTAAATAGAGCATAACAAAAATCTTAAGAAAAGGTTGGAAGGGACAGACAGACACAAGTAGAGAACGACTATGGATTGTCCCTAGTATGGTTGCCAAAAACTGTAGTGTGTGTTTTCACGCACACCTGTGCCAAAAGGAACTTACTAAGGGTTGCATAGACCTTAGCATAATTTAAATGGAAAATATAAACAAACAAAACAAAAAGATAAAACAAATCTAACATGCAAGAAAATTAATGTGGAAAATATTGAAACAAATCTAAACTAATATTTTTATGCGTTATTAATCAAGAAACATATAAGAGACAACATGATATAAAGAATAAAGAATGCCCTTTTTTATATTGAATGAAATTATATAGAAGTAAGAATCACCTCGTAATGGCAGTGGAAAGGGCCCCTATAGTTATCCAAAGGAGGGCCCATTTGGTATCCTAGTAGTCTTAAATCCTCTGGCCACATGTCACAATAGTGATATAGCAAATGAATCAAGAGAAGGAAAGGTCAGCGATCTAAGTTCAAACAGAAGTTCAACAAAATGATGGATTAAGCATGTGAATGGAGAAATTGTGTGTAATGGGGGACCTTGGTGGTTCATTTATAGACTCCATGAATGGATTTGGGGATAAGGATCGGGGAAATTTTTTCTTCAGTAAATCCTCTCCATGATTTTTGTCAAGTTAGAGTCTGTGCCCAGGTTTCCTCTTTTTATTGGGAAAAAGCAGGAAATGGCCAAAAATTTATGTCAGGGAAAGGTTACTTGTTTTTTGAGTTTTTGTGTAACTTGGGCCACTTAATTCGAAGGTTCTTTAGTGACCTAGGTTGCTCATTTCCTAGGAATATGAGCGACCTAATCTTAAGGTGGCCCCTTTTGGTATTTATTTTTATTTTTTGGCTTTTGCAATGTATTTTCAAGGTCCAATATGTGGACTGAATTGGAAATGGGATGGAATGGTGATATGTGCACGCGACTAGGATGATGACATGGCCAGTGGGAATTTTTTAGGTGTTAACAAGAAGGAAGTAATGATGTGAGTAGGGATGAATGCATTGTAATAAAACTTGCACCATAGTATATAATGGGTGGTACTGATCTGAGAGGTTGAGGTACATTTGGAAGAAGAGGTAATTTTGGAGGAAGAGGTGCAAAAATACTGAGTATAGTTTATTACAAGTGACAAGAAGTGGTCCATAATGTTTATGAGTGCCTAGAAAATTTGCATGCAGCAAGAAAACATGAGACCAAGGATTAAGAGACCAAAAGGAATGAAGATAGGATTGGTTCAACTGTAAGAAGCAACACAAATGAAGTTAATCAAGAGGGATGCTGAAATTTGACAACCAGAAAGACTTTGTTACAACCTGCTAGGTAGGAGGAGAAAGAACCAGTGCAGAGGAAGTCTATCTTCAGGGCCATTGTTAAAATTGGAGATACGTGTTGTTTCATGATAATCTACAGAGGTAGTACTAAAAATTTGGTCTCAATAGAAGTTATAGAGAATTCGTCTTGAGGTGTCGGCAACACCTAAATGCCTATAGAGTTTCATGGTTGCAGAAGGGACAACGTGTTACATTGTGTAAGTAATGTTTAATCAATTTCAAGATTACTAATTATTATTATAGTGTACTTTGTGATGTGATATCCATGGATGCTTGTCATCTATTGTTAGGGATACCATGCAAATATGATAGAAATATTGTATATGATGGCCATAGAAATATTGTTACAGTAGTAAAGGGTGGAAAGAAGACCCATATTAATACTTTGATGGATGAAGGAAATAAAAATGGAAGTGTGAATAATTGTTAAAAAAGAAGAGTGTTGATGTGTTTAACCAAATAGTTTTTAAAGGAGGAAAAGAAGCAAAAGTAATGTTTTGTAGTCATCCTAAAAGAGATAAGTTTGGAAATCCCAAAGGAAAGTATCCCAACTAAATTTAGAAGAATGTTAATTTAATTTAAGGGAATAATGGTCACCAAGATGTCTATGGGATTGTCATCGGTGAGAAGAATTTCCCATTAAATAGACTTGATTCCAAGTTCAAGTTTACTAAAAAAGGTGTCACATAAAATGACAGCGACTAAGAATGTCAAGTTGAACCGACAAGTCCAAGAATTATTCAAAAAAGGATTGATTTAAGAAGGTTTGATCTCATGTGTAGTATCGGTTGGACTAGCACTAAAGAAAGGAGGAGAATCGAATATGTGCATTGACTCAAGGGTCATCAATATGATTAATATCAAGTACAGGTTTCCATTACCAAGGATGGATGACTTAATTGACTGTTTGAGTGGAGATAATTACTACACTTTAAATAAAAAGATGGTTACTAAGCCCATACTTGTATTTATAGACCGGAAAAAGGAAATTCATGCACATGTCGATGCATCATCTATCACGCTTGGCGTGGTACTAGCACAACCTGACGAAGGGTTGATTGATCATCTTATTGCCTTTGCTAGCAGAAAATTATCAATAGCATAGAAGAACTATACCACAATGGAAAGAGAAGGTCTAGCTATGGTATATGCTCTGCATAAGTTTTGATGGTATTCGCTGGGTGGACATTTCAAAGTGTACACAGATCATTAAACATTGAAATATCTAATTAATAAGCCAGTGCTGGGTAGGAATATTTGTCGGTAGCTTCTCCTTTTTTAGGAATTTCACTTTGAATTTATTGTTAAACCGGGTCGACTGAATTCAGGACAGACCATCTCTCGAGGATCAAAAGTGGTGAAGAGCCTCGTAACCCTGATGATAGTCTCCCTGATGTGCAATTATTTGTGATAACAATGTTTGACAATCATTACAAATACATCATATGATTTTTTAGTACGGATTATGTCTGAACTGAATTTACTATTGCACAAAAGAAACAATTAGTTATGCGAACTGCAAACTTCTAGTTGATTAGTGGAAAATTATATAAAATGGGCTTTGATGAAATTCTTCGTTGCTTCTTCTTGGAACACTAGCGACCAATGATACTGAATGAAGCTCATGTTGGTGTTGCAGGACACCATTTTTTTAGAAAAGATACAGTGCAAAAGATATTGTAAGCAGGATTAACCACTTATACTATGAAACGAGAACTCGACACAGTTCTCGTTTTTCTCTCTCCTAATTTTAGTAGCTAATTTTACCTTCATTTAAAAAAGGGTTGATACCAGTATCACACATTTTCATTTTAAGGCATTTTTTTGGCCTTTGAATCATCTTCGTCATAAAAAAATTATTACTGTCTATTTTCAAGTGTGTTTTTTAGACATTTAACAAAATACCATACATTTAGAATCAAGTTATATTTAAACACACACACACACACACACACACATTGCAATTTTTCTTTAAAATAAGACATTTTTATAGACAAAATAAGACTTTTTTATTGACAAAATTCTAAGAAATTCTATAAAATAAAGACATTTACAACCATTTTCAATATATTTTCATAGATTTTTTGTAGAAAATGATACTATTTCATACTATATTCCTAAATATTACGATTCACATAAATTCACGAAAAACTATACCATATATTTTTAAATATCATATTAAAAACAATATATATAGAGATTTTATTTATAAAACAAAGTCTGAAAGTAAAAACAGTACTAATATATCTTATCAAAAATTTGTCAAATCTAACATTTTATTCAAGACATTAAACTAATCAACAATATCATGTAGGCTAAATTCTTCATCGAAATTGGAATTTTATGGAGCTTGGCTTTCCTCAGAGACATCAATGTCCTCTTTCATTGACTCTTCTATGTCTGCAAGATGCCAGAAGTGATTCTTTCCAAACATCCCTCATAATGGGGGTTGAGGCTCTTTTGACATCTTTGCCACAAGTGTTTCACTAAACTCTCATTTCTTCAAACCAACTTCTTGTAATTCATGTGGAAGAACTTGAATAACATTAATTCTTTTCTTTATGTAATTGCATTGTAGTGGATCATTATCAATGGATATGGAATTTATTCCTTTGATTTTTATGCTTTTTGGGAAGAAATTTGTATTCCATATATTACCACCATGTTCCATATTACTCTTAGAACCATATATTTTACCTTTCCTATGTCAAAGTCTAGATAGTAATGCAATTTCCCTTAGGCAATTCCTATGAAAGTTACCTTACAAATGTTGCATGAGATCATAATCCATTTTTCAAAACTTAATAAACATGATCAAGGAAATTTATTGATGTCTAATACTCATTCCCATACTCTGTTCTGGAATTTGGGAGGGTCGTACTTGATTTGGAGAGCTAATTCGACCATCACCCTTGGGGGATTTGAACACAATTTCCTAGTAAAATTGTATTGTTTCACCTTAACCCAAAACAAGTTTTTAGAGGTATAAATTCTGATACAAAGTGTCCATATACCATATTGTGGTGTTATAAGACTCACCATACCGTTACATTTCAAATTCGGGACCATTTGGTGAAAATTGGAACCCTCTAGAGTCATAATTAGTTAAGCTTGAATTTTGCCAAATTTGTAATTGTCTCCAAAATTTAAAAAAAAAACATTTCATCAATGCTAGTCTCTAGGTTGAAAACACTTTCAATTTGAAATATTTATAACATATATCCAATAACAAAAATATTAAACTACACCATTTAAAAATAATTATTATATAACAAAATCTTAAAATTAGATAATAACAACTATAAATGTCACAAAAACATGACATAAAAAATATTAACCACCATAAACGTCACAAAACATGATATCAAAAAGATTCACCATTGTAATCTTCACAAAAGATGAAATAAAAATATTAAAAAAATAAATATCACATCATATAACTTAAAATACATTAATTTTAAGATAACAATATTTCACTATGATAACAAACCCCCCTCTCTATATAAAATGACATAAAAAAATATATTATCCATCATATGGATAAGAACCCAACCATGTAGCGACATATCATATAAAAAAAAATATGCCACCCCATAACATGACCTTAAAAATGTTAGAATGAAAAAATGTACCACATATGATATAAATAAAAACCTCAAAACCCACAGCAAAAAATGCCCCCTTCAAAACTAAAAAATGTTATCACCTCCACGTGGCAATATTATTGGTTTACTAAAGTTTTAAAGTGCTAGGTCGTTCGAAGCAAAAGTTGACCTCAGATTCTATTTACCACTTTGAAATATTCAAATATTTAACTCGTCATACCTTATGAAATATTTATCGACGTCATCACTTACGAAATTGTGATTAAGGGGAAGGGAGAAGTGGCGCAGGGAGCGGAGCTCCGCTCTTGGGGTGCCAAAGCGCCACCCTTCATGAGCGATGCGATTCTAAGAATCGCGCCACTCGTGAAGGAAAACGCTTTGGCACCCAAGAGCTGAGCTCCATTCCGTGCGCCACTCCTCCCATTTTCCAGTCAAGCAAAAGGTCACACATCGGTTAGGAGCATACATCATCCCATCTATCAAAAGAAAAGAAGGTATGGAGGCGATCATGATTATGTGAACCTAGAACACGACCCATGGCAGTGTTTGCAATGAATGGATTTACGTTTTCCCTACCTGAATGTGGTGAATTTGGTTCCATAGTTATATAAAATATGGATGTAATTAAATGTTGAAAATATAAAATGGGTGAGTGGGATAAGCGTTAAAAAAATAAAATCCAAAATAATCTTATGGATATCACAACCATATAAAAATATATGAATATATGGATGTAATTAAATATTGAAAATATAAAATGGGTGAGTGGGATACGCATTAAAAGATAAAATCCAAAATAGTCTTATGGATATCACAAGACTATTTTTATATTCATTATAAAGGAAATCCCTATTCATTATAGTCTTATGGTGGAAGGAAAGCCATATACATTATTATATTCATTGATTTAAAGGTAATGCATATATGCTAACGCGTTTTGTATGAGAAGCTAGCATTTCCCATGTTAAATTTCAAGTATGCTCAAAAGGTTAAATACACTAGTTTTTTTCTAATGGTGATTAAATTGAATACTTACCTTATTAGAGGAGAGAATCACATTGGTTAAAGAGAGTTTTATTAGTGTAATAAGATCAAATAATTACGAATATGGATGTAATTGATATGATATGGATGTCAATTAGATATTATATAAATAAAATTGTAATTAATATGATATTAATTTGACATCTATAATCAATTTGACAAATATATAATATTATTAAAATACAAATATGAATGTAATTAATAATATCATATATTTGTCAAATATATGATATGAATGTAATTAATATGATATAGATGTCAAATTGATATGGATGTAATTAATAAGATATGGATGCCAATTAGACATTATATAAATACAATTGTAATTAATATGATATTAATTTGACATCCATAATCAATTTGACAATTATATGATATTATTAAAATACATACTTCTTTTCAAATGGAATTATTTAATTTACTTTGGACTCTAGTAAGCTCCTTCCTATCAACTTTGGGATGTATGTATAATAGCAACTCTATTTCTAGTGTCATTTGCTAAAAACAATTGATCATTCTTTTTTTCTATAACAAATAAAATAATAAGTATTTTTTGATGCTACAATTTGAGACACGAACAAACTAACTATAACATTACATAGGTAAATATATTGTGCTAAAGTGAAATGACATTTCTTTTTCTTTCCACCCCCTTTTTTGGACTTGATCCCTAAAGCTAGCCATGTTTTTATCTCATGATCATCAATAGCCTTGGTTGGATTCAATTCTTGCAATGGATTTCTTGTGATCTTATGTGATCCATTTTGCATCAACAAAACTGTAAATTTCATATGGGAAAATAACTGACCTTCAAACCACAAAAACATTTTCAATTAATAGTTTTACTTGCATACCATTTACTATAAGAATTCTTTAAATATAGAAATAAAATGAAGCATGTAGTATAATGGTTAGGGACCTTATTAAATGATATAACTTAACAGAAAATAAACAAGAACTTGCATGTCCTAAGACTTATATGGGATGCCATTTCGATAAAAATTTGTAGACAGAGACAATTATAATTGTACCAAATATTTTTTTAATGTGATTATATGTCTCACGTGACTTCTTATGAAGAATGGGATACAATTGCAAAAGATCATGATTAGGAGGAATAAAAAGAATGTGTGGAGTGTATTAGGGATTACGTTTTTTTTTAAATTATATTGAGACCTTCCTCTACGAAAATATAGATTCAATGGAGTGTTACAATCCATGGATGAATTTGAATAATTTCACATGGAACATTTTAGATGTTTTTATTAGTATGATGTTTGCAATTCAAACTCTAAAGGAGCTTTTTTAATATTTATACATGAATCATTTGTTTTTGTATGGTCTAATATATGATTCATTATGAATCGCATCATAATTTCTTTGATTTTATATGGCTAGAGTGGTGAAATATTGATGGAATATTTGTCTTTTGTTTAATATGCAAGTTTTTAAAAAGTTGTAATTTATCTCTTGACGAAAAAAATCTATTTCCAATTTAGGGGTTGATTTTAAAGTTTTTGTAAACAACAGTATGGGATGTTTAAGCCATGGCTTTATTTTTTACTCCGAAAAAAAACATGTATACTGGTATCAACACTTTTCTATTTGGAGGGTGTTTTTGGTGTTTCTTATGTAAAAAACATCATTTATATATCTAGAGTTCTCGTTCTTAGTATAAAGTTCTCGTTTCATAGTATAAGTGGTTGATTTTGGTGGCCCACCATGCATGCAGATGCATGAGAATATTGTCGCAATTGCGATGTATGTCAAAGAATTGGAAATTCACCGCAACAAGATTAAATGCCATTAGTACCCCAAATAACTTTGCAAACATTTGAAAAATGGGTCATTTAGTTTATGGGACCTATTAGTCCAACAGGGAAGTGCACAGGTGAAAGATATATAATTATTGCGACTAACTACCTAACCAGATGGGCCGAAGCAGTGCTAGTAAAAGATTGTACTATTACGACTGCTTCTAAGCTTTTGTTTGAAAATGTTGTGACTAGATTTGGTTACCCGAAAATTTTGATAAGTGACCAAGGCACACACTTTTTCAATCAATTGATTAAGGAACTGACAGAAGAATTCTAGATCCAATATAGAAAGAAAATGCCATATCATGCTCAAGCGAATGGTGTCATCGAAGCATTTAACAAAATTTTGGAGAATGCGTTGACAAAGATTTGCAATGTCCAAAAAGATGACTGAGATCAGAAAATTTCCATATTATTGTGGGCATATCGCATGACCTGTAATAAGTTGACAGGGCGAACTCCATTTCACTTGGTGTATGGACGAGAAGTTTTGATGCCTAAGGAATACATTGTACCGAGCCTAAAGGTCGTTGCGATCACGGAGATGATAGATGTTGTTGTTATCGAAGAAAGATTGTTGAGCTGATACATTTGGAAGAAGATCATTTTGTTGCAGGATATCATAAAAACGCTGAGAAAGAATGACAAAAAGTATGGCATGATCGCCACATCATGTATAAGTGATTTTAGGTTGAAGGACTTGTTCTTCTATATGATAGAAAATTTTTAAAGCATCTGGTCAAGCTAAAAACACACTAGCTAGGACTGTATATTGTAAATCATATCATTGACAGAGGCATAGTTCGGCTACAGAAGTTAGATGGAACACCTATCATAGGATTGGTGAATGGAAGTCGGCTAAATCCTTATCAAGATAGCTGCGACTTGGTCGACTGAAAAATAAAAATAAAAAAATGAAAAAAAAACCCTCTGAGAAATTTGGTTTTGATCACAGGATACGAGTTGTCGCAAGAAGAAACAAAAAGCGTTGCAGATTGCTAGTATGTCACAGAGAGAGGAAAAGTGTTGCAGACCCTTATATGTCACAAGAGGAGAAATCATGGCGAAGAAAATCTATCTTTCACACCGAAAGAAATCTGTTGAAGGTTGAATACAAGTCACACAAAGAGTGTTGTTGTCGCAAGTTAAATTGGAGTTGCATAAATGACATCTGACCGTAACTAATTTAAAGGCCTGGGATATTTTGGCGGCGTGAATTTTTGTCACTTCCATATTTATTGCACAATAACTACCACTGATGTGACAGGAGAGTGGTGGAATGCGTAGAAGTTTCCTAATAATCATTCGAATGATCAACCCATTTGATGGAAAGGACATCTACCTTTCCATTAATTTCTTGCTCATGTGGAGGATTGACTGAACGAACAACTAGACATGATCAACTTTGCACCCAAGTTTCAGTTCATTTTGCTGCATTCAAGAGAAATATTGATGTTTGCAAGTGCAATATTCGTAGTGAGTTTTCCGCAGAGCATGATTATTTTTATTTCCAGTACAAGCAGAGTTGCAGAATCTGGTGTCATGACCACATCACCCACCCTTATTATGGAATACACTACCGGATTTGTTCCACCATAGGTCATGGATGCAAAAGAATATGAACAAATTCCATTCATCCTTGCAGTAAGGTTGTGACCAAACCCACCTAGCTCGTCAATGAGGAAGTGCTCTCAAAACCGCAAGAAGAAAGCACCACCACCATCGAAGGAGGAGGAAGAAACAAGGTCTATGACTATGCTACCACCTTATATCCCACTGAGACAAGATGATGCACCTAAGATTAGAGTTTTGAAGAATTCACTTTACCCACGAGTAGCACCAACTATACCAAAAGGAGTTTGGGTATCACAGAACATACTTCTGAATCTCAAAAATCTAACCTTTATCGATCACAACATATGAAAATTTCCAGAGTTGGACATGAGAAATACATGCTTGTTGTACAATATACACAGGATGTCCCGAAGCACCTAGTTCCAATGGAAAGTGCAAGAGGATTGGACCAAGAAAGTTTACTATCGTTGATGTATATGCTGCATTTCGTCTAAAGCACTCAGGTGAATGCATGTGTTAAAAATTTGTTGGTATCAGTCCACGTAGTTGCCTATGGCTCGACCCAAAAAATTCTATAGATGTCGAGCTGATAGCAGCAATTACAAGCCTTCCACTTATAGGCGTATACCTAGCGCCATTTTTCAAAAAATACCAGGACACTCTGATGATGAACAAGTTCAAAGATAAGTATGATTTGACCAGATATATCAAAGGATTTTTAATCACCTCCATCAATAACCACACTATTCGGTTCACATCTAATGTTTTAGATACCAAGTTGGTGCGCAAGATACGACCGAACCAATGTACTGCAAGAATTATTGCAATAGCTCAACTCTTTATGATGGGGGTTCAAATGAGATGGTCTCACTATTTACTAAATGAATTGTTAGCAGATGTAGAAGAGTCGCGGGAGAAAGGTAATGCATTCCATTATTCATGGTTACTCATTTTGATTTTGTTTCCCACACGGGCATAACCAACGAACTACCAAGGGGTAGATATACTAGTTGGATGTTGAGGAGCTCGATACCAGAATCTCTGGTTCGAGAAAGATATAAAGGAAAGACAAAGAGACAACAATGTACAATTATTTTTGCATGGAGAGGCCCTGGGATATCATGTGAGAAAGCAGTAAAGAATTATGGAGGAGACCATTCATCGATTTAAAAACATTATTAAGTTTATAATTGGGCCCCATCATATCTTATTGAAGCTGCGACAAGACCCAAAATGCCAATGTGTATAACGGGTAGGAAATCCTAATGCATAATATGAATTCTCATAAACTTTCCAATTTCTTTTGAAAAATTCTTTTGTCCATAGGGAAAGAAGGACAAAAACACTAGGAAATCGATGTTAAAACCCCCAAGGGTAGATGACACTTTTGGCTCTCCAAATGCAATAAGACCCTCCCAAATTTGGGAAAAGAGTGTGGGGATGAACATCATACATAAGGTTTTGTAATTAATCATGCTATTCTCTATTTAAACTGATTATAAAGTGAAAAATTTGCATGACCACTTTCAGGTAAATTACTTATGCGGAAATTGCATAACTGGCTCGATTTTGACATATGAAAGGTAGGGTTAAAGGTTCAAATCAGGATGAAAAATATAGAAACCACATACAATATACAAATTTTTTCCAAAATAGTATTAAACATAAAATAAATCCATTTATACAAGTCTGGTTTACAACTCATTCAGTATGGGAGTCAAATACATGAAAACTAGTGATTTAATAGCATGGAATTGCAAGTGTTTCACATATGAATTTCTTATATTTCGAGCGAAAGAGCCTAGGAACATAAAATTAATGAGTAATACATCATATATGGATGTCACAACATCATCAAACTCATAGAATATCCCTCATACAAGTATGACATAAAACTACTTCAAGATTGAAGCCAAATCCATGAAAAATGGTTATTCAAGAGCATGGGAATGCAATCCTTTCATACATGTATTTCTGATATTTCGACTTACAAAACATATGGACATGATATTACAGAGCCATACATAATATATCAAAACTTGGGAATCAAATATACTCAGCAAAGCACAAGTACCACTCCAACAAGTGCGCCCTCAACATGAGAGTGTGGAGGAATGGAGAAGAAGAAATGAGAGAATAGGGAGATAGATGAGAATTAGAACTATATGGACCTTAGAATTGAAACTAAAAATCCTTAATTAATCTGTAGTGATATTTTTGAATGTCCTCTCCATCAACCAACTTGGAAATGAATCCAACTCCCTCGAAATTGGTTCACAAACAGGGAGAGTGAACACTCAACGTGCAATGGACAAGAAAAATCTCTCCAAAATTCCTAAGTCCAATTAAAAAATGATCAAAATTTATTCTCCTTCCTCATTAAATCCTTTTATTAACTTCATGATTCCTCCAATGATCGAATTTCCCTCCATGGGATTCCTCCAACTCATCTTAGTGGTTTAGTGACCCCTATGGCACTTGTCTTCCTCTTCATGCTCCAATTCTTTCCCCCAATTCAAATGGATTCATATAAATCCCAAATTAGACCTCTTTATGGATATTTTTATCCCTATCATGTCATATTTTTCATATGCCTACAATCAAGTCTGAATTTGTCATATTTTTCATAGTATCTTTCATCATTTGTTGTCATAGAGTGCATGGAATCTCGTTCCAAGTGGCACACATTGTATTCTAGTCTCTTCCTCTTCCATGGGAATTACTCTCTTTGAATTCATTGGCTCATTATATCCTATTTGACACAACATAACCCTCCAATAATTTTACATTACTATGTGCTCAAATTTGGATGAATATCATACTAAGTGTGTGGGGAATCTAGTCACCCAAAGGCTCCACGAGCTTCCACGTGTCTTCATGAACCAATGCCACCTTATTTTCTTAGAATTTATTATTTTTGTGATCCATTTAAATGTGAATATGGTAAACTAAAGTCCTTTTGGGTCCCATAGCTCCTTTATTACAAAATTTATGTCTCCATCTCAACCTAGGGAACTAGTAGGTTTGTGAAACATTATTTGCAAGTAGTCTTATTTGAATGGGGACATGACCATCTTCTTCTTCATCCATGACAAATTTGTTGAATTCTTTCTGCATCCTTTGTATTGACTTTTATTTTCCTACAAAATCACGTTTGATATATCTTTAAAGTCTTCAAATGATGTGTCTTTTGAATCTAACTTCATTTTAATATACTGCAATATGATTTTCTTCTTCTTGTAAGAAAACGTCAAAAGATTATTTTCAACATTTAAGATAAAAGTCCCTAATGTTTCTAACCAAGGTAATCTCAAAATTAGATCACCATGATTGCTCCACAAGGATCTAATGACAAATTGTGATATGAAGTTATAATCTACAATATTTAGTTGTAAATCGCTTATTTCATATTATTTTTTATCTCAAAAGTCTAACCTATATTTGACTCAGTAATCATTAACTTGTTAGCGAATTATGCACTAATGTAAATATTGCTTTATGTGGGAGCAATAGAAATAGTAATATATTTTACTCCTATTGTTCCTTGGATAGAAATTTGAATGGCCTAGGGCCAATTTTGGTCAATGAACTAAAACAATAACTTCGGCATATTAGGCATGGCCAAAAGCTTGTACAGATGTAGCAGGCAAGTGATGCTTTCTTCAACGAAATATTTTTTTATATTTATGTTTTGTTTTGTAGCAAAATTATCTTCTTTTAATAGTGATTTTGAATTTTACTGGAAAAAAATTAGAGGTTGGTCAAAGACCCAGTTTAGAAACACTCTTGAAATAATTGATTGGCCAAAAGCTAGTGGTTGGTCAAGGACCAGATTATAGAAACTTTGATAGAACAATTTGTTGGCCTACAACCTGAATCAGTGCAATACCCAATAAAGGGCTTTGATACGAATGAAACAAATGAAATTGGTTAACTGCAAAAATACTCAATATAAATAGGCTAAATAGTCCATAAAAACAAGTATGAATAAAAGCAGATATGAAATAAGAGATGATTATTAAAAATTGATGATAATGTTGTATATATAGAAATACTAAAGGCACTATAAGGTGACCATTCATGAATGAATGTGTTCTTTAATGTTTAATCATTATTTTATTATTATTATTATTATTATATATATATAACACATGCTGTCAAGTGTTGAACTCTCAAGCTGATAAGCAGGCAAATGCGGCGTGTAATCTTGACCAAGGAAATATCATGATCTATGGTGCAACAAATAAACAAAACCTTGGTTCTAAATCCAAATATACGGATTAACATCAATTTAATTGAAATTCAGGACAAGTGTGTCTAAGGTGGCATCCAATTGTATGCATCAAAGCACAATATTGGATATAAATGTTGGGAATTCAATGATCATCATGACAATTGATGAGGTTCAAAAGAAAAGATTGAGCATGAGAGCAGTGGATACAGTCTGCTTAATTCTACAGAGATAAGGACATGCTTCGATGGCTTGTGCCAAATCCAAGATGTTGATGAAATCATTTTTTATTGCAAGTTTTTATGTGCTTTATGTGGAAACATGGTTACATGTGACTATATGTGCCTAAATGAAGGAATTATAAGTTGGAATATTATTCATCTAATGCTCCTTAGTCATAGTGAGGAATCCTTTGAAGGTGGTCACCTTGAGCACACTTAGGGGCTTCTCTGTTAGCTAGAATATTTTCAAGCTAAGTGGGATTATCTTAATCAAGTGCAGAGATTATACCAATGCTCCTTAGTCATAGTGAGGAATCCTTAGAAGGTGGTCACCTTGAGCACACTTAGGGGCTTCTCTGTTAGCTAGAGGATTTTCAAGCTAAGTGGGATTATCTTAATCAAGTGCAGAGATTATACCAGTAAGGAATATCAGTCTTTGTATCAGTATTGTTATGTTGTGTTTTCGTAAACTTAGGGAACACAAAAAGAAAAGTATTAAGACAACATAGTTATGTTATTCTTTGGAGAGAACCAAAATTGTTGTTAGATATTCAATTTTCAATACTTGGATTCCTATAAGAATTTGGATTTTGAGTTTTTGTTAGTGCTCTACTTGGGTTATAGTTTCCATGCTCAAAATCAATTTGAAACCGAGTTTCCGAGTTTCCATTAGTGCTCTACTAGGAAGACCCTCATGAAGGGATGGGAACGATCCTGTAATGGCCATGTTTCTATTTTGTAGTTTTGAAAATGTCATATAAATGTATTTTGTTGTTAGGCAAATTCTGTAGGATCTATCACAATAAGAAATGATGGTGTTTTGTAGTAGACTTGCAATACCAAGGTGTATAGAAATCCCAGATTTTGAGCACTGTAAAAAGTTCTATACAATCATCTTTCTATGTAGCCATCAGATGTAATTTAAGGATATCCAATTAGGCTGGAGGAGGAATGGATAAACTCGTTGCTAAGAGAAATGCTTTAAGTGACAAAGTCCAAAAAATATTCCAGCATAATAAGAAATTATAAGCACAACAGGGTATTGAAGGTTAAATGGTTACAGGAAAAACATAGGAATCAAACACAACCTAACCTTGGTGTTCTAACAAAAATAATGAATAAGGGCTAGTAGAAAATGATATATAAAATCTTTTTGTAGAAGCACATTTTGCAGCGGAGATGTTATATCTCAGTTTTGTTTTATCCAGTATTCCCATATTATCTATTTCTATAGTTTTCTTTACCAATACTCCAAACATCTTTATGCATTAAGTCAGATCAGTATGATACATCAAATAACTAGTGAAATATCAAGATTATCTTCTTACGTTTAACAAATAATTAGATATAAATCTTGAAGTTAATTGATTGTGATATAAGCTTGATACATCTGCAGGAAAGTTCCAATAACAAATGCAAATTCTACCATCAATGGATCATATATTAAAAGATTTGCAAATTTTGTGAAGGATTCATTTATGTGGCAATTTATTTGACATTTTGAACGAAGAAGCAGCTGGTGCTACCAGAGCTGAAACTGAAGAGAGTGGTATATGAAATTTAAAAAAACCTCTGCTACTAGAAAATGCTTCAAAATTCCAATAGTGACTTCCATATAGAAAAATTTCAATATGATATTGAAATTTCTAAAGGCTGAGATCTAAGGTCAAAGATTAGTCAAAAGTTGACCATGTAATCGGACCCTCCAACGCAGATCCAATCTCATGTTGCTAGTCATGAGACCTTGTGTAATTTAAATATAATATTATTTTAGTCATAAGAGAATGTATGATCCACAAATTTTGGATCTCATATATGTTTTGTAACTAATTTTGTATCTATAAAATTGAACAAGTAAAGCATAGGAAGGGGTAGGAAGGGGTTTGAGAGATCATAGTCAAGAGTGAGGAGCTGGGAAAAGTATTTTTAAAGGAATGAGAAAAGTATTTTTAAAGGAATGAGAGATATCTATTTCCTATAATATCTCATTATCAGACTATGATTTGATTATCATATTGTGTTCTATTTGTATTTTGAAGAGTGTTTTCTGCTTACTTGAATTAAAATATAGTTAATGCTCATGTTCAGGATTGTCATTGTTGGGTAAAATATGCACTATCTAATTCAACATTTAATTGTCAACCCGGGAAGGTAGCTTGTGAGTTGCAAACACTATATGTGCAGAACTAAAGTCTAGATTATTCAAGGATATCCTAACCTATCTGTTGTCAAACCATAGAAATAACTTAACACTGCTGCATCTTTGAAATCCAAATGAAACTACCGAAATTAAAAATTAACTTCTATTCTCTTACACCTAAAAATAAAATAAACTAAGCTATACTACCTAGAATCCATCAAGTAAGTGGCATTTAAAACTAGCTACAATACCCAGAAATGAAATATTATTAATCAAAACACAAATTTGATCTCTAAGGACTATTTTGAAATTGAGACATGTAATACCCATGCAATGCCTATTTATCAAGCTCATGCAAATGCCTATCAACTTCTAATTTATTCTAGCAAGACCTCAAGCTATTCTATGAAAACTTTATTTACCAAAAGCAAACTAAACTTGGAGCTTTATAATCAAATGTAAAACTAAGTACAAAACAATAATTGGAAATACATTCAATATGTAAGCAAACCTACAACAAAAAAACAATGTATTCTTATGTTATCCCTACTAAGAGTCAAACTATATTCTAAGATAGCTTGCTCAATTATGAAAGTGCAATGCAACTGATCTATAACTTGAAAAGTAAACTTACATTAAACTAAGCTATGAGAACTTTCAAAATTAAACTTTAAAATACTGAAAAGTAATGCACCTAATACAAATGAACTTATTAAACTTGGATTGGAACTAGTTCCTAGTCTAATCCAATGAAACACAACAATCCATAATGTAGAAAACAAAGCTAAAGTAAAAAAAACAAAGGGAAAAATGAAAACAATCTAAATCAAACTCTATTCCCAATGCTCAAAATCCATCCCGCAAAATTTATTAAATTCATACAATATACAAAATTTACAAAATACACTTACAAATTATCTAATATACAAAGTTTGTTAAACGAATTATAAAATATTAAATATACAAAATATCCAAAATAGTTACAAATTATATAATGATCAAAATTTATTACACGAATTACAAAAGGTATTATATATTTACAAGTTATAACATTATTTACAAAAGATAAAATCTATTAAAGACATATACATTACCACTCTTATACGTTGAGTGCATTAAAGATATCACTTTTATCATATGTTAAATATATACAAACAAATATGAACAATGTATTAAACCATGAGAGGAATTTTATTAATATGGGAATCAATGTATATGGAAAGAATTTAAGAATGTTTGGAAACCGTGTTTGTTAATGGAACCAAAAGGAATAGATAAGGAACAAATTTGCGATGTTACAGCGTAATTTTGAACTGAATAAGCTGAAAGTGATTTGTCAGGATACACAATATCTTACTGCTAAACCATATTTATAGAGCTACCGGGGATATATTATGAGCGTTAAGATTAAACTAAATTGCGACTTAAACAAGAGACTAAGAATGAAAGCTACTGGAAATATCAAAGTACTGAAAAATCAACCTAGACTCTAATTAACTATCTCTATGAAAAACTAAATATTAACAATTCTGGAAATGACTACAAATTCTGGAAAATTTTGTCCAAGTTCGAATGAAAGGTTGAAAGACAGATTGAAAGGAAGTCCAAACAATTAGTGCGAATGGCTGACCAAATGGATTCTGAAGATATAAATTGCATAAAAATGTAGGAAAATTACAGTTTACAAACATCAAAACGTCATCTACAAGAAAACAAGCTATTTGCATACAAAAACGAAATGACTTATCTGCACAGAAGAAGCAAAACTGAATTATATGAATAAGGAATTTCGTTGTTGCTGAGGGGCCCTTCTCAAGAACAGAGGATGTTCCATGTTGAACTAGAAATGAAATTAACAACTCAGCAGAGCTTTTGTACTAATATCAGAAGCAAAGTTTACAAACATTTTTCTCTCCCCTCCTCTTCACGACCCTAGGAGAGTTTATATAATAGTTTACAAAGGGCGAGCAAGTCGACCCTTTCAATGATCGACTGCTCTAAAAATAACAGTAGTTAAATGTTGAGGAAACGACCCATTAAACAGATAGGTCATCATCCCTAAATCTGCGTGTGGTGGTTCCTTTGATGTGACCAGTTGGTGTGTTGGCAGGTTGGATGAGTGGGAACGCGAATCTTCTCGAACAAGGGTTCACGAACTATAAGGGCCACATTGCCAACAAAACCCATGTCATGGTTTTTTGCCTTTATTACCCCGAAATATGATAACCAACGAATCCAAGCTAGAATGTAACGACAGCTGGGTCCTCTATCATCACTACAAAGTTTTTGATTTTCCTTTTGGATTAATGTTGTATGCTCATACCTACATGAGAAAAAAATACTCATTAAAAAAAATGATAACATGTAATCCATTGCAAAAAGTTTGTAAGCAGTTTCTATATTTAAACAATTAATCAATTTACCATGGTTATAAAACCACATCATATTCCATTTGTTTTATGCCTTTTAATTGAAGTATGATAATTAATTAAAATGCATAAGTGGCTTATATGATGTGAATGTTAAAGTTTTACAATGATTTAATATATATTATAATGTTTTGTTTTAAGTAGAAACCTTAAACCACTACACTTTTCCATATGACCTTATATTCTAATATAATATCTTTCAGTTATTTATTTATTTGAAATTAAAAAATATTCCAAAGCTCGTCATCATGTTTTTTAATTTGCACTTGCATGATCAACAAGACTTGAAAGAATCAGAAGATGAAGGTATCACGGGATCAACAAGAGCCAAAAGACAAAGGCAAGGCAAGCTTAGTGAACCAATAAGAAACATGTCATCAAAACCTAGTGCGGAACTTAGGACCCGAAGAAGAGCTGAATGAAAGGTTAGATGAAGTGTCAAAATGTTTATCATTTGCACAATATTGCGTTTAATACATTAAAAATAACATATTAAGATGCATTTACGTTTAAGTGTTTTAATTTATGAAATACAATAAAAGGCATCCCTTTTTAAGGATAGTTGTATCAAATTATAGTAAATAGGCGGGAAATTAATGTAAATAAAATCATTATAAAAGACAATTTCGGAGCCCAACAATCATATGAATTATGGATTCTCTTGCAGCAAGTCTTTATTGTAATTGCTTGTAATTCATTATTTTCTTAGTTCAAATACAATTATTCACTTTTCAAAATCCAGTTTTTAACACTTAATAGTTTGACTTGTGGATATGTAAGACTGGTCAACTTGTGAATCATATATGTTCATTTATGTTTTCCTTTCTCTTCTATCATGCCAAATATTGATTTAAGTTGTATGATACTTAATTTACATGCCTTTGATCCATGAGGTATTACTGATATAACCAAACCCATGCTTGGAATCTTACCTGAAACCCATGCTTGACATCAAACCCATTAATAATTGAGGTGCGTAAACTTTGTTCTCTTATAACCAATAACAAACTTTAGGGCTCATAGTTGGCACTTGGTGTAGGTCAAAGAAATACTGAATATGGAATATCCATGTTAATTGATTATTGGCATTAAAATTTCTCAGTTCAATCTTGGGAATGAAGTAATTCGTTGGTCTTGAGTTGAACCCATATGATGTGATGAATAATCAAATGTAAGGGACTCAAACTTTTTTTTCTCCAATTATTTTTTTATTTTATCAATCCATGACTAGGATAGGTCCCTCTTGTTCTCCTTCTCCTTTTCTCAAGGAGATGCATTATGAGGAAATAGACGTCTCATCTCATATCATTGATAATTCCCTCATTCATAAATTTGAGATCCTCTGTGCTAGCCATATTTTTCAACTCACTTTCTATATCCTTTTTTGTGTTTACCAATTGAAAAAGTGTCACTAACCTATCATTCGATTCGTTAACCCTAACCTCCAAGTTGGATGTTTGATTACACTTTTCTTCATTTTCTTCATGAGTCATGGTTGAGCTCTCTTGAGGTTTAATTGGTGAATTGTTTTTGTAGAGCCACTTGACATGAGAGCCCATAAAGATATTTACCTATAATTCTCCTCTATTTCCTCTTTATAAAACCTTTTGAATAACCCATTATAGATATTTCAATCAAACATTATGCAAGCTTCAAGTTAACATGCCTTTAGAAACCCTAGTTTGTAGGTTGTCTTGGTAGCTAACCTTGCTCTTGAATGATCTCTAAAATTATGGCCCCTTTAAGTCTAAAATATCATCATGTAGTAACACGATATGTATTCTCTACAATGTCATGTAAGCTTGACCCAATTTTGTTGTGTCAAGATTTATTTTAACTTTCCCAAAAATTGTTATTTGTGTCCCTCTTAGAAGAGAGAAATTGAATGGCCTTCCATGTGTTTGAATTTCCTTCTTTGCTTCTGAAATTTGTACTAAAAACAATATGGTTCATCTTCTATCTAATGCAATAAGAGGCACTTGATTTGGAGTCCTCAAGCTTTATATATTACATTTTCACCTATAACACTTGTTTGAGAATAATTTTTGGATTAATAAAAAAAACTAACTTCCACACACCATGAATTTGAACTTATTATGAAACATGACCTAAATATTTTACCATGGGTACTTTTCTCTTTATTTTGAAACTACTCAAAATTTCACTATCTAAAATAGCCCCAATTTTTTTATAGTGAAAATGGCTATGATACCAAATGTTCTACACCAAATTCAAAAAAGGAATAAATAAATGAGTAACCCAATGCCTTAACAACAAAATAACGAGATGAATAAGAATTCTCTTAAAGGGGGGAACCTCCTTATACAATGTATCAATTTCAAAACATGAGATGAGATGATCCTAAAACTAGGTCTCCTCAGCGTGTGTGTGTGTGTGTATAAAGGTAATTAAAATTATAGTTCACCATACAAATACAATGAAGGTCCTAGTCGACCAATAAAGGAAATGGTATATATAATAATAATAATGTAATGCCACAATATATAGGGCTTAACACAAGCCACCCAACAATATTCATCTTTCGCCCAAAGTGAAATATCATTGATGTTTTTAATTCTTTAAGGTCCATCCACTCTTTCAACTTCATTAGTTATTAGTTGTGCCCAATGGGTGGCTTCTCCATGATACCATCATTCTAGATATTTATCAATTTGTCATTCCTAGGTATCCAAGTTAATTTGATTGGATTAGATGTGTTATTGTTTTGAATATCTTCCAAATTGGAGAACCTCCTCTTTCACTTTCTACGAGGCAATCCAAACATTTCTTTCTACTTCCTTAGAAATATTTCTTGTGAAGGACATGCTTCCACCATTCCATGTTCCTTGTCATTAATAACCAAACTACCTCAGCTACCAATGCAGTATTCATGAGGATAGAATCTTTTAAACCAAGACCTCCATTGTCCCTTGGTGCCTTGACTACATTCCACTTGATAAAATGGAACTTCTTAATATTAGGTTTTTCCCTTTGCCATAAGAATTCAATTATCTCCTTGCATCCTATGGCATGACTATTATGGGTGTTAATAATTGAACATTGATAGATTCGAAGTGTTGACAAAACATATTTTATGAGAGTGATTATGTCTGTCGGATTCAACCATTAAGACCCCCATTGTTGTAGTTTACCTTCTTTTTTTAATGATTCCTTGCAAAACTACTACTATAGGATTTCCTGAATATATCAACATCCCCATGTGTTTGAAATATGTTGAAGACGCCTTGCATGAAAATTTTAATAATTTTGGATATGGATTGCAATTACCTATCACTTGTGTTCTAGCCAAAAATTTGGCTTTGCAACTATTTTCCTTACCCCTCGAAGCATTTAAAAATGGATGTAGGACCAATTAAATAACATTTTATGTTTAAGAAGACATTATATTTTATTTTTTATTGTAAATTTTGAGACTATTGACCATGTGGGGTTAAGGATGTCTGTAATTAATTATGTTGAATATTTTATTAGTTAATAAATAAAGGATGAGACAAATAGCCTAAGGAGGTTGTTGAATGAGTGCCCACTGACCCACTTGGAGGAATAGACTGGGGAGGGAGCAAATTGACACATGGAAACATCCTCAACCACTTCTAGTTGTTGCAGGGGGAAACTTCCCTAATTTTGTGGACATGTTCCCCAAGAAATTGGAACATAGCAGGTGGCTCATTAATTAAAAATATGACCAAAAATACCTAGGCATGCATATATTTATCCATCGAATTTAGTAGGAGGATGTTCAATCATTACCTTGTGAAATTTCTAGAGTTGAAAAAGGGGCACAAGAGATTCGATGAGGGGAAAGGCAAAAGTGGATTGAGTGATTAAGACTATTTTCAGAACTAGTGCAGCTTGTAAGATGAGTTCTTTATTGCTAACGATAGAAAGTACTACTGCTAAGTACTTATATTGAGTTGCAGGGGTATTTAATCCCATTTCCTCACACAGTGCTTTCATTTTGGTGGTTTAGTGGATAGGCTCGGGGGTCCTAAGACAAGCAGTTGAGCTATCTTTAGGAAAAGGTTGGGTGGAACGGGCTCCTTGGGGTTGTTTGTCTCCTCTACAAGTTATCAGGTTCCATTGTGTTATCTTGTTTACCTTATGCAAGCAAAGTACTGGAATGAAAGTAGTGATGATTAGTTTTACTAGTATTTCTTAGACACTTGCAGCAGCAAATAGACTATTTAAGTCTGCATTTTATTCAGGAAATTACTTGTATATGTTTAAATTAACCTAAAGTTAGAAATGGTAGAATGATGAGTAAAATTACTTTCTATATTTTTCCACTCTTCATAAGATGAAGTACTCTAGTACAAAAGGTTTGATTAGAGGTAAATATGAATGATTATACATGGATACGATGATTTGAATCTACTTTACTTAGGAATCTTTTACTGATTATTTAAGCTAGGCATGATAATAATCCTTTTTTAAAACCCTTTTCATTTATATAAAATCTTCTAAAAATATTACATAGGGGCTTTATTGTAATCCTTCGTTACAGAGTCTTTAAATTGTGCATAATATAATACAATAATAATTATAGTAATACAACTATTAATTTATAATTAATAAGGAAAAACCATTCGTTATTCTAATCCTATATTACCTATATCATAAATAAGTATTCTAGTTATATTATAAGAAATAATACACAGTTAAACCCAAACTGTTTCTTTTAAAAACCTCAAAACAATAGGATCATAGTGAACAATCATTAGACTAAATTTATAATACCTAATGTACTATAGTACCTTAAGTACTTAGGAAACAATCTGTAAACCTTTAGTATAACCATAATATTATTATTAACATTGAAAACTGTGTTCTTATAACACTACTCATTAATAACAACTTTTATATCTATTATAGGACAAGAAGATTACCATAGCTAGTAAATAATTTAAAATAAGACAACTATAAAATCAAGTAAGGAACCAATCATACTCTTAAATTTCTGTCCATCAGCTGATTAAGCCAAAGATTAATTCCATCCCTTCCATTTAAAAGGAATACTTTTACATTCTAACTATTGTTCATACCAAACAAATCGAATATATGTAGATAACCTAATTAATTTACACAAATTTTGAAAATTAGAAGTTAATCAACTAACCTAAAAACTCAAAATTGGTTATTCAAAACCAAACCCTAGGATTATTTCCTTGCAGAACAGCTTTTACAAATAGATTTTCCAAACATTTAAAATATTTCCAATGGATCGAACCAATTCGCAGTCGTATCATAAATTACACCATTTGTATCCTAATAGAAAACTATTTATCAAACCTAATGCTCTATGTAACCGAATTTTACAAAAGAAAAACGATGCTAATAATTATTTATACATTGGTCGAAAGCCCTCATACCAAAATAGAGTTCTATTTTATCATTAGTTTAAACCATTACAGTCGCCACATCTATAAAAACCAAAATGCATTAACTTATGCGTAGCCACGAAGGAGTTTCTTGGGCCAAGAAGGCTTTCCAAGCAAAATATTTATAGTATTAAACAAACTGTTTATAAAACCTTGGAATAGTAATGAACTTTTTCTAACTTGACATTACAAAATCCGTATCTCTTTTATAAAACCCTAAGGGTTACCATGGCCATACGACCTCCATTCTAATCCTAAACCAAACAACAAATTGCCATAATTTTTTGAACATGCAGTGATAATCCATAAGCACCTTCGATATCACCACAAACACAGTCACGACGAAGGGTACCCCCAAGGTTTGGGACCGAGGCTTACCGAGCATTCTCTTTCTCGCACCCTTCACCAAGAAAACGCCTTCACCTATCGACTGTGCTTTGCCTTATAGATTTACCTACAATCAAACAACATGTGCTTGAACTGTTAGTAAATAGCTTCGTACCTTTAGATAAATAAAAGAAATAAAATAATGCTGAGAAGGTTCGTCAAGACTTACTAGTATATACACTGAGCTCATTGAAACGATGATGGAACCAAAGCTTTCAACCTCCTATTTCCATGGCTGAACACGCAGAAGATGAAGATGGAAAAGAACCAGAGCATAGAGAGCTTGTTAATGCCACAGGAAGTTAGAAGATGACAATCGTTGCAGAGGCCGAAGAGCCTGAGGCCTGTTAGCCTGCTTCTCCATCCAAAAACAAACAAAGCAGCTATTGAAACCAAGCGGATTTTTAGGGTAAGGCCTTGAATGTTGTGCATAGGGTTTATCACCCAAACCCTTCCTCAAATGAGTATCCACCACGAGGAATCCATTATCCTTTAAATATTTTATTTGTTTGGTATAGTTTTAATCTAGTTTGAGTAGCCCTGCCATATGATAAAGCATTACTATTACTTCTGTTGAAAAAAAATATATATAAGTTATGGTATGTGAGTAATATCATTACTTTTGCTTTAGTTTAACAAGTCATCGTTTGGTATGATAGAAGTTTCGAACTAGAATATAGTTTATGTATGCAATATGAAGTTTTGACTAGGTTATATCATCATTCTATACATTGGTAAGTTTATATGATAGACATTGTCATATATTCTTAGGTTAGTATATATATGGGATGCATCGAATACATATATGCCTAGGTCAGTATATATAATATGCATTGAATATATGCCTATGTTAGTGTATACGTTATGCATAGAATTTATATGCCTAGGTTAGCTTGTTTAGTTTTGCAATGAGTTTCTAATGCAAAAATTAATAATGATAATGTTAGGACTTAGGGAGTCCTAGGTTTTAGCATAATTACATTCCATTGTTATAAATTATATGGAAAGTATTAGGGTTTCCAGTACCTTAAAACATCTGAAAGTATGTTGATAAATACCTTCCATCAAACATATAATTTAGTTGTTAAAATAGAAAATAACACTATCAACTTCAATCTTCTACCTAGGTATAATAGTCTTGGTTATAGGACTAGGAAATTTCTTACACTTCAATATTATGGACAGAAAATAGAGTTAGGGATGTTCTTTCCTAACTTACTCTTTGGCCTCCCGACCTTTAAATATTTACATCGTAACCTGAAACTAGATTTTTACCTGTAAGTCCTGTATAAGCATCAAATCTGCGTTAGCTTTGGGAAAAGCTAAGTAATCCTCGGGCTACCCTCAAGCCCCCTTCAATAAGAAAATAAAACCACTATCAAAATCATACACACTTTACAACCAAATCAATGATCCGAATTTAATAGTTTGAAAACTTTTAACTCTGATAAACATTTATTCATAACTGAAAATCCACCTAGATGGAATACGGGCAGTGACATGTAACTTACAATTCAATAAATAAGATTTGGTAGCATTTTTGTTAATGTTAATCAAAGAGAATTAACTTCTAAGTTTCTCTTAATGTCATGTCTTGTAATTTATTTATTAATTAAATTAGAGTTAGTTTTTAAACTAGCATTTTTAGGCTATGACTTAAACATTAAATGTCACATAGAAAATTTTAAATTTTTGTGAATTTTTGTGGTGTTACATATGGTATCAGAGCACACGTTCGGACACTAGGCCTGAAGTGGATCAGCGCACATAAACAAAAATTAAGAAGAAAGTATGAATATTGATTTATGATTTTAATGTTGTTGTACATAATATTATTTGAATTGGATTTGCAGGTATGGAAGGACTTGAAGAGTATGCTAAAGAGAGGTCCCTGTTAAATGAACAAAATAACTTTGGAAGAGAACCTGTTAAGGAAGATATAACTAATAATTCATCTGAATTACCGCAAACATTTAAGGATATAAAAACTAAAATGGAGATTGTTAAAAGAGAAAATGCGAGAATCCTAAGAGCTCAGGAGGAGTTGAATCAAATACTGCTGGAAAAGTTTCATAACAAAGAAAAGGATAAATAGGTAGAATCTGACACTACGTCCTACCAACATAAGAGTAAAATGTCAAAACACTCTAAAATTGAAACTCATACAGAAAGAAACACCAGCATTCAAGTGACAGTAGCGAGAGTAATTATCGCTCTCGAAAGAATAAGTACAAGCCCTATTAAGAGATTTCAGGGGAGTTCAAAACGATTAAACCACAAAATTTTAATGGCGAAATAGAAAAATGAGAGAAAGCTAAAGCATGGCTGTCCGGAATGAAAAAACATTTTTTAGATATATAACTATTCTAATCAGTTAAAAGCAAGAATGACAATTTATAACTTAACTAGAAAAGTCAACATTTGGTGGCAGGACATAAAATGAGTTAAAGGCATAAAAGAGAAGAATATAAACTGGAGCACTTTTAAAAAGTACTTTAAAAAGAAATTTCTGTCAAAGCAATATTATGAGGAATGAACTAAAGAATTTTATGACTTAAGGTTGGGAACCATGAGTATGAAAGAGTTAAATAGTAAATTTCTAAGCTTACTGCGATATGTGCCCTATATTGTTGATGAAAAACCTAAGGTACAACAGTTTCTGAGTTGTTTACCTTTTCATATCAAGGACATCATTGAATATGATAATCCCAAAACCCTTCAAGAGGCCATGCAAAAAGCAAATTTCTGCTGTGAGCATAACCGAAAAAGAGAGAACATGCCAAACTGGAAAACACAAAGGTCTAAGAATTTTGAACAAAGAAAGAAACGTTTCACACCTAATCGGAATTTTGGGCATAATAACTCACACAAATTTCCTAACAAAAATTTTCAAGGAAGTAATTCAAAAGGTAACCCATAGCAAAGCCCTACTGTCACAATAAATAAAGAATTTACAAATAATCATGGCAACTATGTTAAAAATAACAAACGTAAGGAATAGGTAAAATGTTGGGAATGCCAAGGGCCTCACTATGCATCAGTTTGTCCTAATAGAAAGAAGACCATCAACACCATTCATATTGTGCAGGAAGAAACAAGGGTTTGTGATTTAGCGAGAGGAATGCCCAGAATCAATGCAGCACTGGAAAAGAGACATGTTGAATATCATACTTCCATGGTGGAAGTAGAAGGTATGTTGAACCATAAACCCATTTCTATTTTAATTGACCCAGGGGCTATCCTAAGTTATGTCTCTCCTAGTTTAGTAAATAAAAGTAAACTACCATTAGAAAAATTTGCAAAGTCATGGCTGGTTCAATTAGCTACAGGAGCAAAAACAAGAGTAATTGATTTTGTAAAAGACTATGCATTATTTATGAATCAGTTTGAAACTTCTGTAAAGTTGAATGTACTTCTGTTAAGCTCCTATGACATATTAATTATAATGGATTGTTGGAACAACATTGAGTAGTGTTAAATTGTTTTGATAAAACCTTTACCTGTTTAAATAACAAAGGAGAAATGATAACAGTAAAAAGAATCCTTAGAAAAACAACAGTCGGACAGATTTATGCCTTACAACTAAAAAGGATTGTTCAAAAGGGGTGTAAAGATTTTGCTATAACTATAACTAATGAAGAATACATCAATAAGGAAGACAAACCAGAATTAGAAGATATACCAATTCTAAGAGGATATTCGGATGTATTTCCGAAGGAAATTTCGGGATTGCCTTCGAAAAGAGAGGTGTATTTCACTATTGAACTAGTACTCGGTGCAGTGCCTAACTCGAAAGCTCCTTACCGAATGAACATCCTGGATTTTAATGAACTAAAATCGCAATTAAAAGAACTAATACATAAGAAGTATATAATACCAAGCGTGTCTCCTTGGGGAGCATCGGTCATCTTTGTTAAAAAGAAGGATGGTACTATGTGCTTATGCATTGACTAGCGTCAGCTTAATAAGATGGCAATTAAAAATAGATACCCATTGCCCCACATAGATGATCTATTTGATCAGCTACGCAGAGCAACAATATTTTCAAAACTTGACTTAAGATTCGGTTATCATCAAGTCTAGATTAAGGATGAGGATATTTTCAAGACGGATTTTAGGACCCAATATGGTCACAATGAGTTTGTTGTCGTGCCATTTGGGTCAACTAATGCCCCGACAGTCTTCATGTGTTTAATGAACAATGTATTACATAAATATCTAGATAAGTTTGTAGTGGTTTTTATTGATGATATTTTAATCAATTCTAAGACTAAAGAAGAGCACGAAGAACATTTAAAAATCATTTTACAAGTGTTAAGGGAACATCAGCTTTATGCCAAGTTCAATAAATGTGACTTCTTCAAAGATAAAATACAATACTTGGGTCACGTAATAAATAAAGATGGGATCTTGGTTGACCCATATAAGATCAAATCAATTAACGAATGGCCGGTCCCAAAGGATGTGACTGATGTACGGTCATTCATGGAGATTACCAATTATTATCGAAGATTCATTGAGGGTTTCTCAAGGATCGCGAATCCAATAACTTCTCTACAAAAGAAAGGAAAGAAGTTTGTATGGGATCAAAAATGTGAAGAGAAATTTAAGAAATTAAAGGGATTGTTAACTACTGCACCAATTTTAAGAATTGCGGATCCTAACAAGGACTTTGTTGTATTCACTGGTGCATGCAACGATGACCTTGGTGGAGTCTTAACTCAAGAAGGACACATCATAGCATACAAGTCTAGAAAACTTAAAATTCATGAGAAAAATTATGCTACTTACGATCTATAATTGCCTATCGTGATACATGCATTAAATATGTAGTGCCATCACTTGATCGGGAGAAAATTTACTTTAATGGAGGATAATAAGCGTTTAAAGTATATGTTGGATCAACCAAATTTAAACGCAAGGCAAGCTAGGTGGCTAACTTTCCTTAGCGAGTACGATTTTGAGATTGAACATATCAAGGGGAAGGAAAATAAGGTAGCCAATGCTTTGAGAAGAAATGTAAGATTAAATTTTATGGTAGCAATCAGTATTTACAAAACAGATTTAGAAGATTAGCTCGAAGAAGGAGTAAAATTGGATGAAAATTACCAAAAATTGCAAGCTAAAGTAACATAAAATGTAGCTGAAAGTTTAAGTACGCGTTACAGTCTAAATGAAAGGGGTTAATACTTTATAAAAACATATTGTATGTACCTAACATACCTAAAGTTAATTTGCTAATCTTAAACGAAATACATAAGACTCCCTATTCGGGACACCCTAGCTATCAAAAGACAATAACTATGTTGCAAAAGATTATTTTTGGTCGAATATAAAGAATGAGTTGGCAGGATATATTGCTAGATGTTTTGAATGTCAACAGGTTAAGACTGAACATCAGCACCCGTTACCAATTCCTAGCTGGAAATGGGAAATAATCAACATTGATTTAGTTACAAGTTTGCCTAGAATTCAAAACCAGAATGATTCTATAATGGTAGTTGTTGACAAACTCAATAAGGCAGCCCATTTTATACCAGTAAATACCACTCATAAGGCTTCTAATATTGCTGAAATATTTATGAAACAAATTTTTCGTTTACATGGAATTCCAAAAGTTATAATTTCTGACAGGGACTCTAAATTCACAGGAAACTTCTGGAAATCTTTATTTAAAGATTTAAATTTCAATACATCTTTTCATCCGCATACAAATGGACAGACTGAAAGGGTAAATCAAATTTTGGAAGATATGTTAAGGATGTATGTTAGAGAACAACCAAGTAAATGGGAGGACTACTTACACTTGGTTGAGTTTGCATACAACAACCATTACCATGCTTCATCAAAATTCATCCCATTTGAGATTATGTATGGCAGAAAATGCAATACTCCCATCTCATGGAGCAATCCCGTTGACAGTTTAATACTAGGACATGAGTTATTAAAGGAGATGGAATTAACCTTGAAGTAGATACAAGGTAATTTGAATATTGCACAAGACAAATAGAAGAGTCAAGCGGATCTTAAACAAACTCAGAAAGAGTTCCAGGTGGGAAAACATGTTTTCATTAAGGTAAAAAATAAAAATAGTTCTTTAAAGTTAGGGATTTTTTCTAAGCTAGCACCCAGGTACTGTGGGCCTTTTGAAATATTGTCCAGAGTTGGACCGGTGGCATACCAATTGGCCTTACTACCAAATCTTGATTGTGTTCTTTTACAATATAGCCATAGTCTAATTGAGGGAAAAGGTTGTATTCCCATCTCTTGAATGCAACTAGAGACTTCTCAACATTGTTCTTCAAATTTATTCCTCCTTCTTGTTAGATTTGTATATATCATAACATAATTCTCTTTCTTCCATATTAATTTCCTCGATGATCTCTTCTTTTTACATTTTTCTTCGAAGTATTTCAAGCTCTTTTTGAAGATTTATTCCCTCTTGGGTTGGTGGAAAATATGATGATTTTTTTCCATTCCTTTAATGCATGCTTTATTGTTCTAATTTTTCTTTCCCAAACAAAATATGGATATCCATAAATTGGTTTTCCCCAAACTTTCAAAATGATTTCCATGTTTTTTGGTTCATGAAGCCAACGAGGATTGAATATGAATGGTGGGGGGCCAAAGTTTTTAGGTTGGTTGAAGAGAAAGGAGATGGGATTATGATCCAAAAAAAAGGGAATGAACTTAGAAATTATTATTTGATTGTTCAAAAGAGGATAGCTTTGAATGAGAATCTAGTTTGGAAGCTGTGTCACCTTGACCAACACCTATTTGTCGAGGTATACTTACCTTTCAAGGGATTAATATCCAAAAGATCCCAATCCACCATGATATCTTCCATGTTTTCCTTGAAGGGGTCCCTTATTAGGCTTCCTCCCCATTTTTCTTTGTTTTACAAAACAACATTGAAATCTCCAACTACAATGATATTCCTTTTTTATCTTTGTATCTTTCAGAACTTGTAGTGATTTCCAACATGCTTCTTTTTGTTTGTACAAAAATGGCATGTAAACATGAATAAATGAAATTTGTTACCTATAGATTGGTGAGTGATACATGTCATTACCTAATGCTATGTTTGATGAACAATATCTGAATAGAAAATAGATTTTTCCCATAGTGTGAAAATTCCTCTAGAATCCCCTTGAGCACTGACAACTACCCCATTACAAACTTCCCATATTTTTTTTCTTATATTGAGTGCTTCCTCTTTATCTAGTTTTGTATTATGGATAAGGAGAATAGTTGAATTTTATGATCTTATCAAATCTCTAAAGCTTATTATGTGTACCTACTACCCAAACCTCTACAATTCAAAGGAACCATTAGCGTTATTTAAGAACGAGGGATTTTGTGCTACCACCAACCTGATTGGTTGGTGGAATTTGATGTCTAATATTTTTGAGTAAATTAAACTTTGTTCTCATTCCTAGATAGCTTTCAATAGTGGTTTGTACTCCCAAGCTCTTTCCTTTATTTACTATGTCCTCCCTTTTTTCCTTAAACAATTTTCTCCCAATTTTACTAGGGAGGTGTTGCACATGTTTCTCCCCCTCCTTTATTTGATGGTGAGTTTTTTGTTGTGTTACCATGGCATTGGGTTATGTTTGGGTTTTCTCAGGTGCATGATATATTTCCTCTTGTATGTTAGAGATTGCTTCTTCTTTAGCAAAAAATAAGGATTTTAGTTGTGAATCTTTGAATAAAGGCTACAAAAAGGATTAATTAGTTAATATTGGTACACTTTGTGTTGGAAACTTATTGGACAATTATATTGTTCTAAATTTTGGTTGGGAAAGAACTTTAAATTTGTTTCCTTAGAGGATTGTCTTAAAGGATTGAGTATGAGAAGAACCGATAGACCCAAATATTTTAAGTACAAGTGTAGCTTGGTTACTTGTTGCTTTAGGGTTTGAGGCTAATTTCAATTTCATTGTTTACATGGCTCCTCCTTATCCACCTCTAGTTTAGATTGAGGTATTTTTCGTATTCCATGGTGAAATTCCTATATTCGTGACAGGTTTTGCACTGAAATGGTAGTTGTCCATAGTCTAGTTTTTTCATATGCTTCCAATTATTTTGGGTGAGAAGGATGGATTCTAGAAATCCTTTCTTGATATCTATTTCAACATAGATTCTTACACATGTGAACATTACCACCTTTGGATCCAACTTCTCTACATATTTCCCTAAAGTGTTTCCTATGCTTTGAAAAGAGTCTTCATTCTAATAGTGAAGGGGAAGATGAGGAAGCCAAACCTATACTGGAATAACAATGGGAATGCCTAGTTCCTGATCAAAACCAAAAGTCCATTGATTCAAATGCATCCCTCTATTGCTGAAAAATAAGGGCCACTATGGAAGATGATGCCTTTGTATTCTTTGTATTCAAACGGGGAAGCATACAAAAATTCTTCCATATAATTTGTAGGTATACTTCCTTAGTTCACTATCATCTTTTTTTTTTGCATCCATACGTCCATTGATTTGGGAAAAGTCTAGACACTAGTGAACTACCCAATAGGCCCTCTTTCAACCAAAGCTAAAGCCTTATATCAAGAGGAAGAAGGAGGGACATGTCAATGTTTGAGAAATAAATAAAAATTCTCGAACTTTAAAACTTTAATCCACAATACAGTGTAGATATATCTCATAAAACAATTCATACACACAATCATTCAATCCATAAGACACGTGTTGTACCCTAGGAAAACCCCTAAAAAATCTGGAGGATAAAAAACCCATCAAACAATCTTTGAGTATGATAGATAATAGACAGAGAATGATTACAACACAATATCATATTTCTTGATAAGAGAGAACAAGAGAATATGTATCATTTGAAACACTGTACTGGTCTTGCCAAGTGCATATCACTTTAATAACAAGACAAATTAAGTCATACAAAGAAGGTAGTGAATGGTTGCATGATTTTGTGCATCGGTAACACTATGAATATTGTTTCACCTTCCACCTTGTGCCCTTATTAACTTGGTGCCAGGTTGTCACCACATTATTTTCTCCCACACTGAAGATATGCGCCCTCCATTAATTCACTAGTGTTAATTTCCTCTAACTAAGTTGCTAACTAATTGAACTGAACTAAATTGAATGTAACTGAACTGAAATGAACTGGACTGAATGTAACTGAACATAATTGAACTGAACTGAACTAAATTGAATGTAACTGAACATAACTGAATGTAACTAGTGCTTCACAATTAGTGTCATCTTCAAAAACCACTTTGCATAAATTAAGGAGTTACTTCATTAATTAACTGAAACTGGTTTATCACAACTAAGAATCAACTGATGTCTTATTAATTCGAGTTCACTTGGAGGCATACATGTGTAATTCGAACTCTCTCTCTATCTTTGTGCTCATCTTATTTATCATTAATTAATTCTACATGGTCCATATGGGTTTACTTAATTAATCATCTATATCATGTCATACTCATAAGAATTGTTCTGAACCTATGATCATATGTATTACCCCAGGTCATATAGTCATATGCTAAAGTAAATCACTCTAGGGGTAGCTATTCCCTAAAGGAGACTTGTAGCACATGTTGACCATGACTAGCCATACATCACATAGTATATCTTCGAGACTTAATACAACATAAGTCATGAGGTCTTGATACAACACAAGACCCTGAACTTAATACAACATATGTTTTGGACTTGATACAACACAAGTCTCTGACCTTAATACAACATAAGGTCATGATCTTAATACAACATAAGATCCTAGTACAAGCATCTCTCCCGAATAGGACTTGATACGAAAAAACGTCCTCGCTTAATACAACATAAGCTCTTTAACTTAATACAACATAAGTTAGTGAACTTAATACAACATAAGTTCCATGGAGAATATCTGAACCTAATACAACATAGATTCCAGACTTGATACAACACAATTCTCATGGGAATGTCTCCCGAAGTTGTACTTTCAATAGGAGATTTGCTAGGATTTGATCTATTTTTTTCACAAATCATGGGCATTGAGAATTTTATATAATTTTTCCTAGATATTGGACCAAGGTGCAAAAATACACAACATCGGAGCCAAGAGGGGCAGGATGCACCCTCCTGGATCAAGATCTCCATGGCCACCAAGGGAAGTAGTGAAACCAATGGTTATGGTTAGTTAGAGTGCATTTCAAAAGAAAATATTCATAAAGAAAGTTATAATAAGTTCATTTTAATAAAAGTAAATCTACTATTAATTGCTAAGAAGTTGCTTGTTTGTTTGTTTTTCTTTTTTTTTTTCCAATTAAAAGGGTAAATTATAGTGGAATGCAAAATTCTTGAGAGGGCAGAATATGAGAATGATTAGGAAGTTTTCAATCCATATGACTATGAAGATGCAAAATTGAAATATAAATATGAATCATACAAAATTACATTGTAATAATGAAACCAAATACATGGGACTCCTTAAAGATTTTACTGACACTAACATGCCTATCATAGTAAAATATAATAATTTTTTTAGACAGAAATGGTTGAGGAATTTTATATTAAAAAGGGTAGAACAAGGTTACAACATAGAGAAGGTGGATTGCTCCCACAGGAGGGTAGCGTCCAAGACTCCTTGCTTATCTTTCTAAAATTTGTAGTTATCCGAAAAGAACCCTACTCTATGGAAACTATACCTTCTTACAAATTGACCAAGAATCAATAAACAAAAGCAAGACATAATAAGAGTTGATCAGTAACAACTCTCCTCCTACGAATATGCCTGTCATTCATCTCCCTTAAGCTCCAAAACACACATGGATTATTCCCAAAATCCATACCCAAGTAGCAACTCACCTCCTGGTGATGTTGATTGTTATTTTCACATATTTTTTGCCCCCTGCTGAGTATTTAAAAAATTGAATCTGTTATCACACTCATTCCCATTCTCCTTCTTACATTGATTGACCACCGATTGCAAATATTCATCTTCAGAATTGACCACGACCTTGGGATTGACCACCGAATACAGATCTAATCGTTGATAGCATGCCCTATCATTGAACTCAAGGGATACATGTTACAAATTTCCTGACCAACCAATGCATTCTATTGACACTTGATTTCAATTCTCCCACCTGCCAGATAGTGAGCCCACCAATTATAGATGTGGTTATCCTTCTTACATGCAGAAGAGGTGTTGCTAATATTTGATTTGGAGGTTCTATTTATTCCTCTGCACAAGGATGGCTGAGGAAGAATAGCTAGAAGCTGAGTATGAGTGGAGGAAAAAATGCATGAACATAATGCCTACACTTTCGTTATAATTTTAGATTGAGGTGGATTAGGAGATTCTATATCTTCTTCTTGGGCGTGGATGGCTGAGGAAATTTTCCAGCAAATGTATATTGATGGTGTCAAAAATCAAAGAACAGATTGTCATTAACTAAGGAAAAATTGTGAGTAGTTGTGAATCGATGGTGGCAAAAAAGCAAGAACAGATTGCCTGCACATTCATTAGAATTTCAAACTGAGGAGGATTTGGAGATTCTATTTCTTCCTCTGCGTGTGGATGGCTGAGGAGAGTTTCCAACACCTGTGAACTGGTGGTGGAAAAAATCCAAGAACATATTTCTTGCACATTCATTAGATTTTCAGTCTGAGAGTACCTACCATTAATTGTATGATGCATACCTGTAAGTTGAGTATGAGATTGATCCATAGTGGCGATAAATTCCATCTCAGGGGACCCAACTTATTCCAAGACTGTATTCATTACAAACAAGCTCACCATAGTCTAATGAGACTCCTATATTAGCCATTAAATCATCATGCTTGTTGTTTATTCTTAGGATATGGAAGAACTTTATAGATTTAAACTCCATTCCTAGAAAGATAAGGATGTGATTCATTTTGGTATCGTGCTCTTCATCGTCTTATACAACAATATTTCTTCCCTTATGACCATGAGTGAATCGCCATAGACTACCAACTCCTCCATCCCACAACTATTTGCAATCTCCATCCCTTTGATAAGAGCAAGCCACTCAGCCCCATTATATGATTTCTTGCCCACACCCCAAGCATAATCCTTGAACTTGCTCCCTCTAGGATAAAAAATGACTCCTCCTGCCCCATCCAACCTCAGATTTCCTTTAGAGGTACCATCAAAGAGAAGGGATTTGCATCCCAGGTTTAGCCTCCATTTAGCAAAAGCATCTTCACTCATTCTCAGCTGCCAATTTAAGCAATTGGGCCTTTTGACTGTCGAATGCCAACTATTGGAAATAGGCTTAAGAAAGTTGATATCCCAAACTCTTTCCTCATAATTTAAAGGCTCGTTGTTGATATTATTCAACCCCCTCGTGACTAAGGCTTCCACCCATAGCGATTTTGCATCTAGCATTACTTTCATTGGGCAGGATGCCTCGTTTTCAAATAGATTTTTGTTTCTGGTTGTCCAAATATTCCAGCAGAGGTATTTAGGAAGGACAACCCAGGCTATTGTGAGATCCATATTTCGGAGAAGAGAACCATGGTATTATTATTTCCAGTAGGCGAAGAGGTCATTCCAATTTGTTGGAAGAATCAAATTTATCTGTAACTCTTGTACAACCAGAGACTAAACTTATGTGGAAAACTTACATTACAAAAAGAGGTGATCAATGGTCTCCTCTACCTCTTTACAGAGTACACATAGAGAAGGCCCTTCAATCCCTCTTTTTCTCAAATTCTCAGTAGTCAGAATTTTTCAGTGGGATATTATCCAAAAGAAGACGTTAATTTTTGGAAGACCATCATTGCAACAGACTTTGTTCCACTTGATGTATGTTTGGATGATGCCTTAATTATTGGAAATGATTTGATATCCATCTTTAACGGTGTAAATCCCCGATTTACCCCAATCTCTACTATCCAATATCTGACTGTGAACGAGCACATAGCCTTGGAGAATTGAGCAGAGAGCATTAAAATCAAGCATTAGATGCTTAGTAACGTCCAATGCTTTCCATCCACCCCATCTTCCAATGTTTTTATAGTATGATAGACCACAGTGGGTAAAAATGTTTAGAGTATCTAGCAATTGCTTGAGATCTAATACTGCCACCAGATGGTTTACCAAAGAGACCAGACCCAAACAATCATGCCAAATTCTGATATGTTTATCATTACCAGGGCTCCAATGCAGGTGATTTATGATGATATGGGTCGCCTTCTTGCAAAGGATCCAGATTGGAGACCCCTTCCCTGTTAGAGGGTACTCATCCACAAAACGTTTCCTTTCTCCCTTCATATACTTCTTCCTGAGAATATCCTTCCACCAACCCTTCTCAACTGAGACAACCCTCCAAATAATTTTCTCTCCTAGAGTGAGGTTCATCCTTGTCGGGTCCCTTATTCTAGTCCCACCATAATTTTTCGGATTGTATACTACGTTTGAGCTTACAAGATGAAATTTTTTCTTGCCATTTGTCTCTCCCCCTTTCCAAAGGAATTTTCTAATTTCCTTGGTGATTTCTTGCATAAATTCCACTGGGGTTAAAGAGATTGAGCATGTATAAATTGGAAAGTCAGCGGGGATAGAGTTTATGAGTACAAGCTTACCCATTGGGTTGAGCCACCTCGCTCCCCACGAGGATATTTTTTTCTTTATCTTCTCGACAATTCCCTATCACTCAGCATAAGTTTTCTTTACCCTTGAAGATAGGGTTCGCGAGATAGGTGAATGAGTTCCAGTTTAACTTTCCTTCGAAGCCAAGAATTATGGAAATCCTTGCGATCGTCCTAGGCAGACAGTTCCAGACATTAACCTTGGATTTTATCAAATTGACCTTACCTTCAGAAGATTTTAAGAATGAAGCCATATCTTCATTAAATCTCTCTACAATCACCGTGGAAGCCCCACCAAGCAGAATTGTATCATCTGCAAACTGGGAATGCTTTGCAGCATTGATCCCCCTAGCAATCTTTAGGCCTCTTAGCTTTCCCTTTTCCTATAATTCTTGGAGCTTTCTGCTCAATGACTCTACCACCAACATAAAAATAAGTGGTGACAAAGGGAAGCCTTTTCTGAGGCCCCTTGAGGCTTGGAAGAAATCAGCCGGTCTTCCATTAATTAACAGAGCAATCCATGGAATTTTGATGCAAGATTTGATCCATCTAATAAATTGATTTGAGAAGCCAAACCTGTTCATAATTTCAAAAAGAAAGAAATGGTTAACCCTATCAAAAGCGTTAGCCATATCAAGCTTGATAGTAATACCTTGTTGCTTCCTTTCTAGGCTAGAATGGATGGCTTCTTGGAAAATGATGATGTTGTCTAGAATTTTCCTCCCAGCTACGAATCCCCCTTGAGACTTTGAAATAATATGCTTCATGATATTTTTCATTCTTGTAGCAAGAATTTTTGTGAGAATCTTGTAGGAAGTGTTGCAAAGGGATATTGGTCTGAATATGTCCACAGAGTTAGGATATTTTTCCTCCAGAATCAAAGAGAGGAAATATGAGTTGGTAGCCCCACCAATTTTGTATTTATTCCTTGTCCAGTTGAGCATCCTTCTTAGATCTACCATAATGATGCCCCATGCATCCCGTTAAAAGTTTATTGTGAACCCATCGAGGCCTAGTGCTCTGTTCAGCTGCAAAGTCCAAATTGCATCACTTATCTCATGCTCTGAAATTAGCTTCATAAGTTCCTCATTCTCTTCATAAGAAATTATTGAGGGGATAACCGAAAGAATCTCAGCTTGAGAGATTGGATCCATCTTATTTCTATCTGTATAGAGATTTTTGAAATGTTGAACAATGTGCCTATTGAAAGCCTCATTCCCATCAATTTTATTTCCATTTCTATCATACAACTCTCTAATAGTATTAGCACTTAACCTAGATTTTGATTGCTTATGGAAATATCATGTATTGTTATCACCCCCCTTCAACCATAGTTGTATGGATTTCAGCCTTAACTCTTCCTCCTCCTACCTAACAACCCTTAACATTCTCAGATTCAAATATTTTTCATGGTTTAGAGTGAGCGTGGTCACTTCTTCGTCTTCCATTATTTTTTGAAAAGAAACAAGATCATCTTGAATTTGTTTCTTTTGAGATGAAGGCCCTTTGAAAGAAAGTTTAGCCCAAATTTTTAGAATGAATCTGGTAGCTCTTAAATTTGACTCCTGTATATAGCTAGGAGAGCCAAGGATCTTGGAGTTCCAATCCTCTTGAATGATTTCCATAGCCTTTTGATCCTGCAACCAGAGAGGGTTGAAACAAAAAGGGAATGGGCCCAAATTTTCAGAGAGAGTTAGAGACAAGAATATAGGCTTGTAATCAGAAGTTGTTGATGAAGGACTAGAGAAGAAGAGATCATATCCCTTTGAAGGAAGGAGGAGATGTACAAAAACCTATCAAGTCTTGTAGCAATATGACTAGGGCCCGTTCTTTTATTACTCCATGTATATTTCCCATTCTTGAGAGGGGGATCGAATAGATCCACATCTGCCATTAGATCTTCCATTTTTTCTCTGAATGGGTCTCTAATGATCGAGCCTCCCCTCTTCTCCACCTAGGATTTGGTGGCCTTGAATTCCCCAGCAAGAATAGTATCTTTTCCTTGTAAGATCTCACTCAAAAAATTGAGATATTTCCAAAATATAAGTTTATCCCTGTAATGCGTTCGCCCATATATATTACAAATGAAATTATACTCTATATTTTCTCTGCACTGCAACTCGGTGAGGAGCCAGTGATTGGATTCCTTTACTAATTTCATGGCATATTTTTCTGCATTGTAAAAGGTGGTGATTCCTCTTGAAGCTCCTTTGGAGCTTATGGATTTCCCTTGGTAATTTAGCCAATGAATCCAAGATAGGGCCATTACCCCTTCATCGGCCATTTTTGTCTCTTGGATCATCAGAATGTTGGGTTTCTCAAATCTGATCATGTTTTTAATAGCTTCTACCTTGTTTGAGCTCCCTAGGCCTCTGCAATTCCAAGAGACATATATCATTATTTCTTTGAAATTTGAGGTCTTGCTCAAGACCTGCTATCCGCTCTTGAACCTCCGACACATTTGGTGTTTTGAAGAAGCTTAGTTCCCTCAATACCCATTTTCCTCCTGAGATTAAGTTCTCTCTTTGCTTCCTACTTCCTATGGTGCATGTGTGTTTTCTTCCCCTTGTGGATGGTGGTGGAGTTTGATCTAGGATTTCTTGTGATCCTTGCGAAGAGGACTGGCCTGGGGACTCTACCCTCGGATTTTGTCTACTTTTTTTTACCATTGCTACCCAAGATGCAGCTGGGGAGGAAGATACTGTGAGAGCATTCTCTATCCCATTCTCATTGGCATTTGGAAGCGCACTTGGTTCTGGATCCCCACCTTCTTCTGTTTCTTCACCCTCCGGAGTGATATCTACTGCGGGGATTTCTCCCTCTTCTATATGAAGAGATATGAATGGATTATTGTTATCCATTTCCTTGCCTGTTGTTAACACTCAGAATGTACCCAGGTTGTGAAAGGTAGATTCCAAGGTAACAACAAAAACCACTTTAGAATGTATTTCTGACCTAATACAATCAGAGAGGGATCTATCACTATTTACAAAGTTTTTATACTCAAGATATTCAATCAAAGACACTCAGAAGGTCAAATTTCTAATGGGACAAATAGGACAAGTTTTGTAAAAATATTTGGTAGGACAGTCATGGAGGAGACGATTGGGCAATGGAGTCAACAATTGGATCTGAAATAGGTTGCAGGAGGTAAGGTTTTGAAGGTTTATGATCAGAGGCAAGGTAGGCACCATTTCCTCAGTATTGAGGTATTAGCAGGTAAAATTAGTAGACAAAGGGAGACATTCCATCAAACAGAGCACCTAACTAGGGTTAATTCTGCAAGACTTTAGAAGAAAATATTTTGAAAATGCTTGAACAATGGACCTAGAGCATGCAGGATGAATTATAGCCCATAAAAACTAATGCTCAAGCATGAAAGAAAATACAAAATGGAGTGGGAAACAGGATAAACAGTCACATAAAGAAATTACTTACTAAAGAAAAAGATGGCACAAGAATCTCTGACATGAAAAAGATTTTACATTCCTCCTCTGCAAATTTCATTCATTTACTGAAAACTTGAATCCATTACAATGTAGAGCCTCTCCGCTCTTGAAAAATCCTCCCTTTAACTATCAATTACATTTTTATTTATATAAGAATAACCTCTACCTAACTTTGAATTCAAAACCTAACTGAACTCTAAAAATAGAAACAGTTACAACAATGTTTCTAATGCATATCTCTGATGGTGACAGCTGTGTGAAATATGGGAGAGGTTTTTATAATTGGACATGTTCCCAACAAAAACCATGTCTTCATTTCTCCAAAATCATCTCAATCTCCTCGAAATATTCCGTTGAAGCTGATGACTCAAATAATAAAATTGTAGATTTCTGGAAAAATGACTTGTGAAGATATTTTCAATTCTCCCAACCTATGATTACTGTGTAAAAAATGAAGGAGGTTTCTGATTATGGGCCTGTTATGAATAAAAACCTCTCTCATTTTTGTCAAATTAAATTCGATTTGTCCAAAACAATTCTTTGAATTTGATGGCTGAAATAGTCCTTTGGAAAACATGAAAAATGGCCTGTACAACTGACTTTGTTTCTGCTAAAAAATAGTACCTGTGTGAAAAATGAAAGAGGTTATTGTGGATAGATATTTTTTGAAGAAAATCCTCTCCCAGTGTCTCAAAATCCATCTTCATTTGATGTAAACAATTATTTTAATTTGATGACTATAACAGTCATTTTGACATCTAAACATTTTCTCTCAGAAGATGACTTTGCTGCTCCCAATATGTAGTACCTGGGTAACAAATGAGAGAGGTTATTGTATATCACAATGTTGTGATGAAAAACCTCTTTCCATTTTTGAAAATTATTCTTTGTTTTCTATAAACAGGTCATTGAATAAAATGACTAAAACAATCATTTTCAAAAAAAATATGTTATGTTGCTTCTAAACCTTGAATTGTTTAACTGTAATTCATAAATAAAGAACATATACCATCTATCCTTGTAAGATCATATACTGTAAGACAAATCCCATGAATTGATTGATCAAGGTATCCATATTTGTTAATAGTGCCTCCAAACACTTGAATAATCCCAAGCTTTGGCACACTCTCCACTGTAAATTCTGTTTGTAAAATTTTAAACACATACCAATACCTTCACCAATGCTCTCACTGTATATATTTCTGCAACTCTTCTGGGCTGATGTTCTCTTTGGGCTTCCCTTCTGTATTGTTGAGTGGTGGCTTCCCTTTTCTTGTTCTATAAAAATCAATTTCCAGCTTCTTGATCAGACTCTTTATCTCCGCCATTTTCCCTGTGATTAAAAACACGTAAAAGTTGAGTTTGGAAATATGGTGGATTGTCCCTTTCCTTTCGCATGCAGCACACAAATCAAATGAAAAAACCAATTCAAATTTAAATAATGGTCTATTCCAGAGCCTCCACTGAGTTGTTTTTCCCAAACCACTTTTCTCTGCGGAATTCACCAAAAGTTACCACGTGGAAAGTGGTTTAAATTCTGCTGCCACCTTTCCAATTTAACCACCGTGCAACTCTATCCTCCGGATCTGATGATGACCGTTGATGCATTTTCACTTTATTTTCCAGCCGTTGGATAAGCTTACACGCTGAGCCCTTTTGTTTTAATTAACACGCAACTTTACTCTCCGGAACCAATAATACCTGTTGATGAGTTTTCACTTTTTACATTAGCCGTCAGATTATTTTATGTGCTAGTGGTTTGATTATACCTTAAGAAAGACAATAAACTGTGTTTAGCGCTTAAACCTTCATTAAGACTTGGTTTGGTGAATAAAGGCCACTTTTTTACTTTGGAAAAAATATCCAAAACTATATAAGTTTTGAATATAAATAAAATAATAACTTTATAAAACCCATTTTTAAAATTTCATTAAAAAATTAATAAAAAAATTTGCCCCACTTGTGAAAAAATTATTTCTCTTTTACCTAAAATTCTTTTAACTTCTCTTCGTTTCCAACTTGGAAATAGCTTAATGAGAAAACTTTGGAAACCAACTCAATCACCCATGAAAACTTAAAATTTTGAAGGCAATAAGACCAATTCTAACAAAAATAAATTTAGTGCTAACAACTGGCTCCAACTAGGGATGCTATCCTCCCTGCGAGGTAGCAAAGAACCCCGTAGACCAGGTGCCAAATCCATTGGGTTTCTCTTAATTTTTTTTTGAAATCCTCAACCTGTTTTGAACTGAACCATCAATTGAAACCATTTTGCAAACAAATCCCACTCTGTCAACCTGTAACCTGTAACTAAATTGCACTTGAAACTGAAACCAAATTGAAAACTGCTGAAAGAAATGCTCGCCATGTCGAGCTTATTCATGCCTACCTATCCTACTTAAATAAGCATAAATTCCCAATCAAGCAAAATCTAACTTCCAATGAAGCCAATCAAGCAATTTATCCAATAATTCCATTTCTTCCTCATGCTTGATCAAAATTAGAAAATAAGAACAAAATAGCAATAGGTTATGATGAAAAAATTGTCCTTTTTTGCAAACATATAACCAACTACTCCATCTGAAAAATTTATCCATGTACTCTGCTACTGGATCATAAAAAACATGACAAATTTCAAAATACTCAATCATCTTTTTATCATGACAAAGCTGTCCAAAAAGTAACTCTTTTTGCATACTGTCAAACCGATCTTTAGAAAAGATTTGAAAGGAATTCTCATGATTGTTTTTCAATGATATATCAACAACTTCATTTATTATTTCTACATTTACAACTCCATTCTTCTCAAGCAATTCAAGAGGAATATAATTTTGTTCTTCAACAAGATTAAGTAGAAAGATGTCTTCTTGACAAAACATTTTTGAATTGGAAAGATTTAAAGAAACGTCCCATTGAGAGTCCTCATCTCCTTCTTTATGATCCCTTGGTTTATTGTACACTATTGGTTCTTTCGCATACTGATATTGATGGCATGACTGCTCTTCCTTTTCATTATATATAAGTAGGCTAAAATTTTCTTTAAAACCATTACTAACATAATTTTTAACAAGCTCACCGCAATCATCAGAAAAAACATCAAGAGTATAACCCTCTTCTTTCACATCATTATGCTGATCATCTTCATGCTCATATCTTTTTTCCAATTCTAATCCAAGGGATGATTTCTCTTTAATTGCATTTTCATAAAATAATTATGTGGAGGGATTGTAAGACTGCAAATTTGTAGAATCAGAATTCTTTATGTAATCATCTACAGAAGCATTGGAACTTAGAGGAAATTGCTGCTGCAAAAAGGAATTTTCTGATTGGGAATAAGAAGCTTCATCTTGAAACAAAACTTCAAAATTTGAATAATACGAAGAAGGGTTTGATTGACCATCCCAATTTCCTTCATGGTCACACAAATATTGACAAGACTGCTGCAAATTATCATCTACTTCAGGAAAAGAAATGTAGCTGGTTGAATCAGAGTTTTGGCTCATGTCTTTTTCAGTAGAGAAAGAAATTATTAACTGCTGAGATTTTTCTTGAATGTGAAGATAGCTAATTTTTGTTTCTTTTTTATGAAATGGGTTCTCATATAAAATTTCTAAAAGCTCTTCATCCACTAACTCATCATTACTATACAAGTTTTCCAAATCGTCAATGAAACCGTTAACATGCGTACAACAATCTTGAACCAACAACAAGGAGGGGTATTGGTTTTTGTAATGTTCATGAAATACTGTATGAAAATCAGTAAGGGAAAATAAACTTTCTGATGGTAACCCTTCATACCATGACCTTGCATCTCCTTCTAAAGTAGCCATGAACATTTTCATTAAAGAATCCTCATGCAATTTAACTCCCAACTTATGTATATGTATATGAAATCTAACCAAATGAAGGGCAGCATCATCATTCTTTTGATCTTTAAACTTTGGAAGACCTGTTTGCCAATCCACTTTAGGTATTCGATTTGGAAAAACAAGAATATGAGCACGATTCATAGGAGCATACCTTGCAGATAAAGAACTCATCTCGACAAATGAATATACTGAATCAACTCTTCAAACTTTATAATATTTGATAGTGGAGTCGTCATAGGAATTCTGAAAATTGGATTCTTTGAAGATGGAGTCACCAGGTGAAAGATGCACAACCTTGCTGATATCTGACTGTTGTTCACCATCAACAATCAAATCTGAAACTATGTCGTTTATACCCAGGGAAGATTTGAACCTTTGTTCCCCGGCAATGGCGCCAATTTGTTAACACTAAGAATGTACCCAGGTTGTGAAAGGTAGATTCCAAGGTAACAGCAAAAACCACTTTAGAATGTATTTCTGACCTAATACAATCAAAGAGGGATCTCTCATTATTTACAAAGTTTTTATACTCAATATATTCAATCAAAGACACTCAAAAGGTCAGATTTCTAATGGGACAAATAGGACAAGTTTTTTTAAAAGACTTGGTAGGACAGTCATGGAGGAGACCATTGGGCAATGGAGTCAACAATCAGATCTGAAATAGGTTGCAGGAGGTAAGGTTTTGAAGGTTTATGATCAGAGGAAAGGTAGGCACCATTTCCTCATTCTTGAGGTATTAGCAGGTTGATTAGTAGATGAAGGGAGACATTCCATCAAACAAAGCACCTAACTAGGGTGAATTCTGCAAGACTTTAGAAGAAAATATTTTGAAAATGCTTGAACAATGGACCTAGAGCATGCAAGATGAATTCTATCCCATAAAAACTAATGCTCAAGCATGAAATAAAATACAAAATGGAGTCGAAAACAGAATAAACAATCACATAAAGAAATTACTTACTAAAGAAAAAGATGGCACAAGAATCTCTGACATGAAAAGGATTTTACATTCCTCCTCTGCAAATTTCATTCATTTACTGAAAACTTGAAGCCATTACAATGTAGAGCCTCTTCTCTCTTGAAAAATCCTCCCTTTAACTATCACTTACATTTTTATTTATATAATAATAACTTCTACCTAACTTTGAATTCAAAACCTAACTGAACTCTAAAAATAGAAACAGTTACAACAATGTTTCTAATGCATATCTCTGATGGTGATAGTTGTGTCAAAATCCGGGAGAGGTTTTTATAATTGGACATGTTCCCAACAAAACCCATGTCTTGATTTCTCCAAAATCATCTCAATATCCTTGAAATATTCCTTTGAAGCTGATGACTCAAATAATAAAATTGTAGATTTCTGGAAAAATGACTTGTGAAGATATTTTAAATTCTCCCAACCTATGATTACTGTGTAAAAAATGAAGGAGGTTTCTGATTATGGGACTGTTAGGAATAAAAAACTCTCTCATTTTTTTCAAATTAAATTCCATTTGTCCAAAACAATTCTTTGAATTTGATGGCTGAAATAGTCCTTTGGAAAACATGAAAAATGGCCTATACAACTGACTTTGTTTCTGCTACACCATAGCACCTGTGTGAAAACTGAAAGAGGTTATTGTGGATAGATACTTTTTGAAGAAAATAATCTCTCAAGTTCTCAAAATTCATCTTCATTTGATGTAAACAATTATTTTAATTTGATGACTATAACAGTCATTTTGACATCTGAACATTTTCTCTCAGAAGATGACTTTGTTGCTCCCAATATGTAGCACCTGGGTAAAAACTGAGAGAGGTGATTGTAGATCACAATGTTTTGATGAAGATACTATTTATTGTTTTGAAAATTCTTCTTTTTTTTTTGGAAAAGGGTCGTTGAATAAAATGACTAAAACAGTCATTTTCAGAAGAAAAAAAAATATGCTATGTTGCTTCTAAACCTTGAATTGTTTAACTGTAATTCATAAATAAAGAACATATAGCATCTATCCTTTTAAGATCATATACTGTAAGAGAAATCCCATGAATTTATTGATCAAGGTATCCATATTTGTTAATATATACACTACTACATTTTGACCAAAAATCCGACGGACGTCATTTCGGATTTTCGACAATTTCCTGTCGCATGCATGACACTTTGATTTTTTTTTAAGCGTCGGAAACTTGTCTTCGGTTAACCGACACCTAAATAACCGTTGGTTAAGCGACACCTATGTAACCGTCACTTAAATTTAAAGCGTCACTTAAGCGACAGAATATTTTCGACGATAGTAATTTGTTTTTGAGAAAATAGCCTTCAGAACCGTCGCTTAAGCGACGGTTATTAACTAAAAGCGTTGGATAAGCGACATCGACAACCATCAGATAAGCGACGTATATTAAACTAAACGTTGGAAAAGCAACACATTTTACCATCGGATAAGCGACGACTATCTAGAAAAGGCGTCGGAAAAGCGATAGCAGAAACCGCCGCTTAAGCGACGCTTGTGGAAATTTTTTTTTTTTAAATAAATTTTTTTTTTGCTAATTCTTATACATATATTTTAAAAACCTCATTCTCCAAACGTCAATGGATCTCCAGTTCTTACAGGTCGTCATTCTAGGCTTGGCGGGGAGGCTGAATACTTTGCCCATTCTCCAAACGTCGATGGATCTCCAATTCTTCCTTTGCCACATGAACTTTGAATGCTTGCATGTGATCTTGCTAGGAAGAAAAGCAAGATTTAAGGTCCCTATGCCATCCCACTTGCCATGCATTTCATGTTAGGCTTGCATGATCCATCGAAGGTGCCTTTGTATCATAAAGACCCGCATCAGAGAGAAAGCCCAAAACTAGAGCTTGCGTTACCCCAAGATAAACTAGTGTGCTTGAGTCCTATACACATTCCACTAGCTTAAACTGCACTTGAGCCCTTGGAACATACTTTAGGTTCTATCTCTATCTCTGGCAATTCCGTTTTGTTCTTTTCAAGCCAATTTACATGCTTCCGGGCAAGCTTTACTATACACAGTTCACAGATCCTTTAAATCCTGCATTCACAGAGACAAACACATCAACAAAAACACACAAACGTAATAATGAATTTGATGAATTCATCTTTTAATTGACGTCTTTCTATAGCTGTTATAATTTCTAAAACAAAACCGAGAAACCTGCAATAAATCTGAAAATCCATGAAAAGTTTATGACTTTGAAAGCAATACATAGAGAAAAGAGCGGCAGAATACCTAAATACAAGCCTTGAGGCTTGGATTGACTGACTAAATCACAAAGCTTCAAAACTGGTGTTCTCTTTTTTGCGGAAACTAATTGCCATATATAATGCAAGGTCTGAATAGCTAGATATACAAACTCGGCTTCTATGCCATGCCAATTCTAAACAATAATTAGGTAACACGGGGACCTGCGCTGGTCCCATGAGCTATAAATTGCGTTGGACGGACATGGGCGCTAGAAAGTTTGTAGTGACGGCAATGCCACCCATCGGATGCACACCTTTTGCGTTTTACCAGTACTCGGACAAAGCTAAAGACAAAGACGATGGATGCATCTCATTTATGAATGAGGATTCCCTATACTACAATAAGCAATTATTCTCAATAATTCAAACACTGGGAGACCAATATTCAGATCCCTAGGTAGGTTGGAATCATTCTTAAATCACTTAATCTGGAAAGCAATATCATAGCATTATTAAAGTTAAGTAATATCATGGCATAATTAGGAAGCAAGAATGAGACAGACATTTAAGACTTGCAATTTCATGCAGAATCTAAAGGCTTTATAGTTTACACTTGCACAAAACAGTTTATGAAGACGTACAAGTGGACTTATTCATCAGAGGATGAACTCGCACTTTCCTCAATTAGATGGGGAATATCCTCTATGGGACTAATTGGACGCTCATCATAACTAACAGCATCTACACATCTAGAATCCATTTCCTCACACTTTGAATTTTCTATACACTGCTGTGAATGTTCATCTGAGAACTGCGACAAAGAATCCGAGGTAAATTCAGATGAGGAATTTGAGACATCTCTACTTCTAAGAATATAACCCTCAAACTTATCGAGTGCTTCACACATCCAAGGAAGTTTACACTGGTCCCTTGCCTATAACCCTCAAACTTATCAAGTGCTTCACACATCCAAGGTAGTTTACACTGGTCCCTTGCCTCCTCCACTGTGACCTGTAGAGAAAGGTAAGAGTTTAGTCCATATTTTATGTACAGACCTTTAAAACAATGTATTGAG